>OY735260.1:4922538-5363687 GCA_963457715.1 Argyresthia albistria
AAATAGCTTTCATAGTGAAAGTTGTTCAGAATGTCCTCTACTCGATTTCCAGTAAATATATTTTATAAAGTCTATTTGTGCAAAAAAAGACCACATTTGATGCCACACTTCACATGACGTCACTTTGTGATATTTCATAGAACCACAGATACTATAATATTATACTAATACAGTGTACACCCACTTAGAACAAAATATGACATCGGCGTAAACTGAGATGCTACGAAAGCTTCATTATCGCTTGGTGCAGCACCATCGAAAAATTGCAAATACCACGAGATGGCGCTAAGATATATAGGATTTATTCTAAGATTAGCCAGGCGTGTGACACTCCGCTCTTTACCTGCAAAGCCACAAGTAGATCCGCGGCCCCGCTGCACGGCCCGACTCAGTGGGTTGCCGAGCGCCGCCCGGGTTGCACGTGCCGTTCTATCTAGCCCCGCGCGCACCGCGTGTAGTTACTTACTAAAATGAAGGCGAAGAAGTACTGCATCGCATTTGGCTCCCGGACTATTTTTGAGCCGGTTTCTACAACTTCGTAATTTCCGGATTTATTTAGCATGTAGCCTGCCTGACTGACCTGAAAAAGTCAACTTAGCACCTTATTTGATGACGTTTCGTCACTGCACAGATGAATAAAGGTCACTGTCCTACTGACTGTCGATAGGATTTCTGGCCATTATGTAAAAGGCTAGGTAGGTACTTATACTACCTATATTAAATGTTATTCACAAATCTAGAATAATAATAGTAAGTGGTTCGTTGTTAGTAGTTAAGTAAATATCCAGTTTTATTTGTCACAAGAGACAACCCTTAGTTTCACGGGCCGCTTCAGACGAGGATAGAGTTACGCGACAGAAAGAGAGGCAACTTTTAGGCAAGTAATCGAAGTGGGGGCACCGCGCTACACAGCATGAATTGAACTTTGTTGCGTTGTAGCAAGGGTCGCTTTTTAGTTGAACGATTATGTAAAGTGTCCAATCTGTTCCTAACTCTTTATTAATCTGTGGATTAGCGTCATCTAGAAGTATGTTAACTGAAACCATGGCGTTTAAAGTACAAATCTTACTCCTCGAGCCATCTCTTTTTTACGAAGGGTTACTAATTCTAATTTGTATGGGATGAGCACCCTGTGATAGAACTCAGGAACAAAAGTGCCGTTTTGACAGTACCTAAAAAGTTTCTATTTTGACTAGCAGGACACAAATCTATTCCGTCACTGCTATTCTAACTTCAGATGACTGAACCTATTAATTTCCCTTACAGCTGAACCCCTGCCCAGCGGACGTGGTCAGAGAGCTCCTACAGCACGGCGCACACATAGACACAGTCAACTACTCGGGAGAGACCGCAGAAGAGATCCTCAAGTCCAACCAACAGTCCCTCACAGCCATAGTCAACCCTCTAAAGTACACAACACTGAAATGCCTAGCGGCCCGCACAGTCAAGAACTATCGCCTTCCATACAGGCATGTCCTGCCTACATGTCTACATTCGACGGTGATTACGCACTGAAGGGTTAAAGGAATTGTTGTTGTTTTTGTCGTCTTGGTGTCGTGTCCGGTGTTGTGCTAAAGGCTACCGTGGAAGCGGAGAACACAAATCTGGTATGGTCCAAGCAGGGAGCACTTATCCAGTGGAGAGCGCATAGATACTTTTTCCTTTGAAACACAACACGCCAATTTACGGGCGCCGGGGGACGAGGTAAGAGAACTGTGATTGGTCAGCCGCTGCGAAACTGTCTGGCGGCCCGTCATCGTACATAGGTTGCGTATGCGAACGTTTGTTGAATATAACAAACGTTTGGCGAGCCGCATTCCACTGCAGGCGCACTCAATTGGATATGTAGTCTCTGGGTCCAAGCCATAGAAAATAGGCTTTCATATGACGATCGGTAACAAAAGTTTAAAAAGAACAAATTAGTGTACGTACCTACCAACCTTTCACTGCACTATATAACTCGTACGCTTTCATTTAACTGCAGTTCTATCTCAGTATAATATAGATGACTACGGACTAGTTATTTTGTTTGTTTTTTCTTATATCTATTGAACTATGATGTTTGATTGATGGGTGTAATAGAACGTAGAACGTAGTAACCTGCCACGTAATTTTTAAAATGTATTTGTCACCACCTATTTATGTATCTAGTTTTTTGCGATAGTTGGTTTTTGAGGCTATTGTTGTAAATTTACCACCTTTTTTGTACCACCTGTTTTATTCCACCTGCAAGATTCTTCATTTCACTGGGGAAGTTTTTTTGAGCACTAATGAAAAGGGACGAAAGAATAATTATAATATATTATCGAATACAGTTTGTAATGTAACACACATTTCTGCAATAATAGAGTACATAAAAAGGATATATCGCACATTCAAAGCCATTTACAAGTATTTTGTATTGATATTGTAGATGTTTATATATTATAGGCAAATAGATAAAATGCCGATGTAGCATACACGGAATTGGCTGTTCAATAATTATTGATCTTAACAAAGTATAAAGCGACGTAAATTCTATGTTTAGTATATTTTATCATCAAAGAAGTAGTTTGTACGTAGATCAATTTGATTATATCGATGTGAATAATGTTTTGCTTTGTTTGTTGGCTCAGGAATAGCGGGACAAAAGAAGCTACTATAGGTGTCTACGTAAGAGTTAGAGCTGGAGCCCAATTCTCACCTAGGCGAATTGAAAACATAGACGGATTGGCATTTTTGTATGACATGTCTACGCTTTCAGTTCGCATGGGCAAGGCTTGGGGCCCCAGAGCAAAAAGAAAATATTCTATTATTCAGTTTACCTGAGGAGCCGGGCTATTAGACTTACGACAGTTCTGAGTGATGCAAAGATTGGTGTTACAAGCCAATACCGGCCCGTAGGGAGGGCCAAGTGATATTTGCTTTTAATAACTGCGTCGTTTCGTTTAGGCTGACCGCACACTGACGACCAGTTGTCGCCGAGTGTCGCAACAAATGTCGCCCGTGTGCACTTGCCTCACACGACGTGTTCGCAGTGAAATTCGGCATGTCTTACTAGTCTGTATTAATTTTAATTCATTACTCATACGCGCATGATTTCTCATTCTTGTTTAGCCATCGCACCCCCCACTCCGATGATTCTGTGTCACCAAGTGATAATGATCATACTGCTATTTTAAATGGTTTAAAAACAAATTAGCGAGTAGTCAGTAGTATGGACGACGAAATAATATTGTAGACATGAAAATTGGTTAGGTATTGTATATTTGCTAGACAAATGGTTATATGATGACAAAGTATGAAATATTGGAACTGAATTGACATAGATACAAATATAAATAAATATCATAGTTACTATTATTTGTAATTTTGATGATTACTATAGATGGAGGCATATAAATTGAGCTTGGTTTGACGTAGTGGGGGAACTCTCTCGCTCTTTCCATCACCACTAAAAGGACACCTTCATCTCGCTTGCGCAGTCAAGGTCATGGACCAAGTTATATGCCTCCAAGTGTACCTACCTGTAATTTGTAATGTGTGTAACTCTCTCATAGTGTATTTTAAATTTAGTTATATTTGTGTGATTTAAATACTGTACTAGTTATTTTTGAAATTAATAAAAATGCTTTAAAATAATACGCTTACCGATGTTTTACTCAATCGGCACAACTCAAAGAGCAAACTATTTCCAGGCGTTCAGCATTGTGTGGCCCTGTTTTAACAAGGTTGTTTGTCGACGAAGCCATGGGTGGATAAAATAAATGGCCTATAAAAATGTATGAGACGTCGACACGAGATGCTCAGGTAACGAGACGCTTTATCCACACCCCTGCGGATATCGCCCAAGTCGCTGATAAATATAAATAATAGGTTTGTTTGTCTGTCTTGAAACTCAGAAATATAAATTAAAGATACAGTTCTCTGATTAAAGTTAAACGTTTCTTTTGGGTCTAGTTATGTAGGTGTAATATCTTAGTTATAGAGATATAATAGGCTTGTGGCCTGTCAAGTCAAATTAGATACTTTTTATGAACTGTCAAAACGGAACTTTTGTTCCTGAGTTCTATGAAATAACAACAGAATGACGTCACGTAAAAGTGCCATCAAATGCTGTCTTTTTTTGCACAAAATTGACTTTATAAAATACATCTGCTGGAAATATAAAATTCTGAGAATGTCAAGCCATTTTGTACATAATGCTTCAACAAGACTTGTTCCTAGATTTATTGGATTACCTTGGCCACAAGCCTATTGTATGTGTCGATATGGACTACGATAGTTGAGGTCAAAAATCCTTGAACATGGTATCATAAAACTATGCAGCCCAGCTTTATTCGTTTATTACTACGTAAATACATTATAATTATCTTTTCTATTAACTCGTCCAACGTCCACAAAAGACCTAGATCTTTCTGTACTTCGTAGGTTTTGAACTTCATCTCTGACTTTGAACGGACACGGTTGTGCATGTTCGCTGCCACCTCGACTACTGCGAAAAACTAAAATTCTCCTCACACAGACAAATCCGGGAAACATGACCAGTTATTTTCCTGGACGGAGGCTGGCCGCTAGTTATTCCGCCCGGTCGGTAATTTTGATAAATGAATGTGTTTTGTTATACTCGTACTTACAAATAGGGCGGCCCTTGCTCGAATACACCGAGGAATACGCATTGACATGCAGCTTATTTCTAACTGTGAAAATATAGGCACCTATTCTTCTATGGGTACCAACCTACTTACTTAAGTTTTGAAAGCAGGTTCATTGGCCAACTTTAAATAGACGAGTTATTCTAAACATAAACAGGCACATACATTGCTTCTGGCCCCACACTAGGATACCCTGTGTCGTGGGAACCAGAAACAGCGATATCAAAAACATCCAAGCTCTGGGGCTTTTTGTCTCCAGCCGGGATTTTAACCCGGGACCTCTCGCATGGTAGGCAGATGCGCAACCGCTGCGCCACAGGTCGTCACGGACGTCATTTTACGAACACGGTAGTACCTATATTACGTATTTCATTCACACGAGCTATCATTTAAAGCTTTCAGATTGTAGCTTTTAAATTGAATCTGAAAGAAATCGTGATACGTAGAGCAACAGCCAGAGACTATATATATCCAATTGAATGCGCCTGCGGGGGAAGGCGGCTCGCCAAACGTTTGTTGTATTCAACAATCGTTCGCATACGCAACCTATGTACGATGACGAGCCGCCAGACAGTTTCGCAGCAGCTGACCAATCACAGTTCTTACCTCGTCCCCCGCCTTAAATTGGTGAGTTGTGTTTCAAAGGAAAATGTATCTATGCGCTCTCCACTGGATAAGTGCTCCCTGGCAACAGCTATGTCTCAATGACGGTTTTGCCTTGCCATATACAATCTGTTATTTTCGGCCTGAAGACCTCTAGACCTGGCTGACAGCGGTTCATAAACATGAAGAGACACCGTTCACCTGTCAACCCTATTTTTTTTCTTGTTTAGTAGATATAATAGGATCCCATTAAACCCATATGATACAACACCCCCCCCCGGACCTCGTAAAGAGTAGACGTGTTTAAACCTCTCGTCATTTTTTGTATAATTTAAAGTTAAAATTTCAAAGTTTTTAATCAACCGTGAAAATAGGAGCGCATAACGCGAAGGAGCTCCGCTCAGTTTAAATTGCGCGCCGTTCGACCAACTTACTCCACCAGCCTGCGTCCCCTCCAGCGTGCAGATCATCAAAGGCCACTACTAAACAGCGTAATTAAGCTCCGCCCGCCGACGAGGCCTGCATTCATCCGGACAGAAGGCCCGCCCTCTGCGCGTGAGTAACCTTGACCGCGGGCGAATCAGGACCGGCGGCTATTATACTAGGCCTTCCCATACTTCCGCGTGTCTCAGAGCGCCTGGTATATTTTATAGTGCGAATAAGCTCATTCAGTATGGTTCTCCGTACCCCACCCCCCTCGCCAGTGAAGACTGGTAGCACGAACACGCCGTCTACTGGAGCAACCGTGAGTTCTCTTCTCGCGTCGTCGCCCGTACAACACTCTTCTTCGACACCGAATCTTTCGTCTACTTTGGGCATGCATACTGACACAGTTAACACTTTGCCTAGAGGATCAAAGCGAAAGCATGACGGGAGTGATAATGCGATTGAATTAAGAGATTTTATGGGTAGTATGCGCGGGATGTTCGCATCATTTTCAAATGACATCGATTCGCGCCTAAATGCACTGCAAGAGAACATCGCAGTGATTCGTCAACAGAACAATGACATAACAAAGAGTGTGGAATTCATGTCGGAGAAGCACGATGAGCTGCTAAAAAGAATTGACGCACTGGAATCCGAAAAACGTAATGACAAAAAATATATTTTGTCACTTGAGGACAAAATAGAGTCCCTTGAAAAGAAGTCTCGCTCAACATGCGTCGAAATACGTAACATCCCGACAAAACCTGAGGACAAGAGCCTGGAGACTAAGGCTACTCTATGCGAAGTCCTAAAAAATGTGACAAATGTTTTAAGTCTGCCGATTAATGACTCAGATATAAAGGATATATACAGAACTGCTCATATCAAAGACTCATCAAGACCGATTATTGTCGAATTCTGCACGGTTCTAAAAAAGGAGGCACTACTATCAGCGGTAAAAACGTTCAACACGAAAAAACCGAACGCAGATAAGCCTCAATATTCCTAGATATGAGCAAAGCTTTCGACTTCGTTTCTCATCCAACTCTACTAGACAAACTCAACAAGTACGGCATACGAGGTAACTGCTTAGAATGGGTTAAAAGCTATCTTAGTCATAGGACTCAATGCGTTGAAATAAATAGAGTCGTCGATAGAACGAAAATAACATCTCAATCTAACTACCGTGTGAACAACTATGGTGTACCACAAGGCAGCGTCTTAGGCCCACTATTATTTCTTTTATATATAAATGACTTACCTAACGTAACGAAAAATGACTGCGTCCTTTTTGCGGACGACACTACACTCCTTATTAAATGTAATAATCGTAATGCTTTAGAGTCTGAAGTAAGTGAAGCCCTCAATGATATTGTGACATGGCTAGAAAATAACAATTTGAAGGTGAATACAGAAAAAACTAAAATAATACAATTTCAGACTTGCTACAATCACTCCGCACCAAAGATGTGTATTAAGTTTAAAGGAACTGATATTGAAGACGTTGACTCTACCTTATTTCTAGGAATAGTAATAGACAAACATTGCAGTTGGAAAGCCCACATAGACAAGGTATGTCTGAAACTAGATAGGTTTGTCTATGTGTTACGACGTATGAGAGAAGTAGCAACAAGAGATGCAACTCTGTCGGCATACCACGGATACGTTTCGTCAGTACTACGGTATGGTTTAATTATGTGGGGTAACTCGGTAGACTTTGACAGGGCGTTTAAAACACAAAAAAAATGTGTCCGAGCATTATGTGGTGTTGGTTATCTGGATAGTTGTAAGCCTTTGTTTAAAAAAACACAGATACTTCCCCTGCCGTGCCTATACATATATGAAATGTGCATTTTTGTTAAAAAATACCCAGATATGTTTAAGAAAAACTGTGAAATGTTCAATGCTAGAGGTAGAAATAAAGACAAGTTATATGTTCCCCCACAAAGATTACAATTATATTCTAATAGTGCCTATTGCATGGCAATCAAAATCTATAACAAAATCCCCGATGACATGAAAAATCTGACATTTAACATATTTAAAACTAAATTATTTATTTATCTAATGGACAAATTATATTATAAGGTTAATGACATATTTAATACTAATTGATTTGAATAATTTTATTTTATTTTAATGAGTCTAGGCATAATAAAATATTTGCACACCAACTTTTAGATGGTGAATATGTTGATACCTACTACACTGCTTAGCTAAGATCTTATGTACACATATTTTTTAAGCAAATAAACGTTTTGATTGATTGATTGACTGATTGATTAATACCACTCATCTGGGTATAATGGCGCCAAAGAGAGGTATTTTCATATCTGAAACTCTCACACCCAAGACGCAACGTTTGTTTTACATGGCTCGAGAATTTGCGAAGGAGAACAAATACGATTTCTGCTGGACCTCTCGTGGTGTAGTCTACCTTCGAAAGTCTGAAAACAAACCTTACAGCCGTATCGCGTGTGACAGTGATTTGAACAACCTGATTAATAAGGCATGACTTATTTTCGCAATTTACTCAAGTACTTGTCTCCTTTATACTGTTAATAACAATGTTAAAGACCTAGATCACATAGTACATAGATACATACCAACTCTTATACAAATATTACACTCACTCATTCATTTTTCAGAAATACACACACAACAAACAGAAAATCACACAGCATTTACATCACCACCCCCGCAAACAAATACAAATTCTCAAGATAAAATAATAATCAATAAATATTGCATAAAGTCTGTCACAAATAATGAATACAGATATATTTCAGAAAAGAAAACAAACCAAGACTATATAAACCAAACTATAACTAAAATTATTAAAACTTCGGCCCAGAATAATTTAATCAGATACCATATAAAAAGGTACCACATTCGATAATATAAATGAACTAATCAATGATTTGGAAGACTTATCAGTATGTAGATCCATCCTTACTGAAACTAGCAACTGCATAAATTATGTCCCCACGTCAAATACTTGTCTAAAAATTATCTCTCAAAATATTAGGAGTATTGGTCACAATTTACCTGACTTCCTGGTACTTCTGCACCAACTTAAATTTGACTGTGACATTATAATATTGACCGAATGTTGGTTGTCTTGTTCACCAATAATTCCTATAATTCAAGGCTACAAAAGTTTTGCTAATAAATCAATAATAAATCAAAACGATGGAGTGGTGATATACCACAAAGAAAACTTACTAGTCACCATAGAAGAGCCAAACCTTGATGAAGGAAGTTGTCTTATTCTGAAACATAACAAAGACACGGCAGTTATCGCCGTTTACCGCCCACCTTGCTTCCACAATGTGGAGAACTTTCTTGATGGACTTACTAAAATATTCCAGGATTTATCTTCTTTCTCTAATCTTATTTTGACAGGAGACCTTAATATTGATATTTATCCAGGTAATCAAACTGGTGATGCCGACCTCTATTTAAACAAAGCTGCCTTTTATGGACTACTACCTGGACACACATTTGTGACCAGGGATGTAAGTAATACTTGCTTAGACCACCTGCTCCTTAAAACGAGAAATGAAGCTGTTACGGTAGTCATGCACTCCACTATAACAGATCATAAGGCTGTGCTTCTCTGTATTGATACAAAGCACAAAAATGCAAATCCACCGACTACTTATTCCTCTCTGGATACCGTAGGATTAGCAAAATCCCTAGCAGAAGTTAATTTTGAAGTCATTTATGAGTTACAGGATCCAAATGCTGCTATAAACGAGTTCATAGGTATTCTTCAGGGAGCTATCCAGAAAAATACAAAAACTCGCAAAATACCAAGTAAGAAACTTATCATTAAGCCTTGGATGACTACCGGACTCCTCCGTTGTGTAAGAAATCGAGATGAATTACACAAGAAATCCATGTCCGACCCAAAAAACGAAACTTTTAAACTTACTTATAAGAGATACAGGACTTTTTGTAATAATTTGCTGAAGAATTTAAAGAGAAACTTCGAAAAATCTTTACTTAATAAAGCGGGAAACAATAGTAAACAGCTTTGGAGGGCTATCAAATCCATTTCCTCAACCTCTTCAATAAAGGATCAACCTCGAGAACTTCTTTCAAATTTTAATACACCCGTAACATCCTTAGAAACTGTTAATAATTATTTTATAAACGTGGGAAAAAATTTAGCAGAGGCAATACATCAATCAGACCAAAACCCTTTACAGATAAAAAATAACTCTCAATCAAACTCATTTGTAATTTTACCAACTGATAATCAGGAAATTGAAAGACTCATCATGAATCTAAAAAACGAATGTTCAGTGGGATGGGATAAAATTTCAAACAAGGTTTTAAAATCCCATATAAATCAATTTGTCCCGATCCTTACCTACATTTTTAACTTATGTTTAGAAAAGGGAATCTTTCCCGATGCTCTGAAACAGTCTGTAGTCCTTCCAGTCCATAAGGGGGGTGACCGTGATCGTGTTGAGTGTTACAGGCCCATCTCTATTCTCCCCTCGCTCTCCAAACTTCTGGAACGAATCATGAACACTAGACTCACTAGCTATTTGGATAAGAACGGTATTCTGGCGGAAAATCAGTATGGTTTTCGTGCTGGAAAGTCTACCTCCGATGCTGTACATGAGCTCACTAACTTCGTAGCCGAAAATCTTGATGAAGGAAAACGCTGTCTGGGAATTTTTCTGGACTTAGCCAAAGCATTCGACACGGTCTCGGTTAAACTCCTTATTAATAAACTGGAATTTATAGGTGTAAGAGGAGTCCAGTTGGACCTTTTTAAGAGTTATCTCTCGAGTAGAACCCAATGCGTTAAAATATGTGGACTCACGAGCAACACAAAGCCGGTGCACTGGGGGGTTCCTCAAGGAAGTATCCTTGGACCTACTCTATTCCTGATTTATATAAATGACCTTTGTCGTCTTGCCCTGCCACAGGCCAAAATCATCGCTTACGCCGATGACACAGTCTTACTTTTTGCGGGTAGTGGATGGGAAGAGGTATTTGATAGTGCTCAACGGGGCTTCAATATAGTTTCCCACTGGTTACAACAAAATATCTTGACCCTTAACTCAGAGAAAACCAAATATCTGAGTTTCTCCATCATTAACTCTACGCAGCCAAATAGCGAAAGTAAATTATTTGCTCACACTTGCGATAATCCTGGCCTGAATTCGTGCATGTGTAGGGTTCTGGAAAGGACACAAACAATCAAATATTTGGGTATTACTCTCGATAATAATTTGAAATTTCAGCATCACGTCCAAGCTCTTAGTTCTAAAATTAGAAAATTAATATATGTTTTTAAGAGACTCAGACATGTAGCTGAGTCATCGATTATGAAACGTATTTACGTGGCTCTTGCTGAATCCCTGTTACGTTACTGTATCACTAGTTGGGGTGGTGCGCATAAGACAACTCTCTTACGTGTAGAGAGGGCTCAGCGTGCAGTATTGAAGGTCTGCACATTTAAACCTTTCCTCTTTCCTACTACTGAACTTTACAATTTTTGTGACGTCCTTACTGTTAGACAAATATATATACAGAGTATTATACTTAAACAGCACTGTAAAGTCCTGCCTAGTGAGACAACAGTAACAACAAAACGGAGAAATGACAAAGTATGCCAAACTGTAAAAGTGCGTACTAGCTTTATGCAAAGATTTTTCAAATTCCTTGGTCCTCATCTCTACAACAAAATCAGCATACTCAGTGAAATTTACACAAAGACATTATTTGAAAATAAGAAAACTATATACAAGTGGCTGAGATCCCTAACGTACGATGAAACGGAAAACATCTTAATTGTTTCATCATAGTACACAATACAATAATAAATGAATAAATAATAATAAAAATAGTAATAATAAGTAAACCCTTGTAATTAACAATAATAAATAAAATTCAATGTACAATAAATAATTTATAATCATCAACACATCCATTCACTACTCACTACAATAACTCACTCAAACATTACACCTCCATCTCTATTACACACCACACACACACACACTCCATCACACACTCTCTACACTAAGTTAATATTTTATTGTTACTCTAATTTAAACTTCAATCTTCAATGTTAATTTCAATAATTTTCTTAAGTTAATAATTGTCATATTTTAATTTATCATTGATGCAACAATTCGGAAATTATTTAGACTATTAGATATTGTGTCATTTACTGGTGGGAAGTATCTACTCATCCTATGCCACAGGGCTTGCCCTTTTTTAGGGAGTAGAGATCATCCCTTGTTCTTTACAATGTAAATAACAAGTTTAAATGTATATTTTTTCTGAATAAATTATTATTTCATTTCATTATTTCATTTCATTTCATTTCATTTCATTTCAACAATTGGTTTTGTGCAATTGCAAAACGGGACACGCGTGGTCCCTAAATGTCCCTATCAATAGAAATACGTCGTTAAACAAACAAAGCGAAAGAACGAGGTGGAGTTACGTTCCTAGAGAAGTGATGATTTTTCGGAGAGTAGGGATAACGGCTTTTGTTTGACTTAGCTCAGGTTTTATAATGATGATTATTGATGCCGTTTTATTCAAATCAGAATCTCCAGTATCGTGGTGATGATGATTAATCGTTTCTTTCATGCAACTTACAAGTTTACCTTTGCGGAAGGCCTTAGTTCGACAACACGAACAGCTCTTTAGGGCGGGAGACTCTATGTACGATCCATTGAGACAATACTTACAGATTTATCTCGGTAACATGTCGAGCCCTTATAATCCCATGAGCTTCTCCAAACCCCAGGCTCGATGACCCAATACGGGTATTGTAAGGACGTGGGGTCCCGCGCGGGCAGTTGTTGTATAAATATGGCTGATTCGAGAAATTTCAACGATACAGACGCTTAAAAGTTGCGGAAAAAATCCTCTTGCTAGAGTGAACTGGCGTGATTGGATTGCGGACTGTACGTACTTACGCGTAGGGTTGGCAGAAAGGGTGTTTTATGTTGCTAATTGGTAAAGTGGTAAAAAATAAGTTAATTTATGGCTTTTCGGATAGTAACAGTCGCATACGGATTGAACTGAACACAATCGATGAAAACAGAAAGTTAAAGTAGGTAGTTATTTTATACTTACATAATATTTATCCAATTAAAATAGTGTTTGACCAGACAATCAATGGTCTAGATCCATATCGCGGAACCAAGTCGGAACTGCCACTCCATAAGAAAAAGCGTCCAGTTTATTATGCGTGCGAGCGAACCCTATCAGTACCCGTTGATATTAATAACGATAGCATATTACAATTCAATTTGAACAAGCCGTCGACAACAACGGCTGGTCGATGTAATCCTTGCTCCAGCCTACAAACTTACCCAGACACTCCAAACACTCTTATTGTAAAGCAAATAAGGTTTGTAACAAAGACAGAATTATTTTTGTACAAGTCTGCGTAATCCGTGATACAGACTACAGATTGAACAATTATATTAAAAGCCGACGTGAAATTTTCGCAAATCGTTGCAAACAATTGCTTTCTATGTGTACGAGTTCCTTTAATAGCATTGTGTGGTGGAATTTTTCATTGGATTTATCCATTTAGGATTGTCTCAGAAAATCTGCTGAGTTATCGGTGAGGATTATCGGTATGAAGACGATGTTAACATTATATTCTTTAACGATTTCAGACCTCAGTTATTAAACACAGTATAACTAAACGTGGGCACAATTGTGCTCTGTTTGGGTAATTGTGAAGATTCTGTTCGATTCTTGTTGAAGATTTTGTACCTTTACTTAATATTCACCAAGAAAATGGAGCTTGCACTAATTTCTATATCTACTTCTAAACGCCACAAATACGCCAACAAAAATCAGCAAGATAAGGCATTTACCGCATCAACCCCAATAAATCTACTTGGGTTGAACCAGTCCATCGTTTTCTGCGACCCAAATCGTAGCACATATTTACGCGACCATATTTACAAGACTTCACGCTCCACGGCGCGTCGGTATTGACTTGCGTCGTATTCGATGTAATCGGTTTATCGTAAGTAATGCCATTTGATGCTCCAGCGGGCATTTCCACAATCGTAGACGATGTGGTGGCTAGCGTAGCGGGGGAGAAGGGGGGGGGGGGGCGTGGTTGCTACGGTTTTCGTAGCGCCCTGCAAATATATATTCGTAGCGCTTCAAATCGTAGCGGCTATCACCATGCTATTTAATTTATGACCTCAACATATCGAGCTGTACAGTCTAGGTGCTGCTAAAATCATCTGATGCTGATGCTATAAGCCTTATGCTAAGAACATCATATTCATCATGTCATTTTTTGGTTTTAATTTTGTTTCTTGGCAGTCAGTTTCATCCTGAAATTCTGAAGTAAACACGGACCAACCATTATCCCCAACAATGTACAGACGTAACTAAAAACGTAAAGGCCCCCAGTTAATTGAAATCCCAACGAGTTTTCCGAGCGGGCTCGGCAGCGCGGAAAGTTAAAATAGCCTCGCCTCGGACCGAAGACAAGGGATATCTTTTTGTGTCTTTTATAGCAAACGTTTACACTGTTACTCAGTATATAGTATCATTTTTAAAGCTTATGTCTTTTGATCACGGTTCTCGAAACGACTGACTATTTTTTTTAAATCAATCTTTACCTATGGATTCTTATTTTGTTCTTCTGAGTTACCTTTTGTCGTATATTATGACAAGTCATAATACCAAAAACCGTAAACCTATTATATTATTTATCCTCACAAAGCTGCAGTAATGGGCTAGCTTATACCTACTAGCTTATCATGTCCACAAAATGAATGCCTCAACGTTGCCACAAATCTGCCACCCATTAATAGGAAGAAAGTCCTGAGTCTCCCGCATCCACTGCCTACCATCTATGACGATGATATCATACGCCTGATCACTGGCCTTCGTGTAGTTCTGGGTGTAACCTAAAGTACTCGAACTCTCGACTAAGTTCGACTAAGTACTTTATTTCGGCGGTTTAATCACTCTGTCCATTACGTCCCTGTCTGTTGTCAGTCACCCGACACCGCGGGGTTCGGCCCAATTCATTAACTAATCTGTTAGTTTAGCAGACATTAGGTTAATGTCACGTGTCACTATTTTTAATTGTAACGATGTACTCGAACATTATTTGTTGCAGGAGTATAGTAGCATATGAGGGAGTATCGTAATTATTTCTGGAGTGCGTTGTTGGTATCTTTACATTTGTATATGTATACCCATGAATAACTTCGATACAAATACATCCTTCATTCATAAGTATTCATATTTTACACTTCAGATCAATAAATTTAAACCAAACTGATGTAAGTCCAAAATTGTGGTTTGGTGACAAACTTTACTGTAGTACTTAGGTAATTATAATATTATGGATAAAAATTCAGCTCAAAGATATTTAAGCTCAAGGGATACAGGGTTTTTATTTATCGCATTGAATTAAGATTGAGCTATACTCCACACATAAAATGGTGCTCAAATTAACACAGTCTCAATAAAAGCGTTACAAAAAACCAAGATTTAAATAAATGTACGTTTCTATAAGTTCGTCATTAAAAATACTTACCGGCGAAAATACACGATTAATTGGCAGCGTTGTGAGCACAAGAGGTAGATTAAATCTCGTCAATTGCTATCGTTGAGGAAAAAAAACTGCCAAGGGTGAGATTGTGTCACTAGGCGTTGAGGGTTCTGTAAGCTTATAGGTAAAACATCAATTATTATACCAGTAAGTTACATAATAGCATAGTATAGTAATACCGAAGATTTCGTGTGCTTCAACATTACAGATAAATGGTTCATACAAATCTAACATATGCCTTAGATTTTTTTGATCTTACTTTTAAAGTTCTGTGTAACGTTATGCAGTTCAGTATCTTGAAAGTTGAAAGCACCACCCCATTTTATATCGATGTCACCGGCAAAGTATGAAGTCCGGGATTCTATAGAATAACCTAGGCATTGTATAGAATGCCCAAAATTGGCAGGCAATGTATGAAATCTTTTTTATTTCATACTTTACCTAGGCATTCTATAGAATGCCAAAACTGCAATAAAAAATGTATGAAATACTGTTTTTTTTTATGCTTGAGGACTGAAAAATCTGAATTGAATACGAAACATTAATAGGGCGAAGCGGTGGGTCAGGCAAGGTGAAGAGTGTGCAGAGACTTAGTTTTTTTCTCAATGTATTTTTTTCTCTATTTGATATTTTGTCTATTGTCAATATTTGGCTAGGTTATTGTGGCTAAATTTATATTTAGCCACAATTAATTTACTGGGTTTAGGTTAGGTGGAACTTCGAAAAAGCAAAACCGGAGCAAGCGAAGCGGAGCGGAGCGAGCGTATGCAAATGAAAAACAAAATTAAGGCCCTGTTTGATAAAACTGACATTTTGTATGTAAAAAGTCAGATTTATCTGTTCAATAGGGTTTATCGAGAACAATTGAAACAGGGCCTTAATCTAAAAAATACCCTTAGATTCTTATTTTCCAAATAGATACACGGAAAATTTAACGGTACTGTACCCATTCCATTGCCTGGCCTCGTTTTGGTATTGTATAGAATACCTAGTAGAGATGGGCCGACTTGACTTTGACCGACTAGCTGACTACCGACTAGTCGGCGTCAGAAATGGCCGACTAATCGGCCGACTAGTCGGCCAAGCCGATCATTGCTTTTAGTGGATTTTTGGTGACATCGGTAATGTTTGTGATGCTAAGTTTACAGATGCGTCGCTCACACTTCATGCGGTCGTTTATTAGTAGTTAAACTTGTAGTTTAAAATAATTTTATTATTGATTGATAATTATTTGAGTTGTGGAAGCTCCTTTCAGATTATAATAGTGCAAATTCAAAGTTAGCAATCAATACAGGGTTCAATTGATAATACGGTTTTTATGCAAACATCTATAAAAATATGAATGAAATAAAGGCCGGCTATACGCCGACTAGTCACCGACTACGAAAGAGGCCGATTATTCGACTTTACCGACTAGTCGGCGAGTAGTATACATATTCTATACAATACCTAGGCAATGTGTGTAATAAAGACAATTTGAGATATTATTTCACACATTGCCTAAAGAGGCCCGGTATTCTATACAATGCCTAGGTATTCTTTGGAATGCCGGTATTTCATACTTTGCCGGTATAATCGACACCTATATCTAGTGATACTTATACAAATCACTCGATATAAGGTGACGATATCCGTTTATCTAATGCGCGATAATCATATATCCCCTGGTTTTGGATGTTTACATGTTTGTGATGTCGCTGTTTCTGGTTGCCACGACACATGGTATCCCAGAAGCAATATATATGCCCGTATGTAAGTTATGTTATGTTACATCATAAAATACATATAACTTTTTAAAAACTACGACTATTTTATACGGTGGCTTGTATGAGTATGATACGGAACCCTAAATTATATCTACTAAAAATATAATTCAACAATAATCACAGAGAATGTTCTCATCATTTCAAACATGCTTATTATTAGATACTAAAGCTACTTATTCTGTAATGCTCCTGCGGTTTGTGGCCAATGGTCGCGTGCGCAACTAATCCTTTCATTGTGCCGGTTACTTTTGTGTATCATGTGTTGTGTATATTGTTTTTTTTTTTTGCGATTGCTGTTTATAACTGTTATTGAATGCTCTAGCTTGTGTCTCATGATCAGCTAAAGAGGTTGAATGTAGAACATTGTTTTGTGGGGTAATTTTTCTATGGAATTTGAGGCGTCTCCTTTGTGTTATAATCGGCCATATATTTTGATTGTGTTGTGTTGACCTAGCCTAAAAGTTCGATATTGTTTCAGCTCCAAATAATTACAAGTATGTATCATGGTGCAGGGCTGAGTGTCTCTAAGTTTGTATTGACGTTAACTAAGTAATATGTATGATTTTATGGTCATTATTTTTTTTGAATTGAATTGAATGATAGTTATATAAAATGTATATTTAAATCTCTAATATTGAAATACCTACTACCTATTAGGTACATGTTAAATAATTGCTAAATTCATAATATGAATGTTGTACACACCTGTCATTGGTGTATCACTTAGTACAAGAATTGAACTGTTAAATTTAGCGTTACATTTTTGGTGTGGCTTTTTAAATAAATAAATAATAATGTCAATATGACACCTACATGCGTTGTTGCATCATATAACAGATAGACAAACGGATAGACAGACGGACAGACGTAGTTCCGGTCCATTATATTCATATACTGTAACGAGTACATACATTGTATACAATCATGTGGTACTAGCGGTACTAAGTATATTACTTTGCTTACCATACCACGGTCCATATTGCCAACCCACCAAATACCATATCGGTATATTTTGAAACAGTGTCTAGTTTTTCGGCAATAATTCCCAATTTAAGCGTCATCGTACGCAGCGCTCAATGCAACAATAGTGATCAATAGCATCAGCGCAAACAGGAGCGTGCGGCGTGACGACACTTCATTATAACAGTATTGAACTTCTGCGGTGTAGGGTTGTGACTTTGTGAGTATGAGTATCGATATCGATGTTTTTTTTTCCTATACGTTTTTTATATCTCCATGAAAAATGAAATTAATGGCCGTAGACACGATTCTCACTTTTTTCGAGAAAAAATCGAATTATATCATCTTTTGCATCGCTAATGCCGGGGCTTTACTATCGCGATAACGCGATTATTTCCGTTGTCACGACAAGTCTAGCCAACTAGATAGTCCTATAGCAATATGCATCGATGTGCATCGGGATAATAAATGCCCGATATCGCGATAGTCGGGCACTGTCGCCTGCAGAAGAACGAATCTTTATCCCGACAACGGACTAAGAATTCAATCGCGATACTTAGCCCCGGCAAAAGAAATATCAAATAATGCACAAAAACGTTATTCTCAGTGATCTTAGATAACAATATCGAAGGTGATACGAAATATTGTTTCCGTTCAAGAGTCTACAGAACAAAACTTCTTCAGTCCGTTTCTATGGAATCAAATTAGGAAACGTTCCATTTTCTTAAATATTCTCGATTGTGTTCCAATATCTCGATTGATTACATTCTTAGCCTTTAAAAAAAGTCTTTTACATCATGTTGTATTGTATATATTTTTTATATTATCGGTATTAAGTAATAAACATATCCCGAACTATAAACCTAGTAGACAAAGTAGCAAATTACACTATTTATTTCATTCGTAAGCCCCACGTTGCTCAAAGATTTTGGATCAACAAAGGAGCAAACGTAAGAGATATTATAACATATATTTTTTTTTGCAAGATAAGACTTGAAATGAATATCGATAAATAAGTAATTTCTTCCCTCAATTCCTACCCAATCTAACCCTTAAATCGTTCAATTGACGTTGTACAAGGGTCCACTAATCCCTCCCCGGTTAATGCCATAATTGAGGGTTAAAACTCTCAGCAGATGCCGCTTATTGTTTATTATGACGGGTTACGGGTTGAACCGTGTCTCTTGCTATAAACATTTATGATTATTTCAACATCCCCGCTGCGTTGTGAAATGTCACCGGGTTATCAAGATTTTTGACAATGTGAGTTGATTTGGTTTTAGTGCTATCGTATAATATAATGACTTCTCAATTGTTGTGACTTATGTGGATTTTTGAGCGGGTATTATGATATTGTTGTTATTAATTATGCTCTATATAATGAACAATGGAAAATAAGAGACTGGAAGTTGAATTACTTATATATACCTGTTGTTAACAAGTATCAGAAAAGACAGGCAGTTTAATCTCATATTACTAACGCGTCTATGAAATCCACCTATACCAAAGAAAATCATTTATTTCAGTACAATTTTTCACAGTATTATGGAAGACAATACATGCCACATAAAATATACATATTGTAATAATTGGAATTTAAAATGACTTTCTTCGCAATTGTTCCGAGCTAGGAGGAAGGTAGTTAAACAAAGAGTTTCATTGATCTGAAGTTTTAATGTCAAAAAGTAGTTTTTTTTTGTTTATTTGATAATCCCCCAGATGAAGGTTGTTTCAAACTTTTCCAATGTTTTGTGTTGTATTCATATAATGGAAGTTTCATTTGAGTTTTTCCTTGCCTGCACGTTTTTTTTTAGAAATATTTCCCGATATCTTTATAAAATGGTCTCAAACACCTTTTTTTTTACAGTATCGATCTCATGAATTAAAAATCTATCATATACATTATGTACGACTAATCTTGTGAATAGACTACAAATTCGCTCAAGATATTCGTTAATATGGAGAATTGCCGGTGTCCTTTATTGAGTTTACTTACGCGGTCTGGATGAACGAATAAGATGATGATGATGAATGAATAAGATTGCTATGCCCGCGTTCAGACTCAGTAAGGTTGCTCACTCTTTTATGGGAGTATGTGTTAGTTTTTATAATAAAATACCTAATGAAGCAACGGACCTACCAGAAAGGAGGTTCAAAAACTATGTCAAAAACGGCCTATTGAAGAAGTCATATTACAGTGTAAAAGAATATTTAGATGACAAAACTGCATGGTCTTTACCATCTCAGCGCACAGAAATCCAAAGAGGGGCGATGGACTGAGTCAGTACGTCTCTCCTCGGTGTATTTCCTTAGACTTAAGTAGAAATACATAACATTGTATTTTTAAGGCTCTGATATTTTAAAAGAGGTACGGGGGAGGTTTCTTGCCCTTCTTTGCTCCATCCCTAAGCCCACAACTTCCGAACGGGCGGTAGTATACAAAAATATTAATATTATATTGACGTTGACTAAGTAATATGTATGATTTTATGGTCAATAAAAATTTTGAACTCTGAACTCTTGAACTACACACTGATACGTAACTAAAAAGCAACGGTGAAGGGCTATAGCCCCTTGATCATGAAAAAAGGAGCAAGTTATCTGTTCAATTATCCCCGTATGAGAAAAGGCGTGACGATAATAACACGAATCAGTGGACCGACAATCGTATGTATGGGAATTATTGGGAATACTTAAATATGGCGTATACGTTATCTAATTAGATAACTTAGACGCCATATGTATTTACATACATAAGATTGTACATATTGATATATTATATGTTTTTAGGAGTTTAACGTTAAATGGGCAAACACATTCATAGTTTACTAAAAATACATAATACGTTGTTTAAAAAGAATTCGCAAAATGCTCAGAATAAGTACAACAAATAACTCAACCACCATAAACCAACATTTACTTACCAACCTCAGCAACAATAAAATAATAATCGAACAATTCCATTCCATCCCAATTGACCCAGCAAAAGTTGGCGCGAACAAATTAATGCCTCCACTTCATATTTGTAATTTCAATCACAAAATTAATTCAGGCGGTGGCCGGTTTAAATAAGTGTTGGCAAAACCTCCACCAATCGATAGAGCTAGGGCGGGGAGCGCTAAACGGTAAATAAAGTTTTAGATAGGTTGTGATTGGTCGGTCTGGCGGGTTGGGGCGTGTGTTGTGCCAAGGGCGGGGCTGCCATTGGTTGGGGGAGACGGGTGGTCTTGTTCCAGTGTGAGTTACCCGGTAGATCTCGCAGTGTTCGCTTGGTGTGACGCGCCCTTAAGTAAAACAATCTGTGTTGCGTCCGCAGTGCATTATCGGTTGTTTATAAGTATAAGCATGTTTTGATTTGTCTGTTGTGAGGGTTTGCTGAGACGTCTACTTACAGGTGGGTCATTTATTTACTTTACTTAGCACACAATATAGAAGCTTTACTAAAACTTAAATTTATTTTTTAAAGAATTATGAATTATTGAAATATAAAATAAAATTAATAATTAAAAAAACAGTCGAGTGGGAGTCGGAATCACACAAGAAGGGTACCGTACCATCGTACAACACAACTTAAGCACTCAAAATAATAAAACAAAATCAAAAAGAAAATTAAAAACACGTCTATTGTATGGGGACCCCTTTAATTTGTAATATATCTCGTATTTCATTGTTGTTGTGGCAACAAATATACACATTCTATGAAAATTTCAACTTTCTAGCTATTACGGTTCGTGCTGTAGGACCCGCTGACAGACGGACGGATGGACGGGCGGACGGACAGACGGGTAGGACAGCGGAGCCTTAGTCTCTCTCTCTCTCTTAGGGTCTCGTTTGGCAACCTTCGGGTACGGTACCCTAAAAATGAGTAGTTATTATTATTTTTAATGAGTATTAAAAATATTAAAATATATTAGGTAGTGAATGTCAACAAAGGTAATCGGTAATGTCTCATAGGGACATAGGCTGAACAAACTTACAATGGAGAACAATAGACGTCGGAGCGAGTCGGAGAGGGTTTTGTATAATGTTTATTATACACGTAAGTTAGCGTAACGATTACCCCCTCATTAAAATAGACAGAGCTCTGTTGTAAGTTATGTTACAGTTCCCAATGATATTATGATGTTGTTTTAAAAGATCGTATCTAAGGGAGTCTTTATAACACTTTTTTTTTCTGGATTCAGGAAGTGTCTCATTTTGCTGGAATAACTTTTTAAAGATGGGCATTTGAGGAGGGGGAGTGCCTTAATCTGCTTCATTCCTTGTTGTAACGCCAAAAATAGTATCGTAGCACGCAGCACTTCGTAGCACCCGTTACACCACCGGCGGCGGAATCGTAGCAGATCGCTACGACCTCCTCCGTTACGGATTTGTTTAATTTCATAATAATTTCATAATTCTTTATTGCACGGAAAACAATGTGATACATAGTCTTAAAACAAAGGTAAATAGGCAAAGGCGAGCTTATCTCTAAAAAGAGATTTCTTCCAGCAAACCTAGGCAAGATAGGACAGATTGCTACGCACACTGAAACTTCTCAGGAAAATGTACATTATGAGGATTACTTTTTTTTTTATCTTTTCTTAGAGTTTTGATCTGGATTAG
Organism: Argyresthia albistria; assembly: GCA_963457715.1. Lineage (NCBI taxonomy): Eukaryota > Metazoa > Arthropoda > Insecta > Lepidoptera > Argyresthiidae > Argyresthia > Argyresthia albistria. The sequence continues at coordinate 4,945,113 of OY735260.1, forward strand.
CTTCAATTAGTGCCTTGAAACAGGAAATCTCTGTAAATTATACATATTATGTTACGAAATGTTAATTATCTTTTGCTACGAAGAAGGATTTTGTCTGTAATAGATGTATCTATTACAGACAAAATTATATAAACTTTGTTTACATATTCATTCTTATTTCATCCAATAGTATTATTTAATTAGAGGATTAAGATATATTGTTTAGTTTTTAAGCAAAACTAGTGTGAACTGTTCGTACAGTTGAAAGACTTTCCTGAACTTTTAAACTCCTAAGGAGATAGCCTAAAAATGTCAAACGAAAAATTTTAAGAGTTTGATTACCAACTGACTTCTCTCATAAACGAAGCTTACAAAAATCATTGTATGAGAGAGAAAATTACAATTAAAATAAGACAGATAAGCGGAAGATTTAATTTCTCTTCCCTCTTTAAATATAGATACGGTCCTTGTTTCGTTGTGTTTAAACAGAGGCCGTGGCCCCCGCCTCCCGCGCAGGGTCCCTGGGGGCCCCGTAATTGAAAGACAAACAGGGGCCCGGTGATTCGCAGCGAATTCATTATTCGTACATTAATGTTGTTGCCTCAAGGTGACTTGATTTTCTAGTTAACTCTGGAGGGAGTGAGATACGAATGTTGCTCGCGGAGTGCTAAATATATAAAACTAAATCTTCTGTGAAGTGTCTGTAGTGGCTGAAATGTTTTTTTCATGTCGATAGCGATAGATTATATATACGTATGAACCATGTATGTCTGGTCATCATGTTAGGCTGCCTGAAGTCAGTCGGAATCCCAGACGAGGGAGTCCAGCTTTACAAAGCTACTTGTACATTTCCGACGCCAACTTTTGTTCCGAAGAAAAATTGACATTCAAATTGCTAAAGCAAGTCAATTCAATTGCTGAATCCAAACACAACTTCGAAAAATAATTTCTGTTTCCTTTCTGTCTCCTGAAAATAACCAACTAATCTAAAACCTCACAAACAAAAATAACAAACTCGTTAACCAACCAGGATGACAAAGTACAATTGCTTATAACTCACTAAATCTTTACCGCCCCAAACAGAATATTTTATTTGTAATAATATAAAACAAGACGCGTACTGATAACTAAGTCTCGGAACAGGGAAAAGTTAATAAAACCTGAATGTACAAATTCTCATCAAATCAACTCTCAGATGACGTTTTGGCGCGCGCCGTCGATTCAATTACTTTTATAAGTAAAACTGGTGTCAATTTGCATGTTTATACACTAGGGGGTACAGTTGGCTTTAGAATGGGATAAGTGGACTATTTTTAAGTATGTTGATTTCGTCAAATATAGAGGTATGGTAGAAGGAGAGACATTCGTAGTACCATTCGAATCACGAACTAAAATGCTCTCAACTTGGCCGAACACAAATCCCTTATTTTATAAAGTAATGAAAAGTTTGAATAGTTTCATGAAGTGTCCTTCTAGTCTAGCTTGTTGACTTATTTCGGTTTGGCCAAGCTTGACTTCATGTTTATGGGTTTCGATGCGACTAGAACTTCAGACTTCTAGCAAAACTTAGTGAATTAATTTTCATACTTGACATGTACATATTGTGTAATTTTTCATTTCGTAATCTCTTTATTGTACTACACAAGAATGACATACAGAAAACTTATAATAGATGTACAAAGGCGAGCTTACTTGATTATGATTGAGGGGCAGATGGGAAATAGAGGCGAGAAGGTATGTTGTCAATGTAATGTAAGGTTCTTTAATAAACCTAGGTTAACGGATTTGCATGTAAAGTCCTTTTTTGAAAAAATCGCCAAAATAATCCTCAACTGAGTACCGTCCTCACAGGTACTACGTAGTCGATTGTCGGGTCCAGGGTTTAATTCGGCTTATCCGGAACCCCCACTCAATCCAGAAGTCGCGCAATAATTTATTAAACGTATCCTCACAATGGGGACTGTATTACTTAGTTATGAATTCAATTGTGCTAAAAATCCGGCCTCGAGCGACATCGCCAGAGCTTGTATCAACACGCCTTTGTGTTCAGACAAACAGACGGACGGTCTAGATTTTAATTTTATATACGTAGCTCTCCGTTGCCGAAATGGGTGAAGCAGGTGGTGTTTTAGAGTTATCAGATTATATGAGTTACGTAACGTTAGACAATGGAAGAGACCTACCAGCCATCAACTGTTACTCATACAGTTGGTAATATCTTTAAATATAATAACTGCCGTTAAATAGCGGATTGTTACACAAGGGGCGTAGCTACTTACAACACGAGGTAAGCGTTCGACTTTACATCATCATCCTCACTTTCGAGGTAAATAAACCATTTATACAGGGTGTAACTGAAAGGTGCAGTCATATTTGTTAGGGATTTGTTATGGACATAATTCTGAACAACTTTAACTAAGAAACCAATTTGATCAGAGCAACTTTATTTTTCAATTCTCCTTAAGTCTCGCACCGGGCGCGATCAGCTGATTTGTATGAAGAAGTGAAATATAAAGGTTTCATAGCGAAAGTTGTTCAGAATAGTCATCATATAGATAGATAGATAGATAGATAGATAGATAGATAAATCATTTATTCAAAGGACATGGTGCACACACATAAATTAATAACAACAAAAATCAATAGACAGTACTTAATAGCACGCACTATGCAATTAACAGTAGGTATTCATATTCATATTCATTTTATTTGTACCTACAGAGCTGTGTGGTTATGTGACTGTACCACGGCAATGAAATGGCCCTGACTCAGCAATGTCACAGACGAATCTGTGACGCTGGTATTCTGCGTCATCATCATCATTAAGCATATTAGTACGTAATAAAACCGTGACTTCCCACTATCAAGCGTATTCTACCGAAAAGTAATTTGCAAATGAAATGGAACGTTTTCTATAAACAATTCAGTTTGTTGCAAATGCCAACTTCTAGGCCTCTTTTTTACAGCAGTAAATCCTTCTTACTGAGCATGGATGATGTAAACTTACTTGCATTGTAAGCGGCTATCATTGCGGCATTTGTTTCCCCTGTATACCAAATAACCTAACAACATGATGTGTGGTGACACTTTTGAAAGGAAAACATAATCTCACTTTTCACATTTGTAAAATTTCTAAAGTTTTTATGGGTAAACTTCGTTGCCTAACAACACACAGCAATGTGTACTTACAGTCGCTTCAAACGATACCATAACTACATATATAAATGATATAAACTCATGGAGACCTCGAGATATTGTCAATGATTCATAGTTACATTCACCGCGGCATCGTCGCTAATCTCCAATTAAATCGTGTAACTAATTGAAAATTATAATCGACACTTCCATAATTTCTCACTCCGCACGTGCTCAGCTCCCGAGAGCCCGATTAAATATTAACAATTGAATTAACTCCGCGTCTTTAGCCAGCTCCAATTAAGCAGCACAAAGTCCCAAAGTAAATAACGTCAATTAATTTTGTACCTTTTGAATAAGCAGTGCAGTACAGTTGCAAAGGCGCCCCCGTTTGCTGTCGATTTGTTCAGGAGAGTTAACGGGATGGCGGGTCTTAATGAACGGACTTGATATTTTGGTTTGTTTAAGGGACGTTTCTGCTTATTGTCCGGGAGTTGACGAGATGTCTGGTCTGTTTGCTTATGTTCGCTCGCTTTGGGAGTGTAATGTTTTGATTATGTTAAGCTTAGTCCATGGGATTACGGGTATTTCTGTGTTTTAATTTGGTTGATGAATAATCAAGTCAAGCAAGCTGCATGGTCAGTCTCATCATGTTCATTATTTTAGGCAAACCACAAACTGGTTATGTGGTATTTCTTCCTGACATCTTTCTGAGACACTATCTCAGAAAGGTTTATAGATAATTTAGAGATAATTACAAGAGCCATTCAACTGATAAATCTTTCTTAAGTACGTAACTATTAAGAGGCAGCCATTCGGCCGGCTGTTCCAAGCCGACCCAATTCGACATGTTGTGCATTTCGTCGGATAATCCGTAACTAAAAGGACACTTAAGTTGTGTGTCCATGTTTGTAAGCACAAGGGGCGAGTAGGGTGGCCCTGAAGGCGTACGCTTGAAATATTTGTTTTCTTCAATAAATCTTAATACGCGAGAAAAAATGCGAGAATACGGTTTTTTAATGGAGACGTCGCACCATTCAACATTACCAGGCCAATAAATCAATCATTTGATTTAATATTATCTTGCAATATGACAAACCATGGTCACCCTACTAACAATGCAGGGTGTGTTCACAACCGTTCCTTGTATCAAGTGTTCCTTTGAGAACCCGCTTACCATTGAAATCGTTCGCTGTAGGTATACAAACTGCTCGGCTCTCTAGCGACACTGGGATGATAAAATTGTACAATTATACGCTTCAATAATTTTATTTTGTTGATATTTAATAAGTGTTTTAAAAAAATCTTTGGTAAATTGACTTTGTAATTAAAAACACGAAGTATTTGTTTGTTAGTAGTATGTAGTAGTCGTAATAACCCCTCCACCAACCCGCACTGAGCCAGCGTGGTGGAGTATGGCTCAATCTTACTCGGATCCGGGTAAAGGCCTGTGCCCCTCGGTGGACATTAATGGGCTACATTTACTATTTGTTTGTTGCTATTTTTTATTAACTTTTAAACGCACGGGAACGGTGAGAGTTGAAAACTTAAGCAAATCCTGTTTCAAGAGATACACACATTATTCGGTAATATGACAACCATAATAAAAGGGGCTTTCCAAACGATCCGATCCTTGAAACTGATTAGTTACGTTACAAGTATAGCACATGTGTTCCTTCATGGCCCGTGGGGATAATTCTACTAACTGTGAATGTTAACGGCGATAGTCTTTATCCCTTATTGTTTTGGGATAAGTATTCAACATTTGTATGGAAAAGGAAGCTGGCCCTGGATTCGCGTACGGAATTGCGTGCCAGTGGCTAATAGCGAGGGCGCAAAAAAACCTGTTTTGGCTTGTCGACGGTGCCGAGACGCGCCCGCGCGCGCTACAAACAAAACAATTTCGCGCTCTCGCTATAGACACTGCAAGCCATACCCGTATGCGACTCTTCACCCTGGTGCTTGGAGGAACGCGGCCTTTCCAAGCTCTGGAGCATGATTCTCGCGCATTCGATATACGATATCTACACCTATATCGAGTCATTTCGTATGAGAATCTGTCAATATATGTCTCGATATCCGTATATCGAAGGCGCGAGAATTATGCTGGTGTAATGACGATTCGAGATCGATATAATGGGTGAATATAAAACTTAGTTATCAACAATTAGATTTTAAATATAAACCCTACACTTGGATATGCTACTCGTATTATTCCTCGTATAATTTGCTTTGTATAAAGGAAAGCTCCACTCAAAAGATATATCTTCTAGGTAGAGAAACCCGACAAATATAACAGAAGACGCACCCCATTTCTGGCTACCATGAATCTCTGCGCATCCCCCATAGCTCACCGATATCAACACCATATGGCCGATGTAAGGGATACGCAATTACAACAAAGAACTATTGTCTGCGCTTTTTTCTATCAACTGGACAGTTGAACCGTGGAATTTGAAATTAATGTTACAAGTGCATAGAAAACGGTGATTATGAACAGATTTGGTTCATCATGATTCATGAAGTACAAAGTGATCTATTTAAGTAGGTAGTTCTAGTTTGCCTATGTTCTACTTAAGAATAAACTTTATGTTTATCTTTTTAATAAATTTTAATTAATGTATAAAATGTATTTATACCATAAATAATACTTCTAATTACAAGAAGTAGGTATGGATAATAATGAATATTTAAACTGCCGGCAGTGGTGTTGTGATTCCACAGATATCGAGAGATAGGCCCTTGGTGCTAAGCTTGTATCGGATTCTCATATTTTTTAAGTTAATTGTAAAGTTAAATCACCAGAGAAAGAATCACCAAGTCAAATGTAACATATGCATTCATTAGTATAATGTCGTTTAACTCAATCAATTATTTTCGCGGCCTCCTGTCATCAGCCGCTATAAGGGTACTCAACAATACTTTACTGAACCACTATCATACATTTAACTAAATCAACCCTTATTGCTATCGTGATAGGGTCAAGTTAACAGAATCAATAGGGTTGTCGTGCAGTATACAAATTGACTAATCACACCCCATAATGACCCGTTTGAAATGTCACCGCTAGCCCTGCCAAGATAGGTTGTTTATTCCAGGGTTGTCTACTTTAAATTAAAATTGATCTGTTAAGGGAGTTACTAGAGTATTGAAGACAAATGATACTCATATAGAAACACGCAAAGGGGTTTGGGTAACCTACAATGGACCATTGGCGTAATTTTTTTTATTCGCGGCCACCGATACCTTTATCATTATTTGGCAGCAGTATCATATATTTAAAGAGGAAGCATTGCTGTAAACCATTTCGAAGCTGAGATAGAGCTTCAAGTAAAATTTTTGTATTACTGAAAAAACTTTAAAGTGAGATATCTCAGCCCCGAAATGGTTTAGCTATATGTACTCCATAGTAAGATTAGCTTATTTTTATTGCTCTTTCAAAATTTATAACTTTCATGAGTGGCCGCCAATACTCAAAATTGACCAAACTCTAAGGAAACGTCAAAACGACGCCAACATTACCCAATGCCATTTGATAAAATTAATGAAAGCAGTGTTTTTGTCGTAGCCCTAACGTCAAAATGTCCATAACATGATAAAGCCAACCGTGAAATATTATCATGAAACCATGAAATCTTATAGGTGCACTGCGGTAGCTTAGGTGAAAACTAAAATTGTCTTCGTGTTAGTTTGACATGTATAACACAAAAAATCACATCATGATAAATAAAAATGCTTAAAAAAATACATGTTTTCATTAAAACCATTAAGCATTATATGGGCACGACATTTTGATGTCATCGATTTTATTTTTGATCATGGTGTTTGTTATCTGTCAGAGCATTTCTGGTTACGTACATAACATAAACATATATACACGGTGACACTCACGCAGGGGATACAGGTTCGAATCCCGGTTCTGACCATGTACCAAAATGAGATAAGTCATTTATCTTAAGTACGTTGAACGGACCTTCTGACGGTGATGGAAAACATCATGAGGAAACCTTTCATACTAAATAGCCGCAGCGGCGATGGGCTTGCCCCCTGTCATGCAAAAATGGAGTATTGAATCATTGGCTGAATGTGGGCACAGTGGTGCCTCTGCCACCCCGCATGGGAAAAGGCGTGACGCTATATTATTATTATTTATTATAAAAAGTAATAACCACATAGATAGATGGTCATCCTGCATGACTTCTACGTCTCCGTTAAATTATGAAAGAGGTAAGCTCACAGACAAATACAGATTAGTAGGGTGACGAGGAATTTAGAATAAACTTGATTTCAAAATAAAAGTTAAACGTGACCGCCAACATTTACTGAGATAAAAAAATGGTACCTGATTCGGATCCGAGTAAAGGCCTGTGCCCCTCGGTGGGGACATTAATGGGCTACATTTACTTTACTTTACCTGATCACCGATTAAAAGTCATCGTGTATAAAGGTCACTTATGTTGCTTCTGGCCCAACACAAGGATGCCCTGGGTTGTGGGTACCAGAAACAGTGACGTCACAGACAGAATATGCGTCTAAGACCTGGGCATTTTTTTGATTCTCCCCAATCTGGATTTCCCGGGGCCTCTCGCTTAGCAGGCAGAGCAGCAACGCCATGTCGCACATTAGCGCAATCTTATTTCATAACCTCAACGTGGTGGTACATGATATCATAAATAATTGTCGTATTTGGTTGGTTAAAATATAAATGCAAATGCATCTTTGAAACTATTTTAAACGATACAGATCTTAAGATAACATTATTTAACATTTACACACAGGCACATATATTGCTAACATATTGTAAAGCTAAACGCTCTGCTTTTTGATGTATATTTATGATGATAAAATATCCTTCATCACACAAATATTCCAAACAATCATCAGTGACAACTAACAAAGTACAAGTAAACCAAAGTGTTTTTTGCAAAACCCCAACAAATCTTGTCAACCCTATTCCCAAGTGAGCGCCACATCTCACGCCCGCCCTCGCGCAAACGTACCAATTGATATTCGATACACTGCATTCACTCACAAAATGCCCATTTGTATACAAAAAGCACACGTTTGTTCTCAACAGAATTGCTACTTTTTTCTCTCACATTTCTGCTTTATCGAGCGGCTGGAGTAAATGAAGATATTAACAGTAATGGCCCATTGTAGGTTTAACCAATTATTCACTGATGGCTTTGTTAGTATGATTTATTCTAATGTCATTATTATCGTTTGGTGTATGTTTGGGTTTATTACTATATTAACTGAATCATGTATTTTATTCAATGATACTTTGATTTCATAGTTTTCTCAAGGATGAATGTCGGAGGTGAATGTTACCCTGTTTAGGGTTCCGATTACATCTGATGCTTAAAAAAAGGAACCCTAGATCACTTCGTTGTCCGTCCGAAGAGATGAACCAGAAGTCTTAAAGGGGTTCGAACATTTTTGTATGGGGCCTGAAATACTTGAAACTTAACTAAAATTTCGCTTTTTCGTGTAAACCTATAAATCATATGTCCATCGATCGATAATAATTAAAATAACAAATATTCTTTGACAAAATGTCGTAAAAAATAAACTTTCTGAGATAATTAAGTATGAATATGTACCTAATTCAGTAATTAATTTACTCACTTAAACTGAATTCGATGTTCTTTTTAAACTAAGAGTTTTCTGATGCCGTGTTTACGACGACCATCTTAAGAGACCGGTGACCGCGTGAATTTCCCATACAAACGTAATACAAAAATGATTTGAATTTGAGAACTCTCTTCAACCAATTTAAAAATATTTTTAAGTAATTTGAATAATAACCTTGGTATACGACCAGGAACATGCGTAAACACTGTAATAATCCGATTAACAGTCTAAATGCTTTGAACTAGTTCTCAAATTCAAATCATTTTTGTATTACGTTTGAATGGGAAATTCACGCGGTCACCGGTCTCTTAAATAATTGGTTTAGATGAAGTTGTGTTAATTAGAGGCAGCTCATTATGAGTTCAAAAGTTATTTAAACTATTCCCGTTTGTACCCAGAATGGAGGCGACCAACCTATCGCTGTCCCCTCGAGAGAGCAAGACGCGAGCGGAACACAAGACATTGCAGCTCAACAGCAAACCCAACCATGTGAGTTATGAAGATTTCATATTTTTGTTGAATAGGCTTTCCACCTTTGACTTACGGTCCGTCGATGTCTTCTAAATTATTCTCTTATCTCAGTCGCTGATGTATTTTCAAGACCAACAAATTAGCAAACTCTTCTATACCTAGCATACAAGTCATACAACTTGTAACTTGTAACGCGACCTCTTCAGCGGCATAATTTTCACTTACTTATCGGCTATGCGTGGTCTGAACCAGCTCTCTTTTGTACAAGGGTTTTCTTTAATTTCCTTTTTTAAACTTGTATATAAGAATAGTCTGTTAGTCTCATTCTACGGTTCAACGCCGCAACATAACAGACATACAGATAACTTTATACAGAAAAGACTATAGTCCGAGCTTATATCAACAACAGATTTGCGTCTATAATAATCATGCAAATGCCCCACAGGTCAGCACAGTCCTCCTCTACGGTGTCCCCATAGTGGCGCTAGTCATCGAGGGCAACGAACGTCTCTGCCTGGCCCAGATCAGTAACACGCTTCTCAAGCAGTTCTCCTACAACGAGATACACAACCGTCGCGTGGCGCTCGGCATCACTTGTGTACAATGCACGCCGGTGCAGCTAGAGATACTGAGGCGGGCTGGCGCGATGCCCGTGTCTTCTAGGAGATGTGGTTAGTATTTACTATCTGATATCAGCTTCGCCGCAAAAGGACTTCTAAAAGTTCAAAGTTCAAAGTGTTAATCAAGAATATTAATTACAAGTTTACTTATATCTAAAGCATAGGTAAGTTCTTAATATTATTCAAAGTATGACGTTAACTTCTGCACTGGTCAGAGACCGTCTCGCAGTAAGTTAAGATCAAAGGAATAATCTACAAACTAAATGCAGTCTAAAAAAAAAACTTAACTACTTGTGGTCAGTGGTCGGTGGCTGCTACTTTTTTACCCCGTTTTGCTTGCAGTTTCATAAAGGACTTCGCTCGGTTTGACTGAAGCGAAGGGACAAGGATGGGTTAATTTAATTGCACGAGTGGCGTGTGTGTAAGCGTTTTGTGGCGATTTTTTGTAGCCGGTGGCTGCTAAAAGAAGTGAGCAGCGGCGATTTATAGCGTATGACAAAATATAGGATGAGCCACAAACTAACGACAGCGACGACGGTAAAAACGTAATTGCATAATTTTATCCCAAGTACAATGCAGAGTTACAAATCAAGTCCCGACGCCTTGATGTTTATGTTTGTAAAGTCGCTATACCTGTTCCCCACTCATGATGTTGATGACACAGGCAGTGTAATAACTAGATAAGAGACATAGGTACTTTCCTATTGTCTGGAAATAAATAAACATGTTAGTTTCCGTCACGTAAAAAGACACTCGCGACAGGGATGACATATGTTTCGGGCGCGTCTGTAGCCATCGCAAACACATCCCATCCCTGTCGCTCAGAGTCTTTTTAGGTTACGGGAATAAATAGCATGTTGATGCCAGGAATGATTACCCGTCGCGAGGCTGAGCGTCTCTGCAAGTCATTCCTCGGCGACAATGCGCCGCCGCGGCTGCCCGACGACTTCGCGTTCGCTGTGCACCACGAGTGCGCCTGGGGCTGCCGTGGCGCCTTCCTACCGGCTAGGTAAGTTTTGTACTAGTCCCCGAAGACGCGATGCATTCGGTTACTTAGAACTCGCCTCGATAGCCAGATATTCAATAGTCCATTTCGCGTGACAGGTAGCTATATCGACTAGCCCATCTTCACGGCCATCTTACTGTACTGTTAACCATCATCACAACAACAACTATATTTCTAGATACAACTCCTCCCGTGCCAAGTGCATAAAGTGCGCTTACTGCGGACTGTTCTTCTCGCCCAACAAGTTCATATTCCACTCGCACCGTGTCGGGCCGGGAGACAAGTACATCCAGCCTGATGCCGCAAACTTCAACTCTTGGAGGCGGCACATGAAGCTGACGGGGTCGCCGCCAGACGAGGTCGTGCATGCCTGGGAGGATGTCAAGGCCATGTTCAATGGGGGGACGAGGAAACGGATGCTGTCTGCTGCTAGGTGAGATTGTGTAGAGTTTGAATAATTGATATTTTAAATGGTTTAGTCACGTGAATGTACATAATTTGTTTCTTATTATGTTGTACCTCTAGCAAGCTGATCTCCGCTTAATTCTAGCGTTTCATGTACTCCTGCAGATATTTTTACCTATTAGTTAACGAAAACAGTCAGTTAGATTTATGTAATAAATCCTGCCCACCTAAATGAATGATGGTGAAATTCTTCACAATCCAAATTAATTGACCCTTTAGATTAATTTTGTCTCCTATCCACAACCGAAATCAAACTTGCTAAGTTCAGCCTAAAATTGTGCCACAGACGCCCCCCCCTCCGCAGGCCGAGCGACGGCGAGCGCGAGCACGAATCCGAGCCGAAGCGAGCGCCGTCGCCGCCGGCGGCGCACGCGCCGGTGCCGCGGCTCGCCGACTACGTGTGGGGCGCGCGGCTGCCGCTGCCGTACGGCTTGCCGTGGCTGAAGCCGACGCTTTGGTCTCCTGGTGAGTTCTGAAGTCCTTATACACTTTGCTGGGAGTTTTTTTTTGTTGGTGACAAACCATGCTAATCAAGGTTCAAATATGAGTATAGATTCGGAACATCATGTTCGGAATTTTTTTGGTTTATGTAGAGTACAATGCGCTCGAAAAATTAAGTATACTTTCTCAAGAAATGACATTTGAAGACTACTGCGTTTTTCTTGGTTTGTTAATCAAAACACGCACTGGTGCCCTAATAAGTATGTCACATATGTTGCCATTATTTTTTGTCTAGTATACCTACTTAATTTAATACATTTATACGTTAGCTACATAGGTATTTATTAGGTACATATGCTGGCGCAACTTTATTATGTTCTTGGTAAGTGTAACACCCATTGTTTGACTAATGAAGTCATCACCAATCAGCCCACATTCACCCACTGCTGCACAATTCACCACCTCTACCACGCCTTCTTGCCGCATCCACTGCCTACCATACCAGCTACTGAAGGCTTCAAGGCTTATAACTTCACATCCTCCTCCGCCAGGCGCCCTCACCGCCCTGAGCGGCGTCAGCGCGCTCGACGAGCCCCGCGCCTTCCGGCCGCTGCGCGCGCGCGACTCACCCTCCGCGTCGCCCCCCCGCACCTCGCCCCGCACCCCCGCCCGCTCCCCCGCCCGCTCCCCCGCGCGCTCCCCGCTGCGCTCGTCGAGCAGGAGCGACAGGGACAGCGACGAGAGCGTGGACGTCGAGACCACGGAGGAAGAGGCGAGTGCTGCTAGAGATGTGGTGAGTCCATTTTGTTTTTATCTTAATTTTATGTTTCGAAAAGCTTATCAAGCTCAATGTGACGGCTCCATCTGTCATTTTACTGTTAATGGGCTTATCAGGATTTCTTGAAACAGGCCCTTGAAGCTGGTTCCAATCCTGCAGCGGAATATTTTAAAACTATGTAGATTCACATATTTACGCCACATGAAAAATTGTACGAATTGTTCCTACTGTTGTCAACCTATTTGTAACCTCGATTGGTTGATTCGGCTCGAGCTCGATTTATATTTTTCTGAAGTGACGATATGGTTATGTGACTCTTTATTACCACTGAAGAAAGAAAGAATCAAGCAAAATACACATTTATGTACGCACAATGTATTTAATGTATAAACCTTGCTTACCTAAAACATCAACACCCTTTACAGCAGCTCAACACCCACAAATTCCTATAATAAACTCTACCTTTTTACCACACAAAGAGCAGCTTAGTTGAAAATACCAACTGGAGATGCAATTCTAAACTCCACTATTCAGTCCAAATCGCTTTAAAATATGTTCCGTAACGAAGTTGCATTTGAAGCTAACGGGCCACCGATGTTGATCCAATTTAAAAACTTGAACGAGGAAAATTTTTCCAATCACCTCCAGTGGGAGACGACGAGTAATCGTTCTCTTTTTAAAGAACTTTAGACAGGTACCTGCTTATTGAGCGGAAGTGGAGCAGAGTTTGTAAATGAAATTTTTGGTCGAACATTGATTTGAAGAAGCTAGGCAGGACATCTGTTGGTTTAATTTTTCGTGAATGCTTATTTTCGCAAACATACTCGTATCGGCCTTTGTTTCGTAGCAGGTTGCTACGCCAGCGTAGCTTTATGCTACAGCGTAGCAGAATATTACAGTAGTCACTATGACTACAAACAAAAGACTACGTTCTTCGCCGAGTCTCTAACTTATTTATTCCTCTCCAAGGCATCCTACCATCCAAACTTCAGTAATTAATGCATTGATTAATTTAATTCTGTTGCAAACACGCAATTTGATTACAAAACGCGTCCACTGAATGCCCCCGGGTCCTCGCTTTTGCAAAATGGCGTCCGGCCGGTCGACGGCGGACCGTCGTTGCCACGTCGTTCCAACTCTGTAATTACTGGCGACGAATTCCAATGAAGTTCATTCCGGTTTTAAATAAGAGAAAATGTTTAATTTAGCGTCGGAACGATAGGCTTTCTGGCACGCCAATTAATTGAGGATTTGCCATTGAATGGCGTGTGTACGCAAACTTCCAACGTTTGTTGGTTTGCTGCTGGTGTGTTGTAGAACGGCTGATGGCCATGTGTGTGTTCAGTTACGGTTAGTAACAAAGGAAACAAACATTGAGCTAGTAATTATACGATACGCCTCTGTTGATACGGCTTTCCTAGTCTATTAGCAGGTAGCTGTAACTACACAGTTTATAATAATTATTATGATGCCTAATATAGGTACTAAACGAACTCAGTGATTTATTTTTATTTAAGTAATTTATGAAAGACAGTTATAAAATTAGCAACTGGGTTTGTGGTGGTGGAATTTTTTACCAATCTTAAAAGAAGAACCGGCCATGTGCGAGTCGGACTCGCGCACGAAGGGTTCCGTACCATTATCTATAACAACACCATTATCTATAAAAACGACAGGCAGACAGACAGACAGACAGTCGGACGGACGGACGGACTGACGGACGGACGGACGGACGGACGGACGGACGGATGGTAAATGTATCGCTGATGAAAAAATATATATAATTTTAAGATGTTTAATGCCAGTGCTCCTCAGATATTCCTTTAGCTAAACGATATTTCCAGAGCTTGCTGGGACTTACTAGATGTATTGTTGCGGGGTTCACATAAAGATAGTCGTGACAGCCCTGCTGGCGTCATCCATACTTTCCAGATCGCCAGCCTTTTTCAGCGTTTGTGACATAGTTTCAATGTGAAACAGTGCCGCCGGGTTGTAATGCATTCTGACATGAAATCTAATTATTATTTATATTCAATATTATTTTTATACTTTCAGGTTTTCCTAATATAATACTATTAACTACAAAAAGTTTTCTTTACAATGACAAAACCCTTAAAATAAATAATTAACACCAAATCCTTGTCTTTCAGTCGCACATTATGTGTAAATAAAAGAGGTGGTAAAGCTTCTCTAATGATTGGAGCAAAGAGGTAGTAATTAACGCTCCCCGAGGACTCTCAGCTTAATCCGTTCAAAGCTGGCAACCATGTCTCGCTAGGGCTGTCGAAATGCTGAAGTTAATTTAACCTTGGTTATGTCATAGTTTTTCTTTCTCCCAAAGACGTGATGGGCGACCTTTCATGTGCTGATGATCTGCTTTATAGCAAATTAAACGTTTGTATGCACAAAAAATAATGTGAGATACATTACAATTGTCATTAAGTATTACATTCTCTAGCCATGCCTTTACGATAAACATGCACATGTCTATTTCCGTTACTACCTAGTAAAAGTCAATGGCAAACTTTATTTCTGTTCTGTAGATATTTACAAATACTTATACACCTATAAAGTAACTAGACATATTACATGAAGCCATCACACAGCTTATCATCAAAAACTAGCCCAGCTAAAATAAAATCTCTAATGCACTTTAGAACCATATAAAACCATTAGCCAAATTGACCGTGGCCGCGTATCGATTTGGAAATCAAAGTCTGTATCAAAACTTAAATTCTAACCAGTCAACGACCAGAGAGGGGTCTGTCTATCTAGCTAGATAAATTGAAATCGGCTTAGCACCGTCGTCGTCGCTCGGGGCGTATGCACACTGTTATTAAATTGCATAATGTTTTCACAGGGGTGCCACGATGCACTTATGCTGAAACAACATGTTGAATGTCCAACAAGGTTCTGATATAATATCTTTCGAGGCAGCGCGCGAGGCATTTCCTCGGTCGGTCAGGACGTGCCTCGCACGAACTGGCTCGGGCGAGGCACGTCCTGAGTACTCCTGACCGACCGACCGAGGAAATGCCTGGCGCAGATCGCTGGCTCGCCTCGCTCGTGAGTACGCGGCTAATTGTTATAAATGTTACACATAAAATAAAGTCAATGAAAAAGTATCAACCTGTATCATGTCACGCGGCTATTCACATTTCCTTTCTTACGATATCTTTTTATTTTTATTTTTTGATACGATAAAAATACAAAGAGCATTTGAAGCATGGTAGTTATTTAATTCACATATACACGTTTTGTTCGACCTTGCTACGGTATTTATTATTTCCAAAACTAGGTACACTAGGGCCTATAACATAAAATCTACAAATTGAGACAAAAATGTACCTATAATTATGTGCACCACAAAAGTTCCATGCTAATGTGTTTTTTTAAGTGATGAATGAAACATAACTTGAAATTATAGTGATACGTCACTTTATTGACAACTTCACATTTTTGTAGAATTCGTACACATGTGTATGTTTTGTGTTAAGTATAGGCCCATGTAATAAAAATACTGAACAAGCAGACAGCCCTACTGTAGGTAAAGGTGACCAAACTAGGGCGCGGGCACAAATATTATGACGTAATCGCTCGATCGGGGGCTTCTGAATAAAGCCGATTTAAGCAATCTTCTAAATTAATACCCCGTATACTGCCCGTATCAGGTAACGGTTTGTTCTCCCAATACAGTGATCTGATGATAAATGATGTTCCTCTACCACTGTTGTAAAGACGTGACGTTAACGTTAAATAAAATATTTTTTTTAGATTTCGTTAAAGCATATTTGTAATTCTATAACGCACATTCATTTAATGGTTATATTATGTATGTAAAAAGGTGTATAAACAGGATATTACAAGACTATGTTTAACTTTTTAATCCATCTCTATTTTTTTCTATTTTCTTGCTCATCGCTATTTTTTTCTAGAAATATGCATGGAGCCTGGGATGGTTTCGTATACAAACCTAAATAATCGGAACTCAACTCAGGAAACAATTGAACACATGCAACAACTTCGCTCAAGGCGTGACGTGAGCGCTACAAATAATATTTATAGTAGTTTACAAACTAAAAACACCCTTTCGAAAAATTGGTGTTATTAAGACGAATTTAATGAGCCCAAAGTTTAAACTTATGAATTCCGTCCTAGTTCCCAGGGTTCCGTCTACCACCACGGCAACTGGCTTCCGGCCCCATCATCATGTTATGATGATCTCAAAATCACTGAGAGATAGGAATAGGTCTTGTCACGACGAATCTATTGAGCCTAAAGGTAGGCTTTCGAAGCGTCACAAACGCAGCGTCTATAGCGTCTCCCTTATTTCCTGGCGGATAAGGAACATCATTCAGCGACACTAACGTGGCGTCTCAGTGCCGCTGTGACCGCCTTTATCCGCCAGTAAATAAAAGTAGTGAGGTTCATATATTAATGAAGTCGACTGTAACTAAGCATCCTAAGGTTCCCTCTGCCATCTTCGAACTCCATAAGTAATCAGAGTTACCATTATTATTGTGTTGTCGTCCGAACTACATGCACACACCAAGTTTCGTAGAACTAAATGTGGGCGTAATTTCCATTCCTAGATTTTCTACACTATCTTATTTAGTTACAACACGATCTTATAAAGGGTGTAAATAAACTGCTATAACTCATCGTTTCCGTCTAATGAAGTACTAAATAGGTAGACGATTTAGGAAATGTTCAAAACTGTTTGTAGTCCATTAAAATAAGTAGGTATAGGTGCCGACATCCACGAAGACGTGTGATGTAGCTATTACATTTGCATCTTTCTCTTTCATCGGGTCACTCTGCTGAAAGACAAAGATGCCAATAGCTACGTCACGTGTCTTCGTGTATCTTGAACATTATTCTTATTTTCAACCGACTTCAAAAAAAGGAGGAGGTTCTCAATTCGACCCGTATGTTTTTTTTTTTTTCTATGTTTGTTACGCGATAACTCCGCCAATTATGAACCGATTTGAACAAATCTTTTTTCGGCGTATAGGTAATACCTCAAGGGTGGTCCCATTGACACCAGGTCAGGATCTAATGATGGGATCCTGGAGAAATCGAGAGAACTCTTCAAATATTATAGGCAGACCTATAGTGATTTTGTGTTTTTCGTAATAACTCGTGCAGATGCACATGGAAAGCATAATATTGTGATGCGGAACTGCTGATGAAGACCACATATGGCCACCAGAACTGCTCAATACTAGGTACAAATACAATGCGTGGCTGATGGGCAGGCAACGCATAGCCTAATCCGGTGGACCTAGAGCCATGAAACTTTGTACAGAGGTTCCTTAGTAGCGTGGGGTAGCATTGAGATGGGATTTGACAAAATTAAGTCCCCAAGGGGGGGGGGATAAGGGGTTACAGTTTGTATTAAACTCAATCTAATCAAATAGGGTTTGTAGAGGTCGGTTTTTTCTAAAGTTTACTTTTTGTTTCAATTATAAATAATTAAATTGTGTGAAAAGTCACTGTAAAGAATCTGTGTGTGTTACACAGCGTATAATTGTAAAATCTATACAATTGTTATCAAAAATTTTGAACGCGCGTTCCTTGGCAATAAACGTTCCCAATCCCGCATCCTGCAGTGATTTATACCGGCATCACAGCCCACAATTGAATCCCGACAATCCCGGGCAAAGTATCTATTAGCTACGTGCCCAGTGTTCGGAGGTAGCTGGGAGGTAGGGCTGCCAGACTTCAGGATTTTTCCCGATTTGCCGGGATTTTTGTGTTATGATTCTAGATTGGAAAATATCTCGATTTTTGGAATATTCGAATCTAGTAATGGAAAATCAATCGCTTTATGTGTATATGCCATAGACAACTTCTGAGACATAATAAATCCTCCGAGATTTGTACAAAATGCACGGTTCAGAGACACTACACACAGTAACAGCTTAAAAAAACAGCTTAAAAAAATATTCCGCATGCTACGTTCGCAGGCCATACCTTGTGTCGTTCTTAATTTAATGTCGAGATTTTTTTAGGAATCAGTATTTATTAGGGGCCTCAGCTCGCAACCCTACTCCGGGACTTTGATAAGAGTAGTTACGTGGTCTCGTTTCTTAGAGAGCGTGTTCGTTTCTGTTAATGCTCGTTTGGAGAATTCTCTTATTTGGCTTTTGGATTGCTCGCATTTTTTTGAGTTCCAAGTAAGAGAGCGATGCCACACGAGCGTTGCCGCTCCGTGCGTCCGCATCGTCGCAAAGCAAGGATTTCGTGTTGCACACGAGCGCTGCGTCTCAGCGTTCCGTCTCCGTCGTCAATGCGTTGTTGAATAGGGTAACCATACCCATTATAATAGGGTGACCATACCTATTATAATAAATAAAAAAACGAGCTGCTATTGGCTAAGATTGCAGAACAGAACCTAAATTCATCATTAGCAAACAAAAAAAAACATATTATGTGTTTACTCATGTTGATAACTAGCATCCCTCTTATTCGTGACAAATATTTGCTATAATTTTTTTTTACCCGCAATACAATGTAAATAAAGATATAAACTTTATTTTTCACTTCTCCATACAAATCATCTGATCCACTCAGGCAAAAATGTAATGGGCAGTGAAAAATAGAGTTGCTCTGATCAAATCGGTTTCATAATGAAATTTGCTCAGAATGATGTCCCTAACAAAGGAGTTTCTCATTTTGCGTTAATTCATTTACACCTTGTATATTGCTGCAGGCCCTACACTAGGATACCTTGTGCCGTGAGAACCAGAAATAGTGACGTCAAAATATGAACGGCAATTACTAGGTTATCTAATTCTAGTTGCGGGATACGATAATATTAAGGGCCGGCCCTAGGTAATCAGAACTTAGTATTTCATTCTTAACTTATTTTTAGAGGAAATTAAATAAAAAAATTAAAAAAAGGTTAAAACCTAGCTAAGCAAGTCTAACTGAGGAACATACTGTGCCATTTTTATAATGATAAGATAAATAACAAGAACACAAATTCAGATGCGGTGCAAAATTGTAAAATAAAACATTGTGACAGATTTTCTGGCAACTTCAGGAGACTTTTCTATCGAGCAAAATTAATAAAATTACGTTGATGGGAAAGCGAAGTCACGCTGACACTTGTGATAAACAAGCTAATGAAAAAACGTGCAGCAATAATATCTGCACATAATTCCGAGTGATTTGTGTTTTGCTAAAGGCTGTTTTTGCCTAGGACGTCGTCTTTAGCATATATTCAGCCAGTTCTTTAACAACAAAAGATTTCTGCTGGGCAGAGACCTCCCCTTCTCCTATTATCCAAAACCATGATTCCATCAACGAAAATTATATTTTTGTCCTTCACGTATGACACTATTAATAAAAAATCATCTCCTCGCATTGTGTGTGAAGCGTGTAATTAACTGCAGTCCTGATTGTCCCGGGGGAGGGGGGTTGTTATAGGGCGTGGGGTGGGGGGCGACTTGCTTTGTATGCGGTCTTGAATGGCGCTCCGGTGCGTACAATCGATAAGGATTTCTTCTGATTTCTCTATTGTTTTCTTTTTCTACACCTGAACATTTGCAAGCATAAGATACGCGCTTATCTTTTATGAATACAATATACAGGGTGTAACAGAAAGGGGTGTACAAGCCGCAAGAGGGTTTTTGAACAACATTCTCTATGGAACCGACTTGATCAGAGCAACTTTATTTTTCACTCCACCATACAGATCAGCTGAGCGCTATGTCTGAAATGAGTTAATAAAAATAAAGTTGCTCTCATCAAGTCAGTCCTATAGTGAAAGTTGTTCAGAATAATGTACCTAACAACCCTCTTTTGGCTTGTACACCCCTTTCTGTTACACCCTGCATGATGAAACAAAATAAGTTAAGCAAAATATAAACTTTTGTTGATTATAATTATGAAAGTCTTTCGTCTCCTCGTGTTAACTAGTAAGAAAGTATACTTTTGTAAGTTTAAAACGAAAAATATTTCACGGATAATTAACAATATTGTCACGGCTGCATAGCTTAGCTTGACCATACACGTGTACAAACAGGTACATTGAATATTTAAAAATAAAACCGCTTAATTTTATGTAATTTATACGAACATAGACCAATACAATTTAATTGGTCTATTCAAATAAAACCTATTTTTTTTCAATCCAATCCTTTAACACAGTAAAAATGGGAAAATCAGCGGAACTAATTAGGGAGGTACAAAAGCTTTAGGTTGTGCAGGGGCAGGTCTCCTAAAAAGATTCATATAAATTTCTCTCATTTACCTGTGCCGCTAGGGCGGTGGGGGCGTATTAAAGGTCCCTTTTTTCAGTTATTCGCTCGTAAGTCGAAAAGCATTAGAAATATCAACACACTTGCTCCTAAATTAATTTACCTACAAATCGTCACATAAATTTTTATTGTAGGATCAATACTTGAAGAGAATAATGGGTCCAAAGCTACCAAGATAGATTTTCAGTATAGGATCGTAAATGTTTCAAGACTTTTTGGACCTGGACGATGTTCAGGAACATGCAGTAGTATCGCAATGCATAAGCTACTATGCAGATGTGGTCTGGTAAATACAAGAGATGGAACATTTAAGATTCTATACTAAAATTCTATATTGGTAGCTTTTGGCCCATTATTTTCTTAAAGTATTGATCCTACAATGAAAATGTATGTGACCATTTGTTCAAAATTTAATGTTGTCAATTAATCTAGAAGCAAGTGTGTTGATATTCCCAATGGTTTTCAACTTACAAGTGAATGACTGGAAAAAGGGACCTTTCTTACACAGGTAAATGAGAGGAATTTATATGACTCTTTTCAGGAGACCTGCCCCTGCACAATCCTAAAGTTTTTTATAACAGCCCTTTTTTGGCTTAGTTTTACTGTATTACTTTTTTATGTTTAATTCTAAATGTGTGAGAGATAATTTAATAATTATTTAATACTATTAAACAAAAAAAATACTAAATTATATCGCCAGTTTTTTAAACGTGTCTTTATACAAATATATCCTGATTTATCATGAGAATAGACCTGTCATTGCGATTACAATACTAACTTTTTATCAATTACAAAGCAATTTGACACGTCAATACGCGTTCAAATTGATTACAATATGCCTCAAAACTAGAAATCACATTTAAGTATATGTCGCAGTTGGTTGGTTAAATCAGACACTTAACTAACAATTAAAGACCGACATTTAACCAAGTCACTGGCATTTTGATTTAAATAAAGCATCGTCGAAAACGTATAACAATCTGTCTTGCCGAAAGCCAGCGTGTTGGTTAAAACAAGATGGCGTGGCGTCACAACAACAGATGATTACTTTCAGAGTCTATGTTTTTGGAAAACGTTGTGCAACGTTGGTTTAGACAACTTGTTAAACGTTTCGTTCACTCACTTGTCTGACGGAACTTTAGCGACTTGGTTAAATGTTGTATTTAATTAACGGTCTACGGTGTAGTTAAGTAAAGTAAAGTAAGTAAGTAAAGTAAAAATTTCGTTTATTTGCAAGCAAGTGTCTGATTTAACCAACTAACTGCGACATCTACATCGCTAATCGTTTTTTTACGAAAACCTACTTGAATGGGTATAAATAGAGATATTATATTCACCAAATACTTCAATTTGACCCCGGCACTTATCGTCCCTGCAATATGAAGACTCTATTGCTTTTTTTTGGTGAGTACCTACCTACCAAACGTGACCGATGGCATTTATCCTCAGACTAATCATTTATCGAATCAATGTTGTCAATATGAGTGCTCTCAGATATGTAGGACTGGCGATGAATTGTCTGAAGGGTCACCCAAATGAAGTAACGAACACCCTGTTGTGTTATGTATGAGCGATGCTGAGCCATACTTGCCACCACACAGGCTCAGAACGGGTTGATTGAGGGGTATCGGGTTAGTGGCCAATCCGATTGTCAGAAGTTATCAAGCTGCGGCCTCTGACACAGCTTTACGACTACTACCACCGAGTAGCGATAGTAAACAAATGTCACATAGAAACTGTGGCACCCGGCCAGTACCAGTCTCGGCCAGATTAGCTCTGCCCTTACGATCGTTTCCGATGTGCGAGCGAGTACCGCTCGGCAACGGTAACTATCATTATGTACATTATACGGACGTACTAGCGGTGATGAAATGAAATGAAATGATTCTTTATTTGCCAGAAAACAGTATAGTGGAGGATCTTTATATTAAAATATGTTCAGTGTTTTCAGCTTAAGTTTAAGCATGCAAAATAATAGTAGGTAATAGTTTTAAATTATGAATTAGGTCAATGTTATTGTAATTAGTTTTTAATTGAATAGTTTCAATTTATATAATTATTTAAAATGTCATAAAGTTTGTACATATAATTTCAAGTTTGTAAATGTTCATTTCAAATGTCAGTTTTTATAATCTAGATATTCCTTAGTTCTATAAAAACAGTGTTGTAGTAGGCACTTAGTGAGATTATTTTTTAATGACTTGCAACTTATTGCGTTAAATTCTTCTGATGAAAAACATAGCTGCGGCAACAGGCTAGACTGAAAGTTAGCACACTCTTGTGTCTCTGCCACCCGTATGTCAGTGGATCCAGTGGATTGAGGAGGCTCTGCAGTTACTGGATATAGGTGGATGAGTATCGTTGTGTTTTCTACCTCTACAAAAACTTTACAGGTTTCGTATTGGCAGTAATAATGCCTTCTTACACGACTGTCGGCAGGAAACCTCCTGCTTCATGTAAATGCCCTAAGAATTACAATCCTGTATGCGGCGCATCCGGAGGTAGATATGGTGACGTTTACGACAATGAGTGTGAGATGAAATGCGCTTCTGATTTCTACCACTACAACCCGCCTTTAGTAGTGGTGTCACATGGTAAATATTAACAATATCAGTTTATAAAATGATTATTGGCCTTTTTCAAAAAGTCACAACAATACTTTTTATGTGAAAGCTCCTTCTGTTATTTAGGTAATATATTACATACA
The DNA here is from genome assembly GCA_963457715.1 of Argyresthia albistria. Taxonomy (NCBI): domain Eukaryota; kingdom Metazoa; phylum Arthropoda; class Insecta; order Lepidoptera; family Argyresthiidae; genus Argyresthia; species Argyresthia albistria. The sequence goes on from OY735260.1 coordinate 4,968,616, forward strand.
TAATTTGTGATTTATGGGACTTATCGGGACTTCTTGAAAAGGGGCGCAATTAAAAATTATATAATTTATATTTTTAATCAATTTTAATTTATTATAAATAATTTTATTAAAAACAAAATTTAAATAAAATTTATTTTTGCCCATCCTTTTATTAAGTGCTTGATGGTCTGGCGATGTTGTCAAATCGACGGGTTGTCGGCTTGTGACGGCGGACGACGATTGCTGCGGGACGCCCTGCATCAGTGGATCAATTTGAACTGAACTTGATAAGACGATGTTTCAGTTTATTTAAAATGTTGATTGAGATGATCATCTCCAGTAGCGACGATGAGCTCGCCTATTTTCTTTCGCCTTTGAAGCTTCAAAAATGTTACTCCTTGGAGTGGCATTTTTGGAGACCCCATAGCAACAAATGTACTAATAAACTATGAAACAGTTAGTGCGTCTAATTATAATTGTGTTAGGTCGGGGAGAAAGTCGGTTTCGTATTTCATATGAGTAAACTTGTAATTAAATGTATGTATTAGTACATTTGGTGCTATTGAGTTCACTTTTTCCTACGAAAATGTTCAAATCCTGGGATAGTTTTGAATGCGCTTTGGATTACAGATTAGTGATGCTGATGATCTAAGGAACAAATTGCACATGTGAGAATTCTAGGCAGCACTCAGTACAAATTCCATAGTCAAGTAGGCAATGTCCTTTCAGCTTGATACCGATAAAATAGTATTGACAGACGAACGGACGGAAGGACGGATAGATGGACAACGAAGTGATCCTAAAAGGGTTCCTTTTTTTCTTTTTGAGGATCGGAACCCTACAAATTATTTTTCGGAACACTCAGTGCGTGAATCTAACTCGCATTTGAGGGGTTATTTTCATAAAGTTTCCATTGACACTATGTTTTAAAATTTTAAATACTATGATTGAAGGGAAGGGATGTCTTCATAGCATATTAGTTTCTGGATTTGAAAAGTTAGGTATTTGACAATATTCATGATGTTAACAGGAACCGAGTGTCCCATCCTGCGGGAGGGGCAGGTCGTATTATGCGGATGTAAATACGTAGAGCCTCTTTGCGGAGCCAATGGAATAACTTACCATAGCGAGTGTGAACTGAGGTGTGACCGGAGGTACAAAAACAACTACGTTGCTCATCGCGGACCGTGCAAGAATTCACACCTCAAAGCTACCAGAACCAGAAACCTTTCGGCCGGAAAATCCAAGCTGACTGTGTCAGGGCTAAAAGAAGTGAATTTCCGATTTGAATAAACTTTGTTTTGGAATTGGATTGATTTGTGTTATTTAGAGCGAATTTTATCAAAGAAGAACAACTTTTTACTCGAGAGTGTCTTCTACTTTTTCATAGAATGACCTCATTTTGAACTGTCATTGTCATTATCCCCGGGATATTTGTTCTTGCATAACTTTTTGTTGGTAAAATCCAGCCTTAAAAGTCTAACTGTGGATGGGTACGCCAAACCTGATTAGGATTAAATTAGAACACCATAATATTTGTTTACCTGAGTACTTATGTATAAGTCTACGATTATACTTAATCTATATATATAAAAATGAATTGCTGTTCGTTAGTCTCACTAAAACTCGAGAACGGCTGAACGGATTTATCTTATCTTAGTCTTGAAATGTTCGTGGAGGTCTAGGGAAGGTTTAAAAGGCGAGAAAAATCGAATAATTTCCGGGAAAACCCTAAAAACAGCCCTTTTCTATTTCCCATACAAACGTTTTCGAGACTCAATCGTTTTCTAGAGTCAATTTTATTTTAACTTTATTGCTATTCAATAAAGTTCATATTAAATTGAGGCAGTACGAAGTCTGCCGGGTCAGCTAGTTATAAATAAAACAAATAAGCCTTTACAGGTAAACGTAACCAGAGCCCTTACTCCCACCTCCAACCAATGCTGATTAGGTGCTTAATTGGTGGTAATAAGTGAGTTGTGGAAAAGTGTACTACAACAATCTGAGAAAAGTCCTGTCATTATGATTACAAAATTTTACAAAGTAATTCGACACGCTATAATAACCGTTACAATTGATTACAGCCTCTGGTTTCCAGTCCATATTTGCCAGTCTTAATTGCCAAAGAACTAAAACCTAATTAAAAGTACAATGTATAAATAAAGAATAATTAAAAATAATTCCATAAGACCCAATCACATTCCTGCAACATGAAGACTTTGCTGTTGTTGTTTGGTTTAATTATATTTTTTCATTGCTGTTGCCATATTATCTGCCTAAAGCTATAGTATTTAATTTAGTTTCATCGACCTAAGAAAGATTTCACCAACGATGCCTATGAGGGCTCTTTATAGGGTTCCGTACGCGAAGGGTCCCAAACGGGACCCTATTACTAAGCCTATGCTGTCCGTCCGTCCGTCCGTCTGTCCGTCAGCGGCTTGTCAGCGGGGTCTCGGGGGCGTAGAGAGTTAAAATTTTCACAGAATGTGTGCCTATTGCCTCTACAGATTTTACTTATTAACTACACGAGATTTTATAAATTAAAGGGGGTCCCCATACAAGAGACGTTTTTAGGGTTCCGTACCCGAAGGGTGCCAAACGGGACCCTATTACTGAGACTTCGCTGTCGGTCCGTCCGTCCGTCCGTCCGTCTGTCTGTCACCAGTCATGAACCGTGGTAGCTAGACAGTTGAAATTTTCACAGATGATGTATTTCTGTTGCCGCTATAACAACAAATACTAAAAATAAAAAAAATAATATTAAGGGGGGCTCCCATACAACAAACGTGTTTTTTTTGCTCATTTTTGCTCGATATTGATAATGGTAGCAGGTAGACGCTTAAAATGTTCACAATATATTGAGTATATTATTTACTTAAAAAATAAATAATTAAATTAAAATTAAATTTATATTCAGGGGGGGCTCCCATGATATTTTTTTTTTTTTTTGCGGTTTTTTATAGATAATGGTACGGAACCCTTCGTGCGCGAGTCCGACACGCACTTGGCCGGTTATTTGATACACGCGTCAGCTTGAATCTGAGCGGAAGTGACATTTCAATTTGAATAAACTTTATATTACATATTTTTGTCTTTCATTGAATTATATTTATAAAGGTACCTAATTCTGTGCCAATGCCAATGTTTCAATGCCAATATAGTTTTAGCAGTACGTACCTATGCCGAAAGCCCAAGTTAATGTAATATAAAAACCTCGAGAACGAAGCACGAAAATTTCTTTCTTTTATGATTTGTAAGATCACGGACTATGCGTGGACTAAATATGTGTTTATATGACCTTTACACCCTATATTTATCAATCTGTGTTTTTACGATGTGTTAGTAAAACCCTATAGAAAGCTTTAATCATGTCAGTTGCTTTTTTTTTAAGATCAATAAATAAATAATTATATAAATATGTCTTGCTTGATATACGACCTATTTCATCTACATTATGTTACCGTTAGAGTGCGCAAATCAGTTAGAGTGCACATTAACTATGCGCATATGAGCAATTCCGCGAAAATTTAAGCCTAAATTTTTAATAGGCTCAGATTTTCCCGAAATCCCTCATATATCTGGCTGAGTCCGTCAAAGTGCACAAAATTGTTTCATTTCTCGCATTCACTATAGGTAATTTAATCTTCACAATAACGAGGTAATTTGCACAATAATGCCCAAGCATACGGTAAAGTGCATTAAGCAGATTGTTACCTGAATGAAACGTCGGAATTAAAATGATTTATGTGATAATTCTCGATTACTATTCATATTTCACCAGTTTACTGTTTACATACCAATTTCTTAGGTCATTACTTCTACTGAAACACCGTTGGCTAGAGTAGGATATTGTGGGTAAGTTTAAATCGGGTTAGGTTAGGTTAGAACTTAAAAGAAGCAAAACCGGAGCAAGCGGAGCGGAGCGGAGCGAAGCGTATGCAAATAAAACGGTACAAAAGTGTTTTGCTCACCATCTTGCGTACTCTAAGTGCGCATATTAGCAATTTAAAGTAAAATTTCGCACTTTAACGGGTCGTACCCGTTAATGTGCACATTACCCAGTTACTGGCAACACCAGAGACTATTATATCCAATTGACTGCGCCTGCGGGGGAATGCGGCTAGCCAAACGTTTGTTATATTCAACAAACGTTCGCATACGCAACCTATGTACGATGACGGGCCGCCAGACAGTTTCGCAGCGGCTGACCAATCACAGCTCTCTTACCTCGTCCCCGCCGGCCCGCCCGTAAATTGGTGAGTTGTGTTTCAACGGAAAATGTATCTATGCGCTCTCCACTGTATAAGTGCTCCCTGGGCAACACCAATGTTAACAAAATTATTTTTCAATTTGAAATCAATAAAATCATTTAGTCACCACGAAAATAGGAGAACGGACGAAGTGGAACTAGAGTGCGTCTTGGATAATAATGCGCGCGGCAAGATGCGGAAACTAATTTGATAGGTAGCCATTTTGTCGTTCTATGGTATTGCCAGTATAATTGAAACAAAAAGTAAACTTTAGAAAAAACCGACTTCCACAAACCCTAACCCTAACCTAACAAACTGTAACCCCTTATCCCCCCCCCCCCTTGGGGAATTAATTTTGTCAAATCCCATATCAGTGCTACCCCACGCTACTAAGGAACCCCTGTACAAAGTTTCATGGCTGTAGGTCCACCGGTTTAGCCCGTGCCCGTCAGCCACGCATTGTATTTGTACCTAGTATTGAGCAGATCTGGTGGGCATATGTGGTCTTCATCAGCAGTTCCGCATCACAATATTATGCTTACCATGTGCATTTGCACGAGTTATTATGAAAAACACAAAAATCACTTTAGGTCTGCCTATAATATTTGAAGAGTGCTCTCGATTTCTCCAGGATCCCATCATCAGATCCTGACCTGGTGTCAATGGGACCAATGGGAAGGTAAACCCTTTCAAACAAAAAAATAATTTTCCAAATCGGTCCACCCGTTTCGGCGCTATCGGGGCACGTACATATAAAAAAAAAAAAAACAAACATCCGGACGAATTGTAAACCTCCTCCTTTGGGAAGTCGGTTAAAAAATACCGTAACGCGACCCTTCAGGTGCATTCTTATCCAAGACGCGCTTTAATGAAACCTCTAAGAAAACTTAGTTCGGCTGTCAGTTGTTTGTTGTAGTGTATTTCAGGACAATGAACCTCTTTCCTGTTCAGTTGGCGTATAGATGGTCGCGCCCCGCTCCATTCTCTTGTTAACGTGGTGCCACTGTATAGTTGATTCTGGTATTGGCATTTCAACAGTGACTTTTAGATAACACAAATTACTTTGGTTGCAAAATAAACTTTATTTAAATTTGAAAGTCACTTCTTTGAGCCCTGACAGAGTCAGCCTGGATTTTCCGCCCGAGAGGGTTCTGAAAGCTTTAAAGTGTGTACACGGTCCGCGATGAGCGACGTGGTTGTTTTTGTACCTCCGGTCACACTTCAGTTCACACTCGCTATAGTAAGTCAATCCATTGGCTCCACAAAGCGGCTCGACGTATTGACATCCGCAGATCATGATTTGCCCATTCCGCTTGCTGCACTTGCGTCCTGTCAACATGAGTATTTTTAAAAGCGCTGTTACTCCTCAAGAAGACACTTAGAAAGAAAGAAACGTTTATTACAAGGACAGTGAACACATTACAGTTAGACAAAAGAAACCAAAAACAGAAAGTAAGACACACACAATAGCATCAATAGTTGAAAACACATGAAATGACGGTCGTGGTGTGTCACTGTCATTATAAATGGCAACTGACTCAGCGATATGCTGAAGGCCAGGCCCTCAGCGCTGATTTTCAATTTCACTTTTAAAATCTAGTAAATATATAGGTATGATATGAAGACATTCCTTTTCCTTCCATTTAAATAGACATCATAATGTCAATTGTCAATGGAAACATGACAACAAAGTGATCCTATAAGGGTTCCTTTTAGGATCTGTCTGTCTGTCTGTCCGTCCGTCTGTCAAGACCTTTATTATCGGTAACGCGTGCAGATAGCAAGCTGAAAGGAGATCATTCACGTTTCATAAATTTTTGGGCCAAAAGTAAAAGTGCCTTAATATTAATTGCTCAAGTCTGTGGTCCCTTCGATCTGTAGAAGATCAACCTTCTACTATCAACGACAACAGCGTAACCGCATTTTATATATATAAAAAAAACTTGAGGTTTGAAACTGAAAGCTCTTCGTAGTAGCAGCTGCACTGTAGAGCTCCTGTATAACCCAAGAACCGCCATATTGTCTATTTGTTGCAACCTTGCAACACAGATAAACTACTACCATGAAGAACTGTCAAATGGATCTGTATACAGTGGTGACATCTGAAGTGAGCAATTGGCATTTTTTAAGTCCGAAAAGTAGAGGAGAGAGAACCAGCCCCCGTAGACAATATGCAAATAGTAGATTGTTTACCAAGGGAGTAAAGAACTATTTTTAGGGCGAGAGTGTTTTTTGACTCCTGAGCGACCGAGGGATTCTAGAGTTGAGTCCCGAGTATAACGAGGGACTCAAAAGTAGAATCCTGAGGGAGCGAGGGATTCAAAGTACATCACTCGAGCCAAAAATTGTTTTTACTCCTGAGGTGGACACTCTACTTTTCATCACCCTCTATGAGAAAAGTAGTAAGTAATCAATAAAATAACATACATGTACCTATACAGGGTGTAACAGAAAGGGGTGTACAAGCGGAATGAGGGACATCATTCTGAACAACTTTCACTATGGGATCGACTTGATCAGATCAACTTTATTTTTAACTCAGTACATTTCGGGCCTAGCGCGCAGCTGATCTGTATGGTGGAGTGAAAAATAAAGTTGCTCTGATCAAATCGGTCCAATTGTGAAAGTTGTTCAAAATGATGTCCCTAACAACCTTCTTTCGGCTTGTACACCCCTTTCTGTTAGACCCTATATTTATTCAAGTACACAATTGTCGTGATATGTTGTGTGGTTGTGTGTAATGGTTTGTTGGAAGAAATCTCTTGTTATCTGTTATAAGATTTCTGTATGTCATTCTTGTCTTAGTACAATAAAGAAATTACGAATATGTCCTCCACATCGTTAAAGCTTGTTTAGTATTGGCTAAATCTTGAAAATTGGTTCAAAAAGCATTTTCATATAACCACTAGTTTTTACATGCCTGTATTCCTCGTGATTTTATTGGTAACAGATCTTGTATTTGTCATTCGCGTTTGTTGTTATCATCTGGAGTTAGACACTCACTTTCACTCATATTCTTTACTCATATCCTTGGCTAAATCTTGAAAATTGGTTCAAAAAGCATTTTCATATAACCACTAGTTTTTACATGCCTGTATTCCTCGTGATTTTATTGGTAACAGATCTTGTATTTGTCATTCGCGTTTGTTGTTATCATCTGGAGTTAGACACTCACTTTCACTCATATTCTTTACTCATATCCGCAAACGAAATTGAAATAATTACAGCATTCAGATTTGGCGCGCTTTGTTTACAAATTTTCCACAACTTTTTAAATTATTTGGTCCGTGTTTCGATATCAATCAATTCTGTAAGGTTGTTTCTCTGTTGTCACCAATCGGTGTCAATCGATTCGGTCGATCGGATTATCTAATCTGTGTCGAGTACGCATTTTAGTACAAACTTTTTTTTTTATTGGCTGCGTTTAGAATCGATCTCTCTTTTAATTGGGTCTGTCAGCCTGAGTGGTAGTGAAACTGATTAGTGACAGCATTTTTTCCTTTGTACTGGCAACAAAATTAAAAAGTTACTTTTAGTCCCTAGGGACTAAATGACTTACTTTAGTCCCTGTTTGCCGGGACTAAAGTAGATCTTTTTGAATAGATGTGATGAAAACGCTATTATCGTTCGCACGAATCGTTAAGAATATGTATGCGATTTGACGTTTGGTCACACCTCGGACACTCCATAGAACGCTCGTAAAATAATCACCTATTACTACTACCTACATAACCAAATGATGTTTGTATACGTGCAAATGTGTGCGTAAACTTTGCTAGGGCTCTGGTGGCGCGGCAAATGCAACGATATTAAGTATACGCGCCGTCACTCGTCAGGCGTTCAGCCCTGTCTATTGATCCTTTAACTTGTGACGCCAGGGGTGGAGTGCGGTAACTGAATCAGCGCGGGGAAGGGAGTGGCCGTTCTGTACGGAGTACTATTATCTCTTCTGTGGTTTGGTCACGCTGCGCTAGCGTCACAAAATGTCAAATCGCATACATTTTAAGTGTTCGTTTCGTTTCGTTTTCGTAGCGTTATTAACTTTGTCTAGGCCTACATATACGGACATCAGGACAGACATACAAAAGCATTTTTATGGGATCTAAAAAGGAGGCTCGTTCAGTAAGAATTTAAATCACTGTTTTGTGTCTTAAATTATTCTTGCGGATTCTTGATATTACCACAGATTTATTAAAGATTGATGTGACATCATCCGTGTGCTCGTGTAGCTCCAAGTAACATTTACCATAATTCAGCACCTTCAAAGGCGGCGCCGGTTTCCCGTTAATGAGCGGTTGATCTTCAGACGCGCATTGCATTATACACTTACTCGGATATATTTTATTATCAGACCCACATACTGGGTTATATACAAGCGGGCATATACATGAATGAACCGTATACGAAGGCAATAGCACTGCCATCAGGTATCCTGTAAATAGAGTTTAGTTTACAGAAGTTACAAGTTGGAAAAATAGAGGAATCATGACGTCATTTAAGTAGAATAACTCGAGGTCGCACTTTTTTACAGTAAGTAAACCTACTCCCGAAGTAATAATCCGCACAAAAATCTTCTTCAAAGAATAAGGCCGTATTTTGACCGTTTGGGAGACGATAATTATGAGATCGAGGATCGTGATCAATATGTAGGAAAGGAAAACAGTTTAACTTCGGGAGGCCGTATAATATTTGTAAACAAAGAACTTCTACTAAGTTACGTAGCGACAATTCAATTATTATTATTGTTATTATTATAAGTACATTATCGAATGGTCCGTGTTTCGGGTGGCACTTTAAGCTATAGGTCTCCTGCTACTATCGCTACTCGGTAGAAGTCGTAAAACCCTTCGACCAACCTGACGACCCACGGGCACCCACTGGCCAGTATTTGATGTCACACTTGTCAGTGTCGTCACGGACACTGACAAGTGTGACTACTCTCGTAGAGAATGTATGAAATAATATTTTTCACTGACACGGACCTGTGCAGGACCTTGCCGGATCGGTGGGATCCCTGATTGTGTAAATCGACCAAGAAATAAAACATCTGAAAATTGCTGTCAAAATAAACAACAAGTGTGGGAGGTCCGGCTTTCTTTATCTTATGAAGTTTGTATTGACGGTTTATAGAACGTTTTAGTGCTATTGATCGTTTATGAATAGTGTTTTTCATGATCAACCCTATAACAAGCCAATAAACCTCTCACAAGTTTTCATGATTAGGACATAATAATATTGTACGTACCAAAAATCAACAATATAGAGTTCATTTGCACTTCCGAAGGAGCAAAATTTTTGTTATTGTTTATTTACCCGTAAAGTTCATGCAGATATTTAGCAAATGAGACGATAAATGGGAATTGCAATAATTTAATGCATTAATTGTAATCAATTTTAAAGTTGATGTATCGAATCGGTTTGATATGGACTATTGATATCGAATTGATTGATTATAATATCTAGCCAATTAATTTCCTTACGAGGAGCACGGGCTACTACTCGGATGTTGGTAAGATTGAGCCATACTCCACTACGCTGGCTCAGTGCGGGTCGATGGAGAGATGTCGGGCTAGTGGCCAACCCGACTGTCACAAGTTATCAAGCTGTCCTATTAGTAGGACGCTTGAAGGAACACTATCTTTCTCTACCTTAATATACCTTAGTATCTATGTATATATTATATTTTGTTTTCTGTTTTTATCAGTATTTATTAGTAAGTAGTCTGGTATTTAAAATTTATCGTTGTGCACTTATGTAGGTCTACCTTTTATTAAATTATCCTCTCCATCCTATGCTTGCTGGAAGAGATCTCTTATTAGAGATAAGCTCGCCTTTGTACATGTTTTTTTCTATTATTAAGTTTCTGTATTATGTTTTCTGTGCAATAAAGTAAAGTAAGTAAAGTACAGACCTCTGACACAGTTTCACGACCACTACCATCGAGTTGCGAAAGACGGGACCTGCAGCCCGTCATCTGAAACACGGAAGGGCTCGAAACAAATGCCAAATAGAAACGGACACCCATCTAGAACTCGTCTCGGCGAGATGTTGCTTTACCCACACGATCGCTGCCACGAGGCATCGAATCGAATTGGTTAATAAACTAGCTAGTGGTTATTACCATGTGACTTTAGTTACTCCCAAGTAACTCAACAATGCGATGCATACATAACTAACCCCTCCTACTACCGGGTGTGACCTAGTGGTCACAGTAGCCATCCAAATCATAAAATACTCAAGAATCACAAATCACGCACTACACTCATGAAGTGATATAATAATTACTGACACGAAGCGTTCCTGCGATATCAGTCCAACAATGGCCGGTAAACTGAGCAAATAAGACAGTGTTGTTCCTGCTGTTCCTATATTTTTTTAAGTTTTTAACTTATTTACAGATAAATTTCCCTCCGGTCACGTGGTCCTACTGACTTTGTCCTACCGTCGGACGACGTGTACTTTTTTTCCCGTTAGTCCGATTAATCGGACTACAAGGATTTGTAATTCATGTCTGTCCTACCGATCGGATTATTTAATTGAAAGAGTAGATAATAGTTTAACAATTTATTCTATGCTTTTGGCCAACTTCTACAATCTGTGGTAAAAAGTGGAAGCCAATAATCTTGGACTTTCGCGTTCCATGCAATATTTTATAATATAAGTTGACGGACTGTGACCTTGCACACACAAATTACGTCGCTTATAAAAAATAATCTTACGTTAGGTAGGTACTACAGTATTCCTCAAATAAGTCCGATGAATTTTGAAGATTTGACCGATAAAGCGAGTATACGAACTTATAATGTACATTGAGGGAACTCTGTAAAACTGGACTTATTTATAGTTCTCTGTCGCACGATACCCTCGGTATAGGCAATTTGTCGTTGTTACCGTGTAATGTCAGTCAATTAATAATGCTTAACATTTATGTACTTATTTCTAGGTATTACTTAAGTGTTACAATCCGAGTGTCCTTTATTTATGTAATTGTCCGAGCGCGTGTCTCATCTGATAAGTGTACTCGTACAATCGATAGCGAAACCTACTGAAATAATAAAAAATCGGTCAAGTGCGGGTCGGAATCGCACACGAAGGGTACCGTACTATCGTATAACAAAACTTAAGCACTCAAAACAATAAAACAAAAACAAAAAATAAAATAAAAAAGATTATGCCCTCACGAGGTTTGACTCACGACCTAACGGATTGTGAGCCTACATAATACGCGCTGAGCTGAGCTACCTCAACAAATGTCAATTGTCGCGAAATATACCACCATATTGAAATGCGTGGGTGTATCAAAACAAGTCTCTTGTATGGGGGCCCCCTTTAATTTGTAATATCTCTCGCTTTTTTCAGTAGTTGTTGTTGCGGCAACAGATATACACATTCTGTAAAAATTTCAACTTTCTAGCTATTACGGTTCGTGCTGTAGGATCCGATGACGGACGGACTGACGGACGGACGGACAGACAGACAGCGTGGGCTTAGTAATAGGGTCCCGTTTGGCCCTTCGTGTTCGGGAACGATGCTACTAATATGTGAGCAGGATATTGAAAACAATTTTACTCTAATTCTAGGAAAGAGATTATTTAACCTCTGCACTTACTTCTACCATTTAGAGGATTGGTATTACAATAGTCGAATGCCCATTTTTAAGCGTTATTCTAGCTAAATGAGATACTTCCTATGTTGAAAAGGCTTCCCATTTCTTCAATCTTTTATACTTGTCCAGCCCTGCACGCTTTTTATTTGTTCAATATGTACTTGCATGACTACCTGTACAAACTTACTGCCAGTGCAATGTTCAGCGCACTCATAAATGATTCAATGTTGCTCCCCTGTAATTATTGACGTAATCCGATCCTCACGAGGGCACACTATGGTGAAGTTGTTAAATAATACACGTGCGGTTGCTCCTACACTGAAACATGCATAACTATATTTTTCCAAATTTTATGTTAGAGCCAATAAAATTGACACTTAACCTAACAAGTGTGCAATTACGTGGAGAAGTACAATTAACTAATTATGTGACGAAAAATAGAAAGGTTTTGGCTTAAGATACTTGATTTATTTATTTACGAGACGCTTGGTTATAGATAGCTGATTAGGTAGGGTATGCTGGTACAATAGGTATTCGAAAAAATAATATATTCTCACCTCTGATTTTGAAACCAAAAAGAATAATAATGGTCTAAGAACCGAGAGAGCTCGACCTTCACCCATCTGTTACTGCGATGAAACTTTGTTTATATCATGTATGCTAGGAAATACATCGCGATGCCTAGCAAAATCCTGGCAAGGCTATGATTAATTCATTAACGGTCAAGTGCGATTAAGACTGGCACGCTAAGGGTTCCGATCACACTTGTAGATTGCTACCTCTACAATTAAGTAACTACAGAAAAATATAAGTATAATATCATCCATGTAAACAAAAATACGGCATAAACGGTCGTGGCGTTCGATTGCTTTGACCTAGAAGGTTAATTTTTTCACAGCTTTAAGGGACTATAGACTTGAAAAATTGGTATAAATTTCAGCTTGATAAGTCCACGCATTCTTGATCTTGATAAAAGGCTTTTATTTTTAAATTTTAAATGAATCAGGATTTTGCTACGTAACCCACTCGCAATGTATTTTCTAGCATACAAAATTTGATAAAAACCAAGTTTCGTCGCAGTAACAGATCGTTGAAGGAAGGTCAAGCTCTGTTCAGATCTTAGGATATAAAGGAGGAACCAAGAATATATTTTGTACTTATTTAAAAATATGCGCCGTTTGATGAGGATGGAACATTTTGCGGTTGCTTATTTTTAGCTTGGTGTAGCCTTGTGTTCGTGACGTGACGGTACTGTCGATTAACATAGATATCTGTGTTTCAGTGAATCAGATTTTGTAAGCACGAAGGTTTCTGTCCCTTGTTCCTGATGTTTGGCGCGTTTTAATAAACCACTCTCTCTGATAGCAATTAGGTAATAAGAAATTATATAAAAAAAATAAATACGCGTGTAGCACCGTACACGTGTTAGAAGTAAAACTTCTGTAGCTAGATCATTAAGTGGTACCTATACTATACACCTATACCTACCTATACTAAAAGAGATTTAAATTTCCAATTTTGAGATCCAAACTCTGCTTCAAGTTACTTTTAAGTTTCAGACGTCCGATTATTTGAAATTATTTAAACTTGTACTTACTTTTAATACGTCATGTCATTTATTTCCCACCATTCCTTATCTACAATTTGTCGCGCTCGTGGTGATATACTTAACTCATTCAATAGTGTCACTACTATTTGCATCTCGCTCAGATTATATACCATCTGACGTCACGTCTTTATGCCGTCTCGCTCAAATGTATGCATTGCTTTGCTTGTCTCTGTGCCCAGTCCCTTTATTTAATTGATCGAGTACGTATTTTCAACTATTCCAAGTTAATGTGTACCTGCGGGGCTACAATAAGGCTTGCCACTCACCTCAGTCGCGCAGATAAATGACAAAGAAGATGGCTAAATCAATATATGGACGACTGCCCCAGACATGTACAAAGACTTCTCAACAGCCAATAGCATTTAAATATTCATTCATAAATTTAATTTACTGCGTCTGTATTTAGTTTGTAGAACTTGAAGAAAAAAAAAATTAAATATAGGTAAATAAGAGTTGTTACTCAATACTCCGTGATTCCAATATGATTCCGTGACCTTTGCCGTCGCTAGAAATAAGCACCATTTTGCAATAACATGCAACATAACGCCATCTAGCCACTCCTCTGGAAACCTCCTGTTTTCAACAGTTTTGCTAGTTGGCAATTATGTTGCATGTTATTTTTAACGATGGCAAAAGTCACTAATCAATGGCGGAATCATAGAGTATGAAGTGACAACTCTTAATTATTTAATCATTTCCTTCAAGTTCTACAAACTAACTAGAGACGCAGTAATTTATGAGAGAATATTTAAATGCTATTAATTGGCTGTTGAGAAGTCTTTGTACATGTCTGGGGCAGTCATTTTGCCAAATTGCCAACTCCTTTCGCGTCTCAATGATGTTTCTCCATAAAATAGCGCGCATTCATTAAATTGTGACAAAATGCGTGGCTGGGGTGACTGGCGTGCCTTATGCTACCCCCGCTAACCTATACATACCTACTTTGCTAGGATTTTTTAGGGTTACTTCATCGCGAAGCGATGACGTAACTCTTATTTAATTTTATTCTTGACATTTCCTTAGTCCGCCATACGACATACCTCGATTTTGATATTTTACTTCAACATTATTGACTGGCATGAAGCATTAACTTTAAAATTACAAAAGCTTATTAAAATCAAAATCGTATAATTTCAACAGTTATAACAACAACTCAACTTTAAAATATGTATTACAAAAATTACATACAAACAAATAAGCGAAACAATAAGCCATTAAACTTATGGCTCTGTAAGCTGTAGACCTCGCTTTGGCCGTTTACTACAGATAAACATTAAATAGGTAGGTATAACACGTACTTAGTAGCTAAACTGCTAATTTGTGACTTGAACTGCACTATATAATAAAAAGTGGCTTTAGAACAGTTCTAGGTACCTACTTATTGTTTTCAAGAAGTCTTAATGCAGCCATCCATCACATCGGAATTTGCTTGAAAACTAAATATCACATTTGGATGATTCTAAGTGACTTTATGCGATTACTAGCTGCCCGTTGCGCGACTACGCAGCGCGTTTTAGGTACCTATTCCATAGTTACCGGCCACAAAACGATTCGTTCATCATTTTAGAAATCCATATCGACCCGTGTGACATTGATGAAACTCTTTTCTTACAAACTGTATGGATCGCATCGCACAGCTGTCAAACATAAGTTCCGGTTCCAACAAAGAGGTTGAACGAAGTAGTTTTTGGTCACGTCACTGGTTTTGGCCATACCGGAAATCAAGAACTCGTGGAAGAAAGCTTAAAATAATTTTTATTTGTTAACGTTTCATCAGGTTTTTCTCTCACTAATTAACATTCTTTATTGTACGAATGTATTATTATCTTATCTGATTAGTTAAAAACCGTATTGAAAATAGTTGCGGTTTTAAAAGTCTTCAGCCGACCCTGACGTCACCGATTCCAATTTCCGTTACATTTCTTAGCCATTCGTGATAGCACCCGGCTAGTTGCAATTGAAAAGCAAATATATGAATAACCCACAGTTGAGAGGTTAAATAAATTTTACCCCCGTGCCCCAAGAAGTTTTACTTCAAAAACATGAGGAAACCTATTTTGAGGAGCAACTGTAACAGTTAAACTCAAACAACATGTCCCTGCGTCATTATGTTGAGGTTACATTTAATTTTGTACGATACGATCTCTGTTTTTGTTACCATTCAACCGTACACTCGAAAGTAATTTGATTATTACAGTATATTGTTCCAATAGAAAGAATATGCATAGTTAATGATACGATTCGAAGTAATTTGTAGATGGTTTGTCGGATTGTAAAGAAAGTAATGGTTTTTGGTTTTACGTAAGTGATGTTCTTAATCAAATTTCTGTGCTCACTCACGAACATGTTATTAGTGATTCAACTGAATTTTCCTCAAACATAACTAAAATACTATCTGATAAAGTAATCAATGGTTAGTTTTGACTTTTGACGCATTAGGAATTTTAATAACTGTCATTTCATATATTTATTTGTTTGTTTGCATTGTTTTAAATTTCTAAGAAGTAAGTAAGTTTTCTTAGAAGTAAGCTTCTCCCGACATTATAGTGTACCTTAGTCTAACCCTGAATGCGTTAAGTGAAACTTAAATTACAAAATCGTTTCGTGGAAGTTCAGTGTAAGTTTTGGCTACAATAACTTTAAGGCTAATTTTGCCTCCCCAGATTGGCCAAATACCTGTATGCGTCGCTACAGCGGCGCCCCTGTATCATGTCATTTATTCATATACTCACCGCTATTTATAAGTGAGATTAAAAATAGACTATCATGCCGAAGGGGGCAGGGGGCAGAAGTGTAGTATGAATCAAATAAAAATGCTATTGAATATCCGCCCCCGTGCGTGGCGCATAAAGCGCGAAGTTATTCAAAGGTCGCGGCGACATTTAGAAATGCTATTTTTTATTTACCTCATTTGGGTGACGACATTTACGCCAACGTTTGGTGTTCGGTATTATTTGTGAGAGACGCGGTAATTCTGAAGGGTGGCTTGAATTACAAACAATTTGTTTGTTGTGTGTGACGCCTTGTTAATGTTAAAGGTAGTTTTAGCGTGGCCAAACGCCTGAATATGATAATGTACATTTAAACTTTCATATAAAAATTAACACAATTGAATATTTTCCGTGCTAATTCGTAGACCGACCGCTGGGCCGCATGTGTTCTCCATAATAGCCATAATTTGTTATGCATGTCAATTAAGACGTGTAATGTTTGGTCGGTTGCCACTTCCAGCCGTGCCAGTGGCAGAGCCGCCCGCTGCCGCCGCGCCCCGCGCCCCGCGAGGACTGCTGGGGGGCGCTCGTGCCGAAGATAGAGCGCGACGAGGAGGAGCGCGAGCCCTGGCGCCTGCCCGACCTGCGCCCGCCACTGCACTACTTGCACGATCCTGGTGAGAATCTCTATCCTAATTGCATTGAGTTACCACCATTACTATATAGTAGAGACGCTATCTCAAACAAAATAAACGGTCAAGTGCAGTAGGACTCGCGCACCAAGGGTTCCGATCACACTTGGAGAGCGTAACACATTGTGTAATTAGGTTTCCACATAAAAAACTAAAGTATGATGTCATCCATGTAATCAAAATTAAGTTTGCAGTTTTCAATTTTTTTCCTTAACTTAAGACCTTGCTTTGTGCCAAATTTCATGATTGTAGGCCTACGGTTAGTATATACCCTATAGGTTTTGGGTCCATTGCGATTACTATGAAAATCAATAAATTTTACAGCATAAACGGTCGTATAGTTCGATTGCCTTGACCTAGAAGTTTGATTTTTTCACAGTTCTAGTTTCAGCTTGATACGTCTACGCGTTCTTGATATAAAGGACGCGACACACGGACGGACAGACAGACAGACAGGCAGTCGGACAGACGGACGGACGGACAACAAAGTGATCCTATAAGATTTTTATTTCCTCGCAACTTGTTGACAAATGGGGCGAAGGGCGGCGCGAGGGACGGCAAGTGACTAAAAGGGCTATTTTTTGCCGCTTTTTGGGTTCCGATCCTTAAGAGGAAACAAAAGAAACCCTTCAAAGATCACTTTGTTGTCCGTCCGTCTGTCCGTCTGTCTGTCCGTGTGTCACAACCTTTATATCAAAAACGCGTGGAGTGGACGTATCAAGCTAAAAATATCAATTATTAAGGTCTGTGGTCGCATAAAGCTGTGAAAAAATCAACCTTCTAGGTCAAAGCAATCGAACTATACGACCGTTTATGCTGTAAAACTGTTTGATTTTCACAGTAATCGCAATGGACCCAAAACCTATAGGGTACCTCCCGTGGGCCTACAATCATGCATGAACTTTGGCACAAAGCAAGGTATTATAGCACAGGTAAAGAGAAAAATCTGAAAAGTGCAAATTTGTCTTTCTAGAAAAATATTTCATTTGGTTTACATGGATGACATAATACTTTATTCTTTTTATGTGGAAACCTAATTACCAGGGATCGGAATTGAGGTGTGAATTTACCTAAAGTTTGCAGTGAGACATAACATGGCGCTGTTACAACCACTTGAGTTGAACCGGTTTGAATTTAACCGGTTAAATGTCGGGTGTTTTTTAGATTTATTTTATAGATTAATTGTATTTATTATATTTTTTTTTCATTTTCGAAAACTTGAAAAATCCCAGCTAATTACACATGTTACATAATCATAATCATATGATTATGATTATGATTACACTCTACAAGTGTAATCGGAACCATCGGTGCGCGAGTACTACTCGCACTTGACCGTTTATTATAGATAATGGTACGGAAACCTTCGTGCGCAAGTTCGACTCGCACTTGGTCGGTTTTTTTGTACGATTGTACGGAATTCTTCGTGATGATGACCGATTTTTATTCAATTTGTTTTCAATACTTTGAAATCTTACTGATTGCAAGGTTTTTACTCCAAGTCTAGTTGAAAGTCGTACGTAATTGCACCATGTACCCTCTGTAGTCATGCTACAATTATATGAGGATTAGATCGCTGCCAGGCGACCGACAATCGATTTCGTCACCTCAAAGCTTTGAATATTCACACTTATAAACATATTAAGTAAATGTAATTTACGTATCTATATCTTGTCTTGTGATATAGAGGCTCCAATGAGATGTTCGTTTGCAAAAATACCGGACCAAGAAATGTTTTGTGATTCGTCTACCTGATATCGACATTATAATTATATAAACATTATAAACCATGTTGCCAACCAGTTTTGTGGTTCCCCTCTATCCCCCCTTCCCCCATAAGTTTTTGTATGGGATTTTAATTTTGTTTTTTCAGAAACCTATCTTCAAAATATACTGCACCATTACCTTCCGGCCACCTGTTTTCTAAAAAGCAAATATTTTAAAAACATACTAAGTTTGGACTCTTCCAGGTACGAGACGGCTTAGTAAAGTTTTGCAAAACCTACGCCAAACGCCTCTAAATAATACTCATATCTAACCTCAAAAAGGTGATTTAAAAAATATGGGCATTTGGTTTTATTTCAATAATTCGATAAATGAATTCCGAGGCAATAATTCGTGCGAGGCACGTCCTGACAGCTCTCGCGGTCCTGTGGCATGATTTCCGCGCATTCGATATACGATATCTACACTTATATCGAGTGATTTTGTATAGGAATCATCAATATAGGTAGGTCTCAATATCCGTATATCGAAGGCGGGAGAATTATGCCAATGGCGGCCAATTCTCGCGCATTCGATATTCATATCTCTAAAGACAGTTCAATTGTTTTGTATTGGAATTACCCGATATAGCTATAGAGATCCGAATATAGAATGCGCGAGAATGGACCGCCTGCCTTGCGAGCTGCTCGCTCAGTCAGTCAGTCAGTCAGTACCCAGCTAATGAAATTCGGGTCACTTCGTTGGAACGCAGGGTAGTAGAAAACCGCTTAAAAATCTGTCCACTTATATGACACTAGGGGTGCCAAAGACAAACAGCCAGACTCACAGACGCACAGAAAAACAAACTTCTTACACCTCTCTTTTAAAATGTGTTCCAGAGCGGGACGCCTGCGTCGCCTGCGTCACACCTCTGCCGCTGATTCCCCCGCCAGCGCCCACGCCGCATTAGGCCTATAAATAATGTTTAGATGTTGTTTTACCCTAAGTTACACAAAACAAATCAAAATGTTAAGTGTTACTAATTTAATCGCGAGAATCCGTTGTGTTCAGAGGCATGATTCTCGCGCATTCGCTATACGATATCAATTACCTATATCGAGTGATTTTGTATGGGAATCTGTCAATATAGATTTCGATATCTGTATATCGAAGGCGCGAGATTCTCGCGCATTTGATATTCGGATCTCTACAGTTATTTCAATTGTTTTGTATGGGGATTTAATTACTCGATATAGCTGTCGATATCCGTGTATTAAATGTGCGTGAATCGTACCCCTGGCCAATAAATTAGTTCAATCACCACTCAAATATTATTTTTTCGTGTAACTCAGGCTATTAGACTTAGTATGCTTAATCGTTCTCCTTCACTCGACTTACCTTTGACTTTAAAAGGGCTATTACATAGCGCTAAATGAGTGCACTTTCTGCAAAGGGAATAAGTTTCCCGAAAAGGGGGAAAAGGCTCCCTTCCACAAGGCCCCAAAATTTAGCGCAGTGTAATAAATCCTTAACCTAACTAAGAGATTGTCGTATTTTTTTTTAATGAAATCAATTAATTGAGGACGCCTTGACATAAAACCAAGTTAAGAAGCTGTCAAGCAAACGAATGAGCACGGAGGATATTAGTTTTTTGTCTGCATATTTACTTGGGTTTCGTATAAAAAATGGATGAAGAGATCACGCCGTCTGTTTATCATCCAATAAACTTGTAGGTACAAGGGTGTGTGACTTAAGCAATCAAAAAATTAGCCCCCTCCTTAGTGCGAAATCCTGATTAATAATATACATAGTGGACTACGCCCGTGTGCAAAGTAGAAAATAATGTATGAGGTAAATACACACTTTTATACATGGTGTAACAGAAAGGGGTGTACAAAACGAAAGAGGGTTGTTAGGGACATCATTCTGAACAACTTTCACTATGGGACCGACTTGATTAGAGCAACTTTATTTTTATTGACACAGTAAATTTCGGGCCTAGCGTTCAGCTGATCTGTAGTATGGTGGAGTGAAAAATAAAGTTGCTCTGATCAAGTCGGTCCCATAGTGAAAGTTGTTCAGAATGTCCCTTTCTGTTACAACCTGTAGTACCTATACTAGAATGTACATTGTTCATCTACATCTTTGTAGATACTTATTTATTACTATCTATTTTATTCCTGCTGAACGATATAATTGGTCATTTTGTATATTTGTGTTACCTATTTAATAGTACCTGGAATCTATCTAGTCAATAGTTATTTAATGATATCCTCATAGTCGAGATACTTATTTGTATAGTAGAGAAAAACTAGAATTAGTCCTAAATTCTATCCCTTTATTGAGTACCATGTTTAGTAAAACATAAAGTTATGTCAAGAAGCCTAACCAAGGTTGTGTTTATTTTTGGTTTCATCCACGTTTCATCATACAAATTGTTGTGTACCTTCGACCCTACGCGAATAGTTTTGAAATTAAAAATAGGTACATACGTACCTTGAGTACCTTCTATTAACTATTAAATAAATAATATCTAACGAAAAAATCGTGCTTACAAAATTATTTTCTTGTCTCATGTTTGGTCATTGGGCATCTTTGACCCGGTACCTCAAAATTCGCGTCCATTAATTTAAAGTGGTTTCTATTGAAGGTTTAGGCATATTATTCTACTCCTGATCACCGATTAAATGGTATCGTGTATTTTTCACCTTTTTTCTCCTCTGTGGGAGAAAAAAACTCGTGATTTTGATCGGTTGGTCGCTTTAAAATTTTCAGAAAATAAGACTTAAAAAATATGACAAAAATGTAAGACATGCTCATTTAGCAACACGGCACATGTTCCGATATAACCTTAACTTGTGGGTAAAAAAAGAGGAAATCAACAAAATCACACTAATTTGCGCAATTCAATTGTGATCCAATTATACAGTTTGAGTGTAAACAAAAATCGGGCAAGTGCGAGTCGAAGTTGCACAAGAAGGGTACCATACCATCGCACAACACAACCTTAGCACTCAAAACAAAAAAAAAACAAAAATAAAATTAAAAACACGTCTGTTGTATGGGGTCCACCTTTAATTTGTAATATCTCTCGTATTTCAGTATTTGTTATTGTTGCCGCAACAGATACACACATTCTGTGAAAATTTCAACTTTCTAGCTATTATGGTTCGTGCTCTAGGACCCGCTGACGGACGGACGGACGGACGGACGGACGGACGAACGGTCGGACAGACAGACAGCGGAGCCTTAGTAATAGGGTCCCGTTTGGCAACCTTCGGGTACGGTACCCTAAACACACAGGATTACACCGATAAAATAGATTAAAAATCAGGATAAAAATCACCGATAAAAAATGATTTTTTTGAAACATTACATATTTTAGGAAATATTGGAAGGAACTTATATTTTTAAATGGACTGGGTTAAGTTCTTATATTTATATTTCATACATTATTTCAAAAAGATCAAAACGTACGAGCATAGTTTTCCATAGTACCTCAAACAAGTAAAACAATTTTGAAAATCTGACAAGGTTTAAGGGGTGGAAAACGTTACCGCTTTTTGTATGGAAGCTCGCGAGTACACTATCCTTTTATGTTGTTAACCTATGTCTGCTAAGAGTTTACATCTATTCAATGAAGGAGCTACTTACTACCTACTTAGTTTCTGTAATACCTTGCCATTCCGAATTGCCAACAGTACCTATTCCAATTATGCTTCCTTTCCTCTATAGATAGTACGCGCCACGTTACTTGGCACCTTGGAATTAGATTATTTCTGGGACACTTTCCCTAAAAATCCAACAGAGGACTCTGAAAGTGAACAGATTTTTAGAATATCCTATACTCTGTGGTAGTTGTCAATGTCAGCTCTCTAATTGTTTCAGAGAAACAATCAGAGTCGCGTTCTGTGTCTCTGTTCTCTGTTTCACTGCTCTGTGGTTCTTGCTACAAGAACCACAGAGCAGTGAAACAATTAGAGAGCTGACATTGACAACTACCACAGAGTATAGGATATTCTAAAAATCTGTTCACTTTCAGAGTCCTCTGTTGGATTTTTAGGGAAACTGTCCCAGAAAAAATCTAATTGGATTAGTATAGGGTAGGTATAGGTAGGTACATCTATGATGTGCCGATATCGGCAGTTTGTGGGAAACTAATGTATGAGGCAATATTTGCCCCCAAACATTTTATGGCAATATTGCCGGTCAAATGGCAATATTTGCCGGGAACGGCGCATCAGGCAAGAGCGCTCGTTCAGGGTGCCAAGAAGCTTGGCGGGGCCGGGGGGGGGGGATTCTCGCGCTATCATGATCATCTCCATCGCTGAAATATCGATTCGAGATACCGAAAATCTCTAACGAAAACAAAACTTTTCTCACCACCCGCCTTACGACCAACCGAGCCGTGTAAGTGACATCTCCGACCTCGGGGCGCCGTCGCCGCCGGCCGCTGTGCCGTCGCCCGCCGCGACGCCGCTATATCGGAGTATTCGGAGCGGCGGCGGCGGCGGTCCGACGCTCCGAGCTCCGTTAGGTCATTTTATTACTCACCGAGACATATCGACCCGTTTTCGATCGAAATAAATATATATAGAGATTGTGTTCGACGGAGTTATCCGGTATTGAAACCGATATCTCGAGTATGGAGATGATCTCTGTAGCGCGAGAATTGGGGGCCTGTATTGCATGTAAATATCCACCTATTCAGAACAAGTACGCTAGTACATACCTACATAGTTTTGGTAGTGGCACATAAATTACCTAAAATAAATACTTCAATAAACTTTCAAAGAAATATGCTATAGTTTTATTTAATTATCCCGTGAATTAATTTCCAAATGCCACCACGTATACAATGCATAACCATCAACCTAATAGCATAGACTAGTACGAGTATTTGCTCCATGCTAATAGCCATAAACATAATACAGGATGGAACAAACGAATTGGCTCTGGCTGGAGGGAAATTACCATCCTTATGTCATAATTCATAATTTCTTTATTGCACACAATTAATTGCAATGACAAAAAGTAAATAAAAACAGTGTACAAAGGCGAGCTTATCTCTAAAAAGAGATATCTTCCAGCAAACCAAGTTCCGATGAGAGAGTTTATGTCATTTTACTTTAAAAGTAAACGCTTCTAAAAAGAAACAAAAGTGCATTCTAAATATTTTTCTAAATTCTCTTGTCTCTCCCGGGAACCATCTAAAAAAATAAAAAGGTGTCTCGTGTGACGGAGGTCGGAATAAGAAGCAGAAGAACGATGATCTTGATTTATTACTGACAAACAGAGGTTCCACTTTACAAGTTGTCTTCACAAAAATTTATAACGAATGATCTTTAATAATCGACTTAACCGCCCTTTTATACAAAATGTTGGCGCCATATTTAACAATCAGGCAAACGGAAGTTGCCTGGTATTTTAACTCAAGTAAAATTAATACATATAAGGAAACGGAAGGTTTAAATATGAAATACATTTAGTAGATTAACATAAAACCTAAAATATTATAAATAGAAAACGGAAGATCAGAACTAAATGCGAATTAAATATTAGTACCGGAAAAGGAAGTTTACATTGCAACTGAAAAATAGTATTAATATTAAAAACTGGCGGATGTCATGATACCTGAAATATTGGAACTATCAAACTGAAGTTAAGAACCAAATACAAAATTAATAAATCTACCGGAAAAGGAAGTTTACATAGCAACCAGACAGGAGATTTAAATAATTCATAAATTTAGTTGGAAGTAGTAAGATATCGTGATAACTGGAATATTACAATCGGAAAAAGAATAGTTAGGCTATATAACGCTATTAAGTTATTTATCGAGGCGTGTATTGGCACCGCCGACAGATGGCGCTAACACTCGGCCATCCTGCAAAGGCCGTGTCCCACGGCGCTCCACGTTCTTGCTGCTGGAGTCCCAGACCTGGAACGTAGAGAAAAACGAAGCGAAGTATAAAAGGAGAAAAATAATAATAATTACACATGTTATCTTAAATCTGGCTCCACACAGTATTGATGATCTGGATCAGCACACAGTCACATAGTTTCACTAAGCTAGACCAGCACACAGTCACACAGTTTAAGGTTCATTTTTCTGTACCAGCACACAGTTAGTTATTTATGGGTAAATACTTCAGCTTCAGCACACAGTCACACAGATTCAAATATTTAACCAGATCTGCAGAGAATCACACAGCACAACTTTAATAACAGCACACAGTTACAATCAGCTGATGAATTGTATTTTTAACACACAGGATCCTGATAAAATGCTATGTCACACAGATACACCTTGTCAATACTGAAATAATGTAGTCAATTTAAATATGAACCAGAATTTTTTTGATGTCTCCAAAGAACTAAGTAATAAATTGTTATTCTTATCCTTATGTCTTTATTAACGTGTAGTTTATTATTTATATCAATTGACAGCAAATACATTCCATAAGCAAATAATAATGGACATTACATATTCTGATTTAATTAAGATCCTACGTAATCTACATAGACATGCTACTGATGCTCACTTGTGCCATAATAATATAATTATCCTTCTCTTTTCTTTACATTAAATTTAACTTTCCAACAAATCAATCAGATCATCTCTATCAATTTCGTGTTCACTGCCAGAACTATCATCAGAGACAGAAGATTTGTAATGTCGCAGTGTCTCGCCCCGCACAACAGCATTGAACTTTTTATAACCTTTCATGCCTTTTATACTCGTTATGACATATCTATCTATATTTTGTTCAGCTTTGGTTACTTTATAAGGCCCCGTGTATAAGCCATTCAGTTTTCGTGTGACCTTAGCAGTAGGGTCTCTACTTATACCGCCTTTCCATAAAACTAGTTGCCCAACACAATATTTTGTAGATTTTTTGCGAGTCTTATCAAACCTTTTTTTCATGACTGTCATGTTTCTGTCTATTCGTAGTTTTGCTGTGTCCCTTCTATCATGCAAAGCTTGGACCTGGGATTCAAAGCTTTCTGGTTCGCCCGAAGGGTATGCTGGCAAGCGTGAATTATTGTGGCTGAACATGAGTCTAAAGGGAGGGATGCCAGTTGTTGCGTTCGGAGTGTTATTTATGCCCCAGACTATGTCAGAAAGTTTAGTATCCCAGGTACATTCACTCTCGGACATCGTATTCAACCCATTTAGTAGAGTGCGGTTCACTCTTTCGACCTGACCATTCGAACGTGGACTAGCAATCGCGTTAAGTACATGTCGGAATTGCGCCTCCTCCGAAAATTGTTTAAAATATCTACTTGTGAAGGCTACACCCCTATCAGTAATTATTCTATGCGGGTTGCCGAACAATGCTATTATATCTTTTAGATGTTTAATCGTCTCGATCGAGCTACAGTTCTTGACCGGTCTTGCGAATACATATTTAGTGAAGGCGTCAATAACGACAAGTATGTACACATTCTTTTGCCGGGTTTTGACAAACGGACCCAAGTGGTCAGCGTGAAGAGTGTGCATCGGAGTAGGAACTTTTTCAATGGGGTGAAGTTCACCTTCCAATCTTCCATGATTCCCTTTGCCATAGGCACACTGTAGGCACGACTGTATATATTTACGTATGAAGCGTGTCATGCCGGAAAACCAAAACTGAGCTTTAATCGATTTTTCACATTTTTCAAAACCAGGGTGCCCGATCTGGTCGTGATATTTTTGGAGGAGACTCCATTTAGCTAATTTAGGAATCACAAACAACTCGCCACTTAAGGCTTTGCGATAGAGCAGATCATCTTTTACTACATAATTTGTTGTAATATCCGTATTATTAGTACCTTCACGAAGCTGCCTGATAATATTCTGTATATTATCATCTTGCAACTGGAGTGTGAGCAACCAGTCTGAATTTTCAATCAAGAGAATTTCATTATCAGTGGGGTTTCTACTTAAGGCATCAACATGCTTCATACGTTCACCGGGGCGGTATTCTATTTCTAGGTCAAAGTCTTGTATAGCTAACCACCAACGAGCTATGCGCGGGATAAGATCTTTCTTTACAAGGGTTGTACGTAGCGCGGCGCAATCGGTTACAACCTTAACAGGAATCCCAGTTATGTAAATGCGAAACCGTTTGAGAGACTCTACCACAGCAAGTGTCTCAAGCTCGTAGCTATGGTAGAACTGTTCTTCCTTACTGGTGACTCTACTGAAGTACGCGATTGGCTTGAGCGAACCATCACCTTGATACTGGAGCAAAATACCACCTAGACCTAACTTACTAGCGTCTGTGTGCACTTCCGTCCTTGCAGTTCTATCATAGATGGCTAGAATAGGTCGCTCGACTAAGCGTTGCTTTAGCGTTTGAAACGCTTGTTCCTGTTCTTGTCCCCAAACCCAGTTAATGTCTTTCTTAGTTAATTGCGTTAGCGGTCGAGCAATTTCAGCGAAACCCTTAATGAATTTTCGAAAATATGACGTCAAACCAATGAATTGACGGATTTCGTGGACATTTCGGGGGCGTTTGTACTCCGCGACGCAATTGATTTTGTTTTGGCCCGGTTTGATTGTACCTGCAGTGATTTCATGGCCCAAGTAGTTGACGGTCTTTTGAAGAAAGGTACATTTAGACAAATTAAGTTTTAAATTTGCATTTCTCAATAATTTTAGCACCCTCTCGAGTAAATCAAGGCCCTCTTTTACCGATACTGTGGGTAGCAAAACGTCGTCTAAATATATGGCTAACTTGTCTCCAATTTCACTCAACGCCATTCGTATGAGCCTCGAGAAAACGGCTGGAGCATTAGCTAAGCCAAAGGGCATTTTTAAGAACTCAAATTGCCCCGTGGGCGTCACAAATGCAGTTTTACGTACAGATTCCTCCGCCATTGGGACCTGATAGTAACCCTGTGCCAGATCCAATGTAGTAAAGTAGGTTTTTCCCGCAAGACGAGCTACCTGGTCATCAATGTGCGGCAAGGGATAGCGATCCTTGACCGTACGCGCATTTAAGGCTCGGTAATCGATACAAAGACGATAATCTCCGCCTTTCTTCTTAATTAGTACCACAGGGCTAGCGTATTCTGACATAGACTCTCTCACAATACCAGCATTAATGAGATCCTGCACCTTTTCATTTACAATTTCATTTTCTTTATGAGCCAACCGGTATGGCTTGAAATACACAGGTTGATCCGTGGTTGTTTCAATATGCATTTTTATTAAGTCTGTACAACCTAAATCTTTCGTATCCTTAGCAAACATATATCCGAATCGGTTCAGAAGGTTATGAAGCTGGTCATGCTCAGTCTCACTTAGCTCTCCTACATTCACATCAGATAAGTCGAAGACACTTTTTGATTCCGGGTTTTGTCCAACTGTCATTACATCATTCGCATTGTTTTTTACTACGGTTACAGGTTCAGCGCGAGCCACTAATCTTCCAGCTGGCCACTCGATATGGGTCTCGCCCAGATTTATCACTTTTAAGTAAGGCTCATCTGAATTTACTACTACCCCCGGTATGATATAGGCGGCACAACCTAGCTCAAAATATACTGGATGCGTCATAACTGTAGGTACCTCCTTTGTATTGCACGAGATGCAAACATCTATGTACTTTACACTGTGCGCGGGAATAGATACTGAATTTTTCAAGTTCACCGAATATTTACTCACACAGTCCGAGAGAGCCAACTGAATGTTTGACAATGGTGCGTCGATTTCGTTAGTCGGTACAAGAGTAACTGTATTCTTTGTCGTTAGTAAGGTAACGTTATCTTGATTTATCATACGTTGTCCTATTATAAGATCGATCTCTGTTAGGTCATAATTCGTAATTTCAACGGACCCGTGTAAAATTACGCGATCAACTAATACCTCGATATAAGAGGTTCCTAGGGAGCGTGTATGTGAACCACCGAAACCTTTCATCGTAACATCAGACTGAGCAATTGGTAAGTTTAACAAAGTAGCCTGCGTCATTGTCAAAATATTCAGTTTACTCCCAGTATCGATATAGGCAATAAGCTCCCGTCCGTTGACATACACGGCTTTTTTGTACAAATCTAAATAGATATTGTAAGTAGTAAAGTACACGCTACATACTTGTTTTCCCTGTTGAGACGAGCTCGCAGCATGCCAGCAGGTAGCGGCAGTATGACCGGTCCGTTGGCAGCCCTCGCAGCGCAGCAGCGACCGACATTCCCGCGCCTCATGTCCTGGCCGGCGACAGTTGTAGCAGATCTTCGGAAGGCGCTGTATCTGCAGATTGGCTGGTGAAGAAGTGACAGCATCACCTCTTCTCCACGTCGATTTTCTTGATGAGCTCGAGGTCGAATCAATCTTCTTATAGTTTTCCAACGACGACAGAAATCCAGAGTAAAGCTGCTGTGGGGTATCGCAACGAAATGCCTTAGCGTTTGCACGTATCTCTTCCGGCAGTCCCCTTATGACACAAGAAATCGCCGCATCATCATAGATTTTGCACTTCTTGAGTAGCGCAATTTTATCGTGAAAATATTTCGTCATACTTTCATTCTCCGTCTTGTTTCTAGCAAGCATGTCTTCCAGGCAGTCGACGAAATCCAATGATCTCGGAAAGGCAGCTTCCAGCTCACTTTTCCACTCGGTCCAATTCATGCTGTAGTCTTCTAAATTATCGTACCAGTCTCTTGCTGATCCACGAAGCCGACTCTGCATTATAAACTGACGATCTCTCTCGTCCCAGCCGTGGATATCGCCCAGCTGATCTATTTTATGCACCCAGCCACACACGTTGCTAGTTTTCTGTTCGGGTCGAAATTTGGGAATGATTTCAGCATCAGCTTGAGTAACACGCCGCCGTTTGGTTTTAGACAGTTGCGAAGAAAAATTTTCGTCATTTTCTTCATCTTCTGATTCTTGATTTTCGTCGTAATATCTCTTTCTGATGCCCAGACCCCGAAGAAATGGGCCAGACATCCCACTTCTGAGGTGTGACGGAGGTCGGAATAAGAAGCAGAAGAACGATGATCTTGATTTATTACTGACAAACAGAGGTTCCACTTTACAAGTTGTCTTCACAAAAATTTATAACGAATGATCTTTAATAATCGACTTAACCGCCCTTTTATACAAAATGTTGGCGCCATATTTAACAATCAGGCAAACGGAAGTTGCCTGGTATTTTAACTCAAGTAAAATTAATACATATAAGGAAACGGAAGGTTTAAATATGAAATACATTTAGTAGATTAACATAAAACCTAAAATATTATAAATAGAAAACGGAAGATCAGAACTAAATGCGAATTAAATATTAGTACCGGAAAAGGAAGTTTACATTGCAACTGAAAAATAGTATTAATATTAAAAACTGGCGGATGTCATGATACCTGAAATATTGGAACTATCAAACTGAAGTTAAGAACCAAATACAAAATTAATAAATCTACCGGAAAAGGAAGTTTACATAGCAACCAGACAGGAGATTTAAATAATTCATAAATTTAGTTGGAAGTAGTAAGATATCGTGATAACTGGAATATTACAATCGGAAAAAGAATAGTTAGGCTATATAACGCTATTAAGTTATTTATCGAGGCGTGTATTGGCACCGCCGACAGATGGCGCTAACACTCGATCTCTCTGCATCTGTGAGCCGAGCGAGACCGAGACTGCGAGCATTCATTCAGAGTCTGTCGGTTGCAGAAATGGGCGCTGGGAATTATTCCGAATCACCCAGTTATATCATGAGGATTTTTTTCCTTAAAAGTCACATAAGCGAGATATTTGATATTTTAGATTACCAAAAGTTTTTTTTTGCAAAATCATTAAATCTTAAGACTTGGTGATAATCTTTAGTTATTGTTCTGAGGTGATAATGTTACTTAACATTGTTGACAGATGTCACTGTGTTGACAAGGGTCACTACTTTTGACCAGTGTTGCCATTTTTTACTGGGGTCACTCTAATATCTCGCTTATGTGACACTTTAGGTTGATTTTCATCATGACATAAATTGTTGGTCTAATAGTCTTCTATCGACCTGTGTAAGTTTAAATTCGATATCTTTCTAAAACACCTTTATTTTAGACTATTTACACATATTTTCCCATCAAGTTTGTGTAAATATGGGAAAATTAAGGTGCTTTTAAAAGATATCGAAATGAAACGTGCACAAGTCGATAGAAGACTACTATACCAACAAATTATGTCATAAGGAAATCTGTCCTAAAGTGTCACATTAGCGAGATATTTGAGTGAATGATTTTGCAAAAATAAACTTTTGACACTATGATTTCAAATATGGCTTACTTAAACTTTTGACACTCTATGATTTCAAATATGGCTTATGTGACGCTTTAGGAAAAAATCCTCATGACATAATGTTGGTATAGTAGTCTTCTATCGACGTGTGCAGGTTTTAATTCGATATCTTTTCAAAACACCTTAATTTTTCCAATATTTCCACTTATTTTACCACCAAAATGGAAGGATTCGGAATAATTCCAGAATAATTCCAACTTTTCGAATTTTTCCAAACTGGGTGATTCGGAAAATTTCCCAGCGCCCATCTATGATAGCAAGGGGATGAGAACTTGATTTCCCCTAATTTTAATGTCATTTTTGTTTTCTTTTCGGCCAGGAGA
Source organism: Argyresthia albistria (assembly GCA_963457715.1). Taxonomy (NCBI): domain Eukaryota; kingdom Metazoa; phylum Arthropoda; class Insecta; order Lepidoptera; family Argyresthiidae; genus Argyresthia; species Argyresthia albistria. The sequence continues at coordinate 4,999,776 of OY735260.1, forward strand.
ATGACAAGCTCTAGTCCGAAACGGGAGGTTGGTATACGTATTGCTTTTCTGAGCGTATTACCTCCTAAAGCACCCATAATACACTGTACAGCGCCATCTGTTGAGTAGTGAGGGAAATACGAAGTACTAAAAAATAAAATACATGAACCCATCTCTATTTACTCGTGCTCACAAAGATGGATGATACTTTTTTGCATGTAGCAACATTGTACCTTACAAACGTCAATGTCAAAAGTTTTTGTCTATGCCTTTTCCTGATAAAAATTCTCTCGAGAGGTTGGTTTCGTGCTTGTTGAAATCCATTTAAATCTCCTAAAATATGGTGTATTTAGCTCATGCTATTTGTAGTGCTATTCCCGGATGCTTGTTGATGTCTTCCCTACATTTATTTCGTTACCTCAGTTAGGTCGAGGTGTAAAACAACATAACCCCTATTGTGTTTTTCTTTGGTAACGTAAAGCCGCTATGTGTTTCAGAAGCTAAAATGGGTCGTTACTCTCGGGAACCGGATAATGCGGCTAAGTCCTGCAAGGCGCGCGGCTCAAACCTGCGTGTTCACTTCAAGGTAAGTTTATGTTTACGTTTCCACATGTAACCTAAACACTTGCTTGTCAGTCGCCTTTTCGCTCGTATTGACCCTTAACTTTTCTTTCAGAATACTTATGAGACTGCTATGGCTATAAAGAAGCTGCCGCTTCGCCGCGCCGTCAGATACCTGAAGAATGTCACTGAAATGAAGGAGTGCATTCCCTTCCGTCGCTTCAACGGTGGAGTGGGTCGTTGCGCCCAGGCTAAGCAGTTTGGTACCACACAGGGACGTTGGCCCAAAAAGTCCGCTGAGTTCCTGCTCCAGCTCCTGAGGAATGCAGAGTCAAATGCTGACTACAAAGGCCTTGATGTTGACAGGCTGGTCATTGATCACATTCAGGTTAGTTCTGTGGTTACAGTACCTAATAATGACATGTACTTGACTCAGAGAAGATTGGGGTTAGTAGATTGGTAAACGGGCATTATGGGGCGGGGACTCTGGATAAAATTTAATCCTTGTTTCTTTCAATATAGGTATCCCAAGGGGATAATAAAGTATACCTGTCCTACAATCATTTGGCGTCATCATGCAATGATCCTGTCAAAAATAGTTAAGTTTCTACCTGTCATTGCACACCAAAATATCATTGGGCAGCTATAATAATATTGCTTTCTTATGACACTTTTTTAGTTGTGTTCAAAGTTCACTGAGCTATAGGCATTTCAAATATCTATAGTTGTTACACTTTTGTTTTCTGTTTACTTGAGTAGATATTGAGTTTGTGTCGCCTTCGGAATTGCAGGCGTATCTATTCATACCTATATCAATTTTAGTTCTTGCATTCTCAAACTTATTGATTTGCCTTTTTAGCTTGACTGCTAGCTTATTCTTAGCTATCTGTTTTCAAAAGGCAGACATCAATAGTGACTGAAATACATTGGAATGTATTTGTATATGTTCCTCATGGATGTTACTGACATTAATGTGCCTGTGGGTTGGGTTTTATATAAGTATGCACGAAGTTTGAAGTTTGGAGTTCTTACGTGGCTAGGGGGGGTCCTTAGCTATCCCCTAACATCATTTTCTGATTTAGGAAACCATCGAAATTTTTTCGAATTCGTAAAATATATTTAACGCCATGTTTACATCTTGCAAAATTAGGATCATGTCAAATATCAAAATCAGAAGCCCCTTACATGATTTTAAAGTCTTCACAAAATAAAAGCCCTGTTTTGACAGTTCACGCCCATGAAGTTTTAACCCCTAACGCGTAGGTAATAGAAGCGTTTTTCCTAGGTGTAACTTGTACACTTTGCTTGTACGCAACAGTTGGCTTTTATCACCTACGCATTAGGGGTTAAAACTCCATGGGCGTGAACTGTCAAAACGGGCCTTTTATTTTGTAAAGACTTTAGTACAAATGACAACAGACGTTGCAACGGTGGAAAACGGGGCGGCCATTTTGGGCGCAATTTTTTATTTTACTTTTATTTTACCGTTTTGGATACTGTTCCGATTGGATCAATTATAGGTTACTTCCTGTTTGAACACTTACACACACTTATAAGCAGAATCGGGAGCCGGAACAAAGCAGAGCAGAGCGAGACGACCCCTAATCTCGGGTCTACATATTATACCGCCTGTTTGAAAACTAAAGATAGGTTTTAGGTACACACTTGAACCGGGAGCTGGAGCGGAGCAAGGCGATCCCAGATCTGGGGTCTACATTTAATAGGGAAAATTTTAAGCAATCAATCAATTTATAGCAATCATAACCTAAAAAATTTAATAACCGGCCAAGTGAGAGTCTGACTCGCGCACGAAGGGTTCCGTACCATTATCTATAAAAAAACCGCAAAATATCACGTTGGTTGTATGGGATCCCCCCTTAATATTGAATATTTTTTTAGTATTTGTTATAGCGGCAACAGAAATACATCATCTGTGAAAATTGTGACAGACAGACAGACAGGCGGACTGCGAAGTCTCAGTAATAGGGTCCCGTTTGGCACCCTTCGGGTACGGAACCCTAAAAATTAAATAATTTATGTCTCAAAAACTTACTTCCACACTTATAAAACTATATCAGGGAGATGGGAGGAGCACCTCCTTTCCCCCTACCCCTCCCCCCCTCAATTAAGGATGAACGATTAAAAAAAAATACCCTCCTATAGAAAAAACCTCAAAATAAGGTTTAAAAAAATCATAGCAAAAAACCCCTGGTTTCCTAAATCTGAAACTTGAGGGGGGAGGTCCCCTACACCCACCCTAGCCCTTCCGCGCCTCCACCCCCTAAATTCGTGCGTACTTATTCAAGATATTAACCTACGGCTGTAATTCTCTAATAACCCTTCTGTGGCAGTGGCCGCTATGGGCAGGTAACAATTAAAATGTAATTGTTATAAAATTACTCACTGACGAAAGGTTAACAGCTACAATTTTAAATTTAAATCGCTTTAAACTTAATGTTCTAAATGTTAGTTAGCATTACCTTGAATTGGCATACTTCAATTGTCCTCATTTTGGGGCACAGGCCTTTTCCCATACGAGTAAGATTGAGCCATACTCCAGTGCCACAATGGTGCAGTGCGGATGATGGATGGGTGTTAGGCTAAAGGCCAACCCGATGTGTCAGAAGTTATGAAATTCCCCTGTTGCAGCCTTTGACACAGCTTTGCAACCACCAAAACTAATAACAAGCTAACCCTGAATTGTTTTCGATTGCAGGTGAACCGCGCGCCCTGCCTGCGCAGACGCACGTACCGCGCCCACGGTCGCATCAACCCCTACATGTCATCGCCCTGCCACATTGAGGTAAGTCATCATGGCTTTATTGTGCAACATCAACTCTACCTCCAAAGTCGAGTCGATCTGTACAGTGAAGTTGGATATATACAGTGGGCTATTCTTGAGGTGTCAAAACCTCTAAACTAGAGCAACTAAAGGCACTAAACTGACAACCTTCAAATCCGACAGCTCTTGCGCGGTGGCCACAGATTCCATTTTCAAACACAGGATTTTAATTAGTTTAGTTAGTATAGTTCGTGTCGCCTCCGGAATCGCAGGCATTGAATAACTGGCTAAGGGATTATTTATTTTAGACCAGGGCAGGGACGGGTCGTGGAGGTGCCCCGCCCGGGGCACGGATTTGAGATGTTTTTCACATTTTGTATGAAGCAGTTTATACATTACACAGTGCATGATCCGTGCCTGGGGCGTGCCAAATGTATCTATGTAAATAAAGTATGTAGGTAGCACATTAATGTCCCCAGTCCCAGGGAAATTCGAATACATCTAAATATAAAAGTGATTTCTCTTGTCATCCGTGAATTTTCAACCATATTTTCACATGTTTGGAACGAATTCGTATCGGACGTAGTGTGAAACCACTCTAAAAGTGACCAATACTCTACCACGCTGGGTCATTGGAATCCAATACCAGCTTAATACCTTACAATTTGGCCATTTTTTAACACATCTAAAGTGGATATTTTGTGAAATGCACTTAATCTTAATGCATTTCTGGAAGAGAAGTGCAACAAATCACCGAAACCATGTGCTATTCATATCCTCAAACCCTCTGTACGACTAACTAGAACATATCCCACCTCCACCCAGCTACACACCCGGGGGAGCAAGCCAATGGCTTAGATTTATGTATCCCGCAGCATCACATGGCTGGTCCTGCCTCCTTTCTATCTGACGTCCGCCTGTCCTCACCGGCCTCTCCCCGACTGTGGGGCGCCGAGGAAAGTACAAATACTAACATTAACTTGCATCCAACAGGTGTGCCTGAGCGAGAGGGAGGACGCAGTAGCGCGCGCCGCCGCCGCCGACGCCGCGCCCGCCAAGAAGAAGCTGAGCAAGAAGAAGCTCGCGCGCCAGAAGGAGAAGATGATGCGGGAGTAGGACGGAGGGAATAAACGATGACGTTCATGTTGTGGCTTTTATTGTAACGAGCTGTTTAGTGCAGGTGAAGATAGAGGATCGGCTTACTAAACTTGCGACAAGGAAATGTAGATCCGAGTTGCTTGGTAGTTATCTTATTTTGAGATGTTTCTCAAATAGGTAGGTACAGTACGGGGCCTTTGTTTTGGCACTTCGAGACGGGACCCGAAGTGCCGCGAGTGTGAAACTCGGCGTTTGACTTAGCGATAGAAAGAGCAGAGAGCGAGACGAGACCCGACGTGCCAAAACAAAGGCCCCGTACTGTACGAACTAGTCGTTCCCAGAATATTTGCCGACTACTATTTACAAACCACTAAAATCATCGAATCATCGAACCACTAAAATAAGGAAGAGATGGAGTGATGAGTTGGGTCTATGGGACAAGGACTGGAGGGAGACCGCTCAGGATCGGATAGAGTGGAAGAGAGGGAGAGAGGCCTTTGCCCAGCAGTGAGCTCGTAATAATAATAATAATAAAATCATCGAAACCTGAACCCTGACTTGCTGATTTCCTTGATGGCCCTTGGTTATAACTGAGTTTAATTCTGGATTCAACTATCACATTCATTCAGCTTGACATAATTAAGTATTTTTAATTTTTGTCTAAATAAGTCACATTTTTATTATTTCTTGCACTTCTTACAAATTATTTACGAATATTTTTATACGCCTATTCTATTACAGGTAGGTACGTAGGTAGTAGTACCATCTAACACCTACAGTCCTACATACACTACCGATTTAAAAGCTGATGCCTTTTCTCATGAATCAAATGCTCATTTTCGTTTTTCAGGCTTTGTATCTCTATGCAGTACTCGCACAGATGATTTCCCAAGAAAAAGTTGGCTTCGGCCATTTTTGTCGCATTGTGGCATGCCTCTAGTCTCTTTTTGATGGCACAGCTAATTTTTTGTCTCAAGTAATGGTTCTCGAATTCGACTTGTTTGATTCTACATTCACAGGATAGGTTCATCATCTAGGTTAGTTCCTTTAGTCTTCGGTTAAGATGACGTAATTCAGTAACTTCTTCTTTTGCGGCTTGTATTCTTGATATAAGTGTTTGATTCTTTTCTTTGAGGTAGATGGCTCTGGTCATTTCCTGGTGCTGTTTCTCCGTGGCATGCAGCAGCTCACAATGTAGTTTCTTGTTTTCTTCTATGATTCTTTCGAAAGCATCGAGTAGATTGGAAGGGCTGTCGTTGAGGTGATCTTTTCGAGTTTTCATATTATTTGGCCGAGTGGGATATACAATACAATTTGTATAGGTTGTACTTACTTACTGAAATTTAGTTTTTTTTATTGTGCTCTTCTAAAATGATGATTGATGAGTTGACTAGATCGAAATGATTGAACCTGAAGTTTTTGTTTGTTTACATTTTTTTTTTTTAATATTTTTAGTCTATACGCTATGTAAAGCAAAGAGTTGCCATCAATCAACAACCCACACAACCCATGGTTCCATGGACACGTGTGCTTCTTTCTCTGTATTTTAATCTCAGAACAATAACTAAAGCATTAGTTATTGTTCTGAGATTTTAATATACAGGTGGAAATTTTAAACACGGCCGTAGAAATTTTAAACAGGAATCAAACCAGCTAAAATTCGAAAAAAACTAATTTCACTTTTATGGCGTCTCAATCGACAGGGTCAATCATAAGGATGAAATCTCTAACAAACATGGTTAATTAAATGAAAGGAAAACATACTTGAATATTTCTACACAGACATGATGACCAGAAAAGAACCGTCACAATTTTGATCTGTGCTTCTCAGAAGTAAGGAGACGTAAAAGACGATGTCAATTCCTTTTGCCGATGATACCGTTTCTGCCCCCTTATTCGCTAACTCAGTGATGATCACTCAATTATGATCATACCTCAGAACAATAACTAAAGCAACAACAGCAACACTAATATTATCCAACTTATTTTTGACCGAGCGAGCGAAGCGTCTCCGTTTCAGGTTTGGGCAAAAATGCTTTCGTATGTCCGGTTGTTCTCCTCTACAGGTCGCATTTATGAACCGATTCTCGTGAAATTTTGTGAGCAGGTTAGAAAAATAAATAGAATTTTTTACTCGAGCCAGTTTTTTTGATTTTTTTCAAAATGGCGGAGATATGGGGTTTTAAAATGTAAAAAAATCGTTACAACCCAAACGGCTCGATGGATATTAACAAATGAGGTGTCGTTGGATTCGTAAAGACCATGAGAGTGAAACAGATTATATAGTTTTAGTAAAAAGTCAATATGGTTGTATTAAAGATCGCGAAATGTAGTTTACAAAGTTATTGGTGCGGCTACTTTCATACTGCATGTACGTAACCAGGTACATTCATAAGTTTGTATGTGTTATTGAAAGAAAATTATTTGGGTTATTTTTTTTATGTGTGTTAGCAGTTCAGCTTTCCCACCGACATACTCGCGAGGTCTACAGCTCACAGAGCCACTAGTGATATCCTTTGGTTACACAATAATTGTACGACAACAATAGCTTCTTAATTTTTACGGATCATAATTGAGTGATCATCACTGAGTTAGCGAATAAGGGGGCTGATCAAGGAAGGGAATGCACAAACTAATACCAACGTCAACACTATGATTATTCTGATTGCCACATCGAAGTGTAGGTACGAGTAGTGCAGTTAATAGCAATCGTTTATTGTTGGGATTTTCCGACGCGGTAAGTATCGGTTTTATTTATTGACATTTGCCCTGGCACGTGGCATGCAACGAGATGCAAGGATATGACATGATCAAGGATCCCTAACAGACGGTGTCACAGACATGTACTGTGTTGGTTATTATCATAGTATGGTCGGTACTTTAATATGACCCTGTAGCTGGAAAGGTGTTATTGATGTCATCATAAGTACCATAAACGCTTGAAGGAACACTATCTTTCTCTACCTTAATATACCTTAGTATCTATTTATATATTATATTTTGTTTTTTGTTTTTATCTGTATTTATGTATTTATTAGTAAGTAAGTAGTCTATTATTTTAATATTTATCGTTGTGCACTTATGTAGGTCTACCTTTTATTAAATTATCCTCTCCATCCTAGGTTTGCTGGAAGAGATCTCTTATTAGAGATAAGCTCGCCTTTGTACATGTTTTTTCTAATATTAAGTGTCTGTATTATGTTTTCTGTGCAATAAAGTAAAAAGTAAAGTATAAAGTACTTGGCTGGCTGGCTTGGCTTGGTGATGTATCGCTTTTCTTAGAAAACGTACGCGACATTATTATCGCTAGAGTATCGGAGTATAACTCAAGACCCTGCTGGAGTGAACTTGACTTGTATTCCGTCGTCCGAATAATGTCGCATACCTACGTTTACTAATAGTCGGAGAGCTCAGGGACCAAAACTGCAACAGTTTTATGAAGGCTGATATTTTAATATTAGGTCATAAATAGGTTGTCTAACAATAGTCTGGTCGACAGTCAGCCAGTGTTTGGGAGTCGCGAGCAACCGGTCGACTGATCACGCCGCGCTGTGCTATTTTTAACGTAACTCTACAAAAAGTCCGCTTGCGCTAGCAGCGCGCATGGCGTCGTCGGTCCGTTTCGTTATTATAACACTGATTCAACTAATAGCACGCGCCTTTCGTTACAAGTAAATAACGTGCTGCTTTTAACGGCTTTACGTTATATTAACCACCACTATTTGGGACAACTGGCGTGGGGGTGGGTCCAAATTGTTAAAAAGTCACAGCCACTGTGGATTCTAAGTGTCCATTTTTCTTATCGATATTGGTTAAGTTAATTAATACAAAGCCAAATAATAGTGACTGACGAAATCTGCCGGGCTTACGATAAACGCATCAACTAAGGTTTTTGGCGAAATTGAGTTATACGAGTAAATAACATACCTATAAATCATCATCTCATTAGAGACTCACATAGATGCTCCATTTGTATAGTTACATATCTACTTGGTATCAAGAAAACGAGATCTACAACTTTCTCAGAGTGACATTTCATGATTTCTTCATATATCCAGTTTTTCAGTTTTTATAAACGCTTTAACTCAGACTTCGATTACAAATTACTTATCAAAAACGCACTATCATTGTACATCGTGGCTTACTACATAGTTTCGTAATTATTATTTTCAAAGTTGTGCTCAGAGTTAAGGGTTAAAACTTTTTCTACTGAACTGCTCTAATTGAGTGCAAAGCGTCGCAAGTAAAATAGGTCTTTGTGCTTGCATACAAAGTTCATTATTGATTAAATAAAGATCGGCTACTATCGATAATTGGATTTGCTATTCTGCGCAGCCGAGTAACTGTCATCGGACAACCCAAAGTTGTAGTCGTTATATATTATAGGTACTGTACATTACGTTTTCCAGACTTCAATACAAATAGAGTCCGCGGGCGAGTTGAATGCAGAGAGCCCAATATACAAGAGTTGAATGCAGAACTCTACATACCTATATGTAGTCTGCAAATCTTAAAATACCAGTCTCGGGTGTAAGTCTTGCGCGTGTGTATACAGCGGCCATAATAGGATCAGTCTGAGAGTTAGCCTAACTAACTGGTCATTACAAAAGCCCAAATAGCTACGATGTGCGCCATCGTCAGAAACATTTTCATGACCTTGCATGCATCTGCGTCTTCCTTTTAGACTAGTCTTCCTAGAATCTATTACTTGCTATGGCTGATGATTTGCAATTCAAACTATCCAGACTTCCTAGGGAGTCCTTAAATTCCAAGCAAGACAACACCAGCAGTCATCAGCAGTACGATGTCAGTGTTAGTCCGTCGCACACGCATGGCGCATGTCCGCGCAGCAGTGTTGATATGCGCTTGCACGCTCGTTGCCGACGTCGCTTCGGGGCCGGCGCTGGCGAAAAGGCCGAGCAAGAAAGGTGAGTGGCTATCAATTGAAGCTTTTATAACCGACTTAAAAAAGGAGGGAGTTTACAATTCTGTTGAAGTATTTTTTTAGGTTTTTTACCTCAAAATTAGTACCTATACTTAGGTAATGTAGAACATAACATAGGGTTATTATTACGCAATGGCAACACGAACATCGAATGACTCGAATACTAGCCAATTGCTAGCGAATTGCTAGCAATGCGAAATTTCGGGGGCTGCTGACATCGCTTTATGAGATCTTATACGATTCTCGTTACTCTTGTTGCTAGCCAAGGGTAATTTCCGGGGTGGCTGACGCCGCCCTATGAGATATTTTACCTAAGTATAAAATTTTTGTTACTCGACTTACCTACTAGGCATGAATTACCTACGAGTGCCCGATAATATGGATATAATTTGCCGAATATGGTTTGCCGAAAGCAGCACAAGGCGCGCAACTCTATTTTGTAAACGTTCAATGTACTTACCTACTATAATTGTACTTTATTATTGTTTATTTCTGATTTTAACCGCAGCTGTGTCTGAACTTAGACAAAATGTTCCCCCCCAAAATTAAATCCTGGATCCGCCCCTGCCTATCTGCCAAATTACAGCTTCATTAGATCATGTACTTTTTGTATTTTATACAAACTTTGACCCCCATTTTTGCCCCTCGTGGGGTACAGGGGGGCTGGTCCATGGTTTTAACCTAATACTTACAAGCCCTATGAATCTATGAGCTAGAAAAATCAGCCAAGTGCGAGTCGGACTCTCACACGGAGGGTTCCGCACCATCATTGTACAAAAAAATATACGTTTCTTGTATGAAGACACCTTTATTTTTTCAATATTTCGTGTATTTCAGTATTTTTGGTGGAGCGGCAACAGATTCTGTGAAAATTTCAACTTTATAGCAATTACGGTTTGTGCTGGAGGGCCCTCTGACGGACGGACGGACGGACGGACAGACGGACAGCGGAGGCTTAGTAATAGGGTCCCGTTCGGCACCCTTCGGGTACGGAACCTTAAAAATAGGGACTGGTTACTACAATCGCCTAACAATTTATTAAGGTTAGCTTACCCTTTGCTTGCGTTCATGCATTCGACCTGACACTTGCGATTTCCTTCTCTCATCTCAATCAGGCGCAATCATCACAACGCTGCACAGCACAGGCGAGCCCCTTCCGACGCAATTCGCTTATGTAGCACTTACAATAAGAACACTAGGTGTTACATAACTTAGGCACTTACCGATTCGGGTCATCGGAGCGAGTGGGGCCAATTATCTCATTGATGCCGTCGGTACACTTGACATTCGTGAGGATGAGCGCTACCGGTGAATTTTGGGTCAGAAGAGCGACGAATCCTTAAAGCATTTCTTTACATCTTTTGTGAAGTTTGTGGGAGTTAGGGGATTCGAGGATGTTACAAACTTAGTTTAGTCTGCAGATCACTGGCCCGGACGGAGAAGCCACTCAAAGTTTGTCGGAAACTTTTTCATCCTGTTACTGTCTCTTGTTCTGGAAATGAGAGCGCCGCAGCCCTTTATTTGAGTAGTAGTCTGTATCACAAGATACACAGCAGGTTAGGCCCAGTGGGGTATCATACATACAATTTTAAATTAGGTATACTTACTGGCGATTTAGACCACGGTGGCAAATTGGATAAAGAATACTATAGGAACGGGATCTGGACTCGTAATAGAGTCAAAGTCGCGTGCACATGTCAATGATCTGCTGCAGAAATACTGTTGTTGACCTATGTAGGGTGGTTACATCGATAAAATATATCATGTATATGCAATTGAGAACGTAGAACAGAACCAGAGACTATATATCTAATTGACTGCGCCTGCGGGGGAATGCAGCTCGCCAAACGTTTGTTGTATTCAACAAACGTTCGCATACGCAACGTATGTACGATGACGGGCCGCCAGACAGTTTCGCAGCGGCTGACCAATCACAGCTCTCTTACCTCGTACCCCGCTGCCCGTAAATTGGTGAGTTGTGTTTCAAAGGAAAATGTATCTATGCGCTGTCCACTGGATAAGTGCTCCTTGAACAGAACAGATATCCCTTATGCCGATGGCTGATCCATAAAAGCCGTCAGGTGTGGATAGAAAGTTTGGCTTGGTGTGCGTACGACTTGTAGTTAATTTTATGTTTGTAGAGTTGTCGATGTGTTGTTGGATGGATTCAAACGAGTGGATCCAGCATTACACTGTAGGCTTCAGATAGGACTAAAGTCTTCTTAAAATAAAAGGCCCGTTTTGACAGTTCACGCCCATAAAGTTTTAATCCTTAACGCGTAGGTAATAGAAGCGGTTTTTAGGTGCAACTTGTACGCTTTGCTTGTACGCAACAGTTGGTTTTTATTACGTACGCATTAGGGGTTAAAACTTCATGGGCGTGAACTGTCAAAACGGGCCTTTTATTTTGTGAACACTTTATGTCATACAGTGTGTATCTAGCTCTCGCAGCGTGTGATAGACTGATAGGGGGAACAGTTAGAAGAAGCCTGAAGCTTTCCTGTGAAAGCTCACAGAATCGGTTTCCCGTGCATTAACTTTCACTAGGCTTACCCTCTCGCTTGGAAAATTACAGGGCCAGTAAGACAGTTCAGTGGAACTTTGTTTGAAACCTTACGCACTATTACTGCGACTTTGTGCGTCACAACATGATTTCACTAGTAATAGTAAGGCACGTCAATTTGCCACTTGACTCGTATTCCGGGACAAACACGGGCATAAACCAGCTGCCGTGACAGTGAACTACCTCTAGTTTATGAGGTCATTCTGTTGTACGAGTGAGTAGAATGTGTTATTACCTTTGTGGAGGCCTGACCTGCGTCACTGTAGATGTAGTGCGTATAGTGAGCTAGGGCGAAAAAATTTAATAACTCAGGTGCCTCTGACTAGGAATACATGCATTACAATTGATGGAAAATAAATTTTATTTATATTCAATATACATCTTAACTTAACTTACTACTAAAAACAAATAAATTAAATAATCCCAACATGTACCCTACATTACAATTAAATATAAGCGTTGTATCTTTGGCCATAGGACGCGCTCTGTCTGTGCACTACACCGTGACGTAAATACCTATATCGGCAAATGCCATTTATTTCCCAAAACACCCTTTCCAGAATAAACAGTTCCCAAAACATCGTTTACCTAGACGGACTTTTTGAAACAGGGAAAGGGTTGTTCTGGGAAATGGATCTTTTGGAAAACGTACTCATGATGGATACCGATGATTTGGTAAAGAAAACTGTGTCCAGAAACGGACGTGACAGAAGATATTTACTTTGTTTATTTTAGGGTTCCGTAGAGAAACAAGGAACCCTTATAGTTTCGTCAAGTCTGTCTGTCTGTCCGTCCGTCCGTCCGTATGTCACAGCAACTTTATTCTAAAACTATTAGGACTACACAGTTGTAACTTGGTACGTATGATTCTATGAACCGCTTTACGATTTTTATACAAAAATTAAAAAAATACAAATTTTAGGGGGAATACATGAAACTGAAACCAAAAAATTTTTTTTTCATCAAACCTATATGGTGTCTATAGATAGGTCTTCAAAAATGAAGTGGAGGTTCCTAAAACCATTTTTCCTCAAAGTCAATCTTTAAAGAGACAGACCCATTCAAAGTGGAAAAAAATGTCCCCCCCCCTCTAACTTTTAAAGTAAGAGAGTGATAAATCTATAAAAAATATATGCTGTGTATCTCAATATAAACTTTCGATGAAAATTGGTTTGAACAAAATATAATGAGCAGTTTTTAAGATATAAAACATTTATTAAAAACTGCAAAGATAACTTTGTCATTCATACAAAGACTATGAAAAACAAAGTTACAACACAAAAATCCAGTCTAATAATTACATGATACTACGGAACCCTTCATGGGCGAGTCCGACTCGCACTTGGCCACTTTTTTTGCTACTATTTTTAACATTCGTTTCCAGAATTGATGGAAATAAAGCGCAACGAGCACAAAGAACACATCCATGTGAGGAGAGCTCCACACTTCGTCCCTATACCTATTAGCATGTGGCCGATGCCCCGGTACGAGCACAGAGACATCTATGGTGCGTATATCTTATTTGTGATAAGCTCGTCTTTGTATAGGCATAATCAGTCAGTTACTAGTTCTAGGACCTCTCGGCCAGGGTTCGAATCCCAGACGGGGAGGAACAACTCTGGGTCTTGGATGTTATATGTTTGTGAAGTCGATGTGTGAACATGGCTACTTCCAAGGGTTAGTATATATGGCGAAATCTAAGATATAAGTAGATGAATTTTCTAAGGAACTAAAGTATCGATATGATTAAATACACTGCATCATTCAATGCATAAGTGCCTAGCCGGAATTAGAACCCGCAGACACCATACTAAGTTTTGAGCCAGAATCAAAGTGTGCGTGAATAAATGTTTTTTATGGTTGATTTTTAATACCATAAAATATGTTAAGTTGTTTTATTTATTTATTTATTTACTGGCATCTAATTACAAACAGAGTTTCATGTTCTTGATCACCACTTAAACCACTGAGGTTTGTGTGTGGTGTTATCTACTCCTAGTGTTATCTAGTAAATCGTGTTTGTTCAATAAACATTACTGCTAATCACCAAGCTGGGGCCCAAGATACAGGTTAAACCTAGTGTGGATCCCAAAAGTAATTTGAAATACTCGCAAACTGTTGTTTAGGAAATAACAAATAATAAACATTTACATAAAGGCACATACATTGCTTCTGGACCCACACTAGGATACCGTGGGAACCAGAAACAGCGACATCACAAACATTTAAACATCCAAGACCTGGGGTTTTTTTTTGTCCCCAGCCGGGATTCGAACCCGGGACCTCTCGCACTCGCATGGTAGGTAGATCCGCAACCGCTGCGCCACAGAGGTCATCAAATAAAGCTTTGTATTTTGTTTATTTTACCCACTCTGCGCCCGAGCATACGGCCGAGCGAGGTGCATATTTTGTGTCGAGAGAGTGAGGGACAGAGCTGTATGTTTAGCGTTCTCCATCACTTCCTGTATGTACTCATTATTCTAGACATAATTTATTTATTTTACAGAATCCCCGGGGGAATCACACGAATCGTTTCATTTGCGACGGAAGATTGCAGAATGTTTGAAACGTGATAAATTCTTTAATTTTATGGAATTGTTGTTTACGGAAAAACCTCCTAATTATGACGATTAGACATATTCTCTTCGTTATGTTACGATAGTGTAAAAGAGGCCTCTATAAATACTTCTAAACGTTTATGCACTTTAGGATATTATAGTAAGGTATTTTTGTGTTAAACTTATATTAAGTTTATTTTAATGATGATGCGACATAAGTTAAGAATTTTATAAAAACATACCTACCATAGGATGTTCTCTTCAAAATATGCAAAACTATAACCAGGTTTCAGCACTTACTGTGAATGCAAAGAATTTCTTATGTGGTATGGGTATTTGTAAATTGCAACGATTTTTATAAATGTCTTAATTTTTTAATACGTTTGTTTTATTTAAAGTGCATATGATTTACACTCAAGTATGGAATCTTTTCTAAAATTGTAATATTTTAGATAACCCCCATCTAGCTGCACTTTACTACATCTCGTAACAGTCCCGTAGCTCCTCGTAGCACGCTACGAACGTAGCAAGTTCCGCGTAGCACCAATCTACGGCGCTACCATCTCAGGATAGCGTACAAACTTTCAACATCTCGTTTGATAAACCAAAATGACTTTTAACCCGTACGAATAAGGGTGGGGTAAAGCTGGGATCCCAGTAAAGATAAGTTTGTTGCGCAAATCCGGGAAGGTATTGATTTCGCATGCGCAATTCAGTTTTATCCCAAATGTGTTAGACGCAGCATCTGAATTTTGTAAACATGGTTTAGTGAGCAGTTTTTAACGAGATAATTGCAATATGAAGCTCAAATTGCTTTGGCTGTTTCTAGGCTATGTAAGGATATGCATGGGTAAGTGTTTATGAGGTTTTGGAATTATGCTTTATTTACTCATTATGTTCGTATTTATGGAACTATTTTGGTATCTGTAGTATTCGGGGTGTAGACTCCCTGTTTATGTGAATATGAGCGCATTGAGGTTGTTTAATTTAAATAATACAATCATCTTTGTTAATATGAACATGGCAAGTCACGTGTTTGTTTAATTATAATTTTCCTTCAAGCTACTGTGTCAAATTAAACTGACCTACTGTTGCATAGCGGTAAAATAGCTTTTTAGAAACAGTCCAATAGCTAGAGATAATACTATATTTAATTTTAAGAACAAACACGATTTGTTACATCGCAATTATGTAAAAACAGGTAGCGATAGGTAAAATATTAAGGCCGAGTCTTTCAAGAGACGGACAAACAGTCATATAATTTTTTTTGACACTTTTTGTACTTGTGAAATTTCAAAAACCCCAGATAAACAGACAGATAAACGCTATCTGGGCAATGAGAGAACGGCACTAAATCATTATTTCCAAAACTCTTTCCCCAGGGGTAAAACTCCTCGAAGCAAACCCGGACGTAAAGCGTCTCTATGACGACCTACTTAGCAACTACAATCGCCTGATCCGCCCTGTGACGAATGTGTCCGACATCCTCACTGTCAGACTTGGACTGAAGCTGTCTCAGCTGATGGAGGTCAATCTGAAGAACCAGGTCATGACGACTAATTTGTGGGTGGAACAGGTAATATGCAGTACACCTTGTGAAATTAATTTAGGGGTTTGGGCTTCAGAGCACACCATTGGATGGGTCGGAGGCGGGCGGTTGTCAATGTCGATAAATGAATGTCACACTGATGGTCTTAAATCCGGAGAGAGCTCGACCTTCACCCGTCTGTTACTGCGATGAAACTTGGTTTTTATCAAATTTTGTGTGCTAGAAAATACATCGCGAGTGGGTTGCCCAGTAAAATCCCGGCAGGCTATGATTAATTAAACATTTAAAAATAATAATAATTATGACTCCAAAATAGTTGAATATTTAAACCAAAACTTAAAACTCATAGTAGTATACTTTTGCGTACCGCAATTTTTCCGAACGTGGCTGTGGGTAGAAACTCTAGCACTTTATAAACATCGATTGAACTATAAGTTCTGTATTACAGAAATGGTTCGACTACAAGCTAACATGGAACCCGGATGACTATGGCGGCGTTGAGATGCTGTATGTACCGTCTGAACACATCTGGCTTCCCGATATAGTGTTGTATAACAACTGGGATGGAAATTACGAGGTAATTATCTCTTAATGTTTATTCTCATTCAATAAATGTAAAGGTTGTAGATGATATCTCTTATTACCTCTAATAATAATAACAACTACATCTACTTATTGCATCTACCCACTACATATTAGTCCTGTTTCAAAGGTGGTATTTAGACAGTGGATGAAGATGACTCAAGACGTAGTAGATCCGATGGCATGGTAAAGAGAATGTGAATATTGGCTGATGCATGACGTGGCGATAAACAAACCAGTATATTATCAGTAATTTGAAAGCATACATGCATGATGATCTACACAATAATTGTATACCCAACAAGCTGCTACTCCCTATTTTCAGGTAACCCTAATGACGAAAGCCACTCTAAAGTCCACGGGTGAAGTAAATTGGAAACCGCCAGCCATCTACAAGTCTTCTTGCGAGATCAATGTCGAGTACTTCCCCTTTGACGAGCAGACCTGCTTCATGAAGTTTGGCTCTTGGACTTATAATGGCGCTCAGGTAAAATATATCGTCATATGCCTATTCTAGACATTGAATGATGTAGCCATCACACCAAATACCAGCCCACTGTCGGATGTCCGAGTACTATGTAAATAGTTCATCCCATTAACGATAGCATATTATTTTTACCTTAGACTAATGTTGACTATCAGTAATAGAGATATTGCGCATTTTTGACACTCTGTCTACCCCTTGTAACTGGTTAGAACACAACAAGGCAATATATTTAAGCGATAATACTTGTAGACTTGACTTATCTTTATTCGCGAAATTCAAATAGTAGCGACATTGAGAGGACCTCTAATTAATTGAACGAGTTAGAAAATCAGGGCTGTGTTTCAGACAGAGTGCCAGAAACACGAATTATCCCTTTTACCGATCCGATAACCACATGCACAGCAGTAGTACATATGTACTAGCTATAATGAAAGTTTCTACAAATTGGTAAAAAGGTAATGTGTAAATTCGATTAGAGTTTGAGTTCACTGAATGTTCTCAGGTGGACCTGAAACACATGGACCAATCGCCAGGCAGCAGTCTCGTGCACGTCGGCATCGATCTCAGCGAGTTCTATCTGTCTGTCGAGTGGGATATCCTGGAGGTGCCCGCGACTAGGAACGAGGAATACTATCCGTGCTGCCCGGAACCGTTTTCGGGTATGTTTATAGAATACACGCGCTTGTGCCTATGGCAATAAGGGGAGGCCAGGAGTGATATTTTCATTAAAATATAATGATTTTTAGAGTAACGAACTAAGAAGTAATCCAATGACAAGAATCTAGCTTATCGTCTAAAATGACTCAGTGGGTTCAACATGCAAAACCCAAATAGCGTTCGCACGAAACGCTAGGAAAATGTATGCGATTTGACATTTCGAAACGCAAGATAGCGTGACTATTTCTCAAATCGCAAACATATTCTTAGAGTTTCGTGCAAACGTTATTTGTGTTTTGCATATTGACTAGACCCACAGGGCCCAAAATTATATTTGTCGATTTTAACGGGCATAATCGGGCAAAATGTTAATTTATGGGCAACTACATGATTCATTCCCGTTAATATAAGACATGTAATAGAAGTTGTTTGTTTCAGATATAACATTCAAATTGACCATGAGGCGAAAAACATTATTCTACACTGTGAACTTAATCATCCCTTGTGTCGGGCTCACATTTTTGACTGTTCTTGTATTTTATCTACCTTCGGACTCAGGTGAAAAGGTAACATAAATACAACGACTATTAGATAAATAGAGTAAATAATCACGCATTTTCCCTTACGTCGAGGCAGAGGCACAATTTTTCCCGCTTTCAACAAGTTATTATATATCTTCACAAACGCATTTCCAAATGAAATATGGTTAACCCAAATGATAGTGGGTTAGTTAACTCAATAAAGTCATTGCTCACAAGACATACATATACTTTACGTTTCTTAATCCCGTAATGGATGCCCACTATACATTACCCCCCCCCCCCCCTTATTAAAACAGTTATACTTCGGTCCCTTATTAATAAAAAGTTTTACTTCGGTAGTAAAGTTAATCCGGGAGTAACTACGGGACAGAGCTAGACAGCTGTCTTTTTAGGGTTCCGTACCCGAAGGGTGCCAAACGGGACCCTATTACTAAGCCTCCGCTGTCCGTCTATCCGTCTGTCACCAGGCTGTGTCTCATGAACCCTGATAGCTAGACAGTTGAAATTTTCACAGATGATGTATTTCTGTTGCCGCTCTGTCACAAAAAATAATAAAAAACAGACTATAATAAATATTAAAGGGGGCTCCCATACAACAGACATGATTTTTTTGCCGTTTTTATAGATAATGTTACGGAACCTTTCGTGCGCGAGTCCGACTCGCACTTGGCCAGTTTTTTATTATTAATAATAAAGGGGTACAATAATAATTGTATATCTGCTTCATCGCCTCTCTCCCCAGATCTCACTGTGCATCAGCATCCTCGTGTCACTGACTGTGTTCTTCCTTGGTCTCGCTGAGATCATTCCGCCCACGTCACTGGCTATACCGCTGCTGGGCAAATACCTGCTGTTCACTATGATACTGGTGTCGCTGTCTGTTTGGATGACGGTGTGCATATTGAACGTGCACTTCAGGTAATTGTTAGTTTTTTACCCGGAATGGACCAAACGGGGCCCTTTTACTATGCCCATTCGTCTGTCTGTCAGCGAGCTGTATCTCATGAAACGTAATTGGTAGAGGGTTGGTACGGAACCCTTTGTGTGCGATTTACGATCTGAATTTGACCAATTTTGTCAGTAAAAATTGCCAAAAAATACAGATTGTGTTACAAACTACTGTAGCGTGGCAGTTCAATTATTTACCCCCGAGCGAGAGGCCCCGGGTTAGTAAGAAAAAAATAATCCCAAGGCATATTAATTTATCTGTATCGTGGCTGTGTCTGATTCCCAGATTTCTGGTATCTATGCTAAATGCTACGGAAAAAGTCGTGGAAATGCATTTGTTTTGTTTGTCTCACTTAGTGGTAGTTACTATGGCACGTATAGTATGTGAAGTCTTATACGAGCCTTTTGAGTGAAACTCCAAACTCCACTCTCTTTTTGAGTTTTAATCCAAGATTGACAACATGTATTCTCATTCGATACTCAGCGTATAGTTTACTGTTTAGTACCTATAATTTTATTAAACTATTTAAGTACATCCGGAATAAGTAACGCGTTTTTAAAACAATAGTTTCTTTGTGGTTAAAGCTCAAGAGTTTGTTCATAAATAAATATACTTGAACAAAAGGACAAGGTACTTAAAAATAAGGTCAGGAAGGAAATGAAAACCCGCTTTGAAAGAATCCGTTGAAAATCAGAATTCTAGCTGCATCTAGTTTACAACTTTGAGACTTTCTTCACTGAATATAAGGCCTAACATTCCTACAACACAATATCACCAGGCTTCATACAACTAGACCAAATAAAAGTATCTATCTGAAACATAAATCTCGAGCCTTCATTGTTATATTGTCGTTTCGATAACGTGACAATAGAAGTCTGTAAAATATGGCTCTGTGGTGAAACACTCCAAGCACACAGCGTTTTATTAAAATACCGGTACGGGGTGTATCGGTATTTATTGGGTGTGTTGACTAGGGCAAACATGGACGGCAAAATGTTTTATAGATTTGCGCGGGAAATATTAGCTTAGAGATTTTACATCATCCATGCTCAGTAAGTATAGCTTAGAGGTTTTACTGTTGTCCAAAGAGTCCGTGAAAGTTGGCATTTCCAACACAATGCATTGTTTATAGAAAACATTCCATTTTCAAATCACTTTGCGGCAGACTATACTTGATAGTGGGACGTAATGGTTTCATGACGTACCCACTATGCTGGATAGTGGCTGCGCAATGGTTCAGAAGTGAAATATAAAGTTGCTCTGATCAAATGGGTTTCATAGTGATAGGTCTTTATAAAATCCCTAAAATATGACTGCACCTTTCAGTTAAAACCTGTATTTGAATGTTTCATTTGCCTCGCATGAATGATGTAAAGTAGAATGCTTACCTCGGGATAAAAGTTGGTAAAGAAGTTAAAATCCTATGAAAAAACAGAACAAACGAACTGGTTCTTAGGGACGTTGAATGCTTTAGAGTTACGTAAGACGGAAAGTAAAAACATATAATTTATTATGTCAAGTAGCTGAAGAAGCCAATGTATCTTCTAACCAAACCCA
Organism: Argyresthia albistria; assembly: GCA_963457715.1. Classification (NCBI taxonomy): domain Eukaryota; kingdom Metazoa; phylum Arthropoda; class Insecta; order Lepidoptera; family Argyresthiidae; genus Argyresthia; species Argyresthia albistria. Next base: position 5,020,585 of record OY735260.1, read on the forward strand.
CACAATATATTGTAAATCTACCCGAATAACAGTATAAATCACTGTGCGTTGTAATTTCGTAACTACCCAGTACACAATGTTCCGTGAGTTATAGCGCTCGAGATATACCGATAACACTTATTGGAGGCCTAATATGAACTACGAGGAAAATTAACACGCTGAAGTTGGTATGGCTTACCTGAAAAGTGATTGGCTGTTGGCTGTTGGCTTGTAATTACAAGGGAATGCTTAGAAAGGAAAACACTTCAATTAGCATAATAACGCGAATTATTTACGTATATATTTGGTATTAATTATCTACAAAACTTGTGATCCGTAGGACTTGAGGAGGATAATAATTTGTGAAACCCAAAAACAACCACAAACAAGAAGGTAATTGACAGAATGTGGTTGTATGAAGTAAAAGTTGTTAAAACTCGGCGTCAAAACTTACCGTAGAATAATTTTTCATAGAGCATTTTGACGTGACAACGTCTTATAAATTGGTTTGCCGGGTGACACTTCAAGAAACTGCGTTACGCTCCGCTCACGTTATGCGCTCACAATGAGAGCGAGTGAGAGGCACGCGTCCCTTCCACTCGGGCATGGTTAGCCCGCCTAAGAGCGAGAGAGACAGACATAAAAAGTGAAAGGCACGCGTCCCTTCCACTCGAGCACAATGTTTTAAATTGTTACTATTATTTCATCCTTCTTCCTACTATACGAATGAATATTCACATTAAAATTATTTTACCACTCAAAGTCGTTGTCACGTAAAACTTTCGCCCGTATACCGACTTTACAGGCAACCAATTTTTTTTTTTTTTATTGAGTTTTGTGTGTTGCTTGCGGAATCGGAAATTGTTTAAATAAATTTAAGTAATGCGAGTACGTATCTGGAGCACGTATTATTTAAGTATCTCGCTTACTGATGTGCCGTTCCCGGCAATATTGCCATAAAATGTATGGGGGCAATATTGCCGGAAATATTGCCCCATATATTAGTTTCCCACAAATGGTAATATTGCCGGAAACGGCACGTCTATACTCGCTTTACAATTCAGGGCCACAGCAGGAATATTTGTTAGCGTGAATCACTGGCTAAAAGTGGGCAAAGTTGTGCCTCTGCCACCCCGTATGGGAAACGGTGTGACGCTATGTTATGTTGTGAAACCGTTTTCGAAATCAAATGAAATGAACCGTATGACAATGATGAAATTGAGATTCTTACTTACTATACTAATCCGAATACTTTTTCGATGCGTAATTTTTCCCAGGTCTCCGTCAACGCACACCATGTCACCTTGGATGAAGAAGGTTTTCCTCCAGTTCATGCCCAAGATCCTAATGATGAGGAGGGCCAAGTACTCCCTTCCGGACTACGATGACACGTACCACTCGAACGGATATACTAATGAATTGGATATGAGGTAAAGGATTAAGAAATTATGGTTTCTAACGAAGGGTACAGAACTTTATCCGGATTCTAGTAAGTGAGCCTCTTAACGCTGACTGAGAGATTTGCATTTGCATTTGGCGCAAGTGTCCTCAAATGTCGTAGCAGAGCATAGATGGAACCTTGTGATATTCTAGATTTGGCGCACACGGACGGGAATAAAAACGCAGCATGTGTGTGTTTCGGATGGCACGTTAAGCTGTAGGTCCCAGCTACTATCACTACTTCGTAGTATGTAGTAGTCGTAAAAACCCCTCCACCATCCCGCACTGAGCCAGCGTGGTGGAGTATGGCTCAATCTTACTCGGATCCGAGTAAAGGCCTGTGCCCCTCGGTGGGGACATTAATGGGCTACATTTACTTTACTTTTAGGTTATTTAAAAAAGGAGTTTTAAACATGTACAAGTATTGAACCTATGCAATGCACATCTATAAACTATATTCACTATTTAATTGAATTAAAAACTTCAAATTTTAAAAATCTAACTCCAATCCCCTTTTCAATACCTCAGTTCTTAGTTATTTTATTACACTGTCCACAACAGTCCCAGCTGAATCGAATTTAATCTCTGCAGGTCTGCTAGACAGAATCCTTTGTGCATGCATCGAGATAGTACCTTTCGCACAATGCCTCTGCCTTACCTTCCCGCCGCGTTAATCCCGGTTTAATCCCGATAATACCAGAGCAACCATTAATTTACCGGTGCATCATAAAGGATCGCGCACATTAGGACGGGCCGCATCGCCGCATACAAAATCATGCGGCCCGTTGCGCCTGACACAGTGTGCGAAAGTGCGCTGCGTCCCGGCGCGCTGCGGCCCGTCCTAATGTGCGCGGTCCTTAGCCGGTATAAGACCAGTAATTTTCATGTTGACAACACTGGCCGATGCGACGCTCGGGAAGTACCGATTTTAACGTGGTTTATGGGGCTTATTTAATGGGACGATGCACTAATTTGATTCTATTTCTTCTATTCTATTTATCAGCAACCCGATGTTCTAAAAGTTACGCTAGCCATATCGCCACCAGAACCGAGCCCATTAAATGGCCGTGGTCCTTCAGGTATAATTGTGGTAGCGTTCTGTTGCTCGTAGGTATGCGGCGACACTATTTGTTTCTGTAATATTAATGAAGCTATCCAACAAGCTAGCTGATATACATTAATAAAATGTTACCCGGACATAAAAATACAGACAGATGATACATTACGTTTCTCATCACACCAAACTCTCTTCCGTAGCCGCGACAGCCTCACCGACGCGTTTGGCGACAATAAAGACAGCGGCGACTACCGCAAGTCTCCCAACCCGGAGGAGGAGATGATGGGAGCCGGGGCACATCAGAGACCTTCAGGTATTATAGGCGATGCGCTAGCCTCCTGTCTTGCAATATGACTGGACAGACGGTGTGGGTGGGTACAACCGCACCTGTATGGTAAAAGGCGTGGTAACAACGACAGTGGCGACTACCCAATGAAGCTTACAGAAAAGGATGATCAGTCACCTGACACGCAATGCAGTATTGATTCATTGGCTAAACGCGGACAAAACTATACCAATTCCACCAGATTTTGATTGACAGGGTATGTTTAAGGATTAGTGTGCTTGTTTTTGTCTAGAGATAGTCTATTAGCTCGATACAACCATAGCGGCTCATCGAAACGTCAGGGGACCTAAGAGTCGATTCTCGCGCCTTCGATATACGGATATCGAGACCAATATTGACAGATTCCCATACGAAATCACTCGATATAGGTGTAGATATCGTATATCGAATACGCGAAAATCATGCTCCAGAGAGCTGGCGGCTGGCACCTACCTCGCTCAACGCATTAGCATTGCGATACAGCGAGGTAACGGTGCCAGCGTATTGGGCACCCTCCTGCCCGGCAGCGATCTGGGCGAAATTTTTGACATAGTTTAATTGTAGTTAGTTTAGTTTTTACCTTTACTTTAGTTATAATTAATAATTTGTTACTGTATATAAACTGTTATTATGTGAAGTTAAATAAATGAGGATAAAAAAATACACCATTACTTTAATACATCTTACTCTGCGCTATGTTTAACAACATAGATAGTTAATTTCCTCACTCTCCTACGATAATTACCTTCTACGACGATTATAAACAGCTACCCATACGTTTTGTCCAGTGACGGAATCAGAGAATATGCTGCCGCGCCACCTCTCCCCGGCTGTAGCAGCCGCCCTCCAGAGCGTCAGGTTTATCGCTCAACACATCAAGGACGCTGATAAAGACAATGAGGTAAGCTATTTGTAATAATTGTTAGCAGACAATTATTAAAAAAAAACAGTAAAAAAAACAATATTTTTTATGACTGGGAGGTGAGTAATGGTAATGAATGACACCCTTTTTAAAAGTTAAAAGCTTTTATTTAACTTGCTCTGTATGTGGGTGGGTGGGTGGGTGGGTGGTTATGTATCAAGTTTCGCGTCAAAAATGTCGGCTTGAATTTGACCCACTTCCCGCTATCCAATTGTGCTAAAATTTTGCATACGTATGTAAATTGGATGACAATGCAATATGTTTTATGACATAGTGCTGATCTGATGCTGGAGCCGGAAGGTGGCCATGGGAACTCTGTTACCAAACGACGCAATTTTATCGTGTTTGGTCTCATTTGATTCGTCTTGACAAGCACTCGAATTCTAGATTAGATGTTTTGTCCTGTAATGATAAAGACTAAAAAGTTAAAAATAAATTAAAAGTAAAAAACATTTTTAAACAAAGCTTTTATTTAATGCCCTAAAAAGAAGAAAATAAAATTTCAATTCAATCAAATGCGTCATTTTATTACAGGGCATTAAATAAAAGCTTTGTTTAAAAATGTTTTTTTACTTTTAATTTATTACGTATACTTTAGTTATAATTAATCATTTGTTATTGTATATAAACTGTTATTATGTGTTCATGACACCCTTATTGATATGGTAGGTTAGAGTATAAAGATATAGATATGACAGGCAACAACATAAATAATTTGATCGAGTGTAAACACATCTAGCTTATAGGGTTACGTACCCGAAGGGTGCCAAACGGGACCCTATTACTAAGCATTTGCTGTCCGTCCGTCCGTCTATCTGTCTGTCCGTAAGCGGGCTAGAGGAGGTAGAGAATGAACTACCTAAACAAAATATAAAAAATAGGGGTGTTGCCTTGGGAGAAAGCTATAATAAGCTATCTGTATAATTTTATGTGAGTATAATATAAAAAAATAGAAAATGTTTTAACATTAGCTTCTGAAAAGATAAGTCATAAGTGATATAACAACTTTGCCACTAATAATAACCAATACACATCAATGCGCTGAAACACTAAGTTCATATAAACGCTTTCCGGGATTGCAGACCCATTTAGCACTACACACAGAACTACAATACTTGGGTAGTGCACAGTGCAGTATTCATCCACCCGTTCTTCTGGCGGTCACGGCCCAGGGGATTTCTGAGCATGGCCAACTTCAGCTACATCATTACTTTGAATATGTCAGTGGATGGTAATTAAATTTGCCAGATTCTCTGCCGCAAGGGCTACGTGCTAATTAGAAGAGGTTCAAAAATAATTATTTCTTTGCTGCACATGATTTAATAAACATTAGAAATTTATATCTGCTTAGCTGTCGTTGATACACAATACAAAAGAAACATTACTTAACTTCATCTAACGCGTCCTCAAAATTGCGGAAATAGTCATCAATACTAAAGTTAAATCGAAGTTTTGCTGATTAAGTGTTAATTAAAGTAGCTTGATCCTTCCTGTGACGTTCCTACTCGGAGATGACATACGAATAAATTAATAAAAATTCTCAAAATGCCATGACTAGAGCTCGTCTAAGCTGAAATGACGCGCCCCACTCCTAGGTTTTGTATTTACTTATCATAGAAAATCAAGGAGTGGGGCGCGAATTTTCAGCTTAGACGAGCTCTACTCAACTATTAATTATTAGATATTTCTAACGATTTTATTAACCCGTGTTAACTTTTTCTAAAACTAAGTATACAACCGCCTCTGCACTATAACTCGTATCACTGAGCTACCGACACACGGTGCAATATTCATCTTCTCATCTCGGCCTCCGCCCCCGCCCCTCGGCCCCGGGGGCATCTGAGCGGTGCGCGGCTAACTTCTGCTCATTAGCGATATAAATGTTCTGAGTGCCCCCCTGCATTACTCTTACGAATATCGCGCGTTCGTTGCGCTACCGTATATCCTCGATGGGTACATACATACATTTGTATCATTCTGATGATATTGGAATTACATTTTGCATTTTTGCGTATAACTTTCCACCAACCCGCACTGAGCCAGCGTATTATTTATTATCTATGCGCGTCGGCCTTATTGTGAATTAGTATTCTTGCATATTATTCCTTAAAAGTTGCAGCGCCTCGAATGTATTTAGTTGCGAAAATTCATAAATTCCCGAATCAACTATAATATTTCCGGGAAATAACATTATCGATACATTAATCAAACATATCCCACCTCCATCCAACCTCTTCCGACTTCATGTCATAAAGGTACAGGGGAACAAGCCAACCTGGTTAGATTTATTTATAACATATTAAATCGGAAGAGAATATTCCAGTTATCAGTTAATAAATCAGTACGAAAACCTGCAAGATTGGATTGGATTGAGTTCGAGACTTAATTCTGCCGAAAACGGCCAACCATTGTACCTCGTCATGTTTTATGACGCAAAATTAGCATAGCCTTAAATTTATATTAACAGCAATTTTGTGAGTCTCCAGCTGACATATTCAAATGCTTTATCTTATTAACACCCATTGAATATTTAAATTGGTTTGATTACATTCGCGCCGACACGCCGGGGATTTATTAATTCTCTGTTGCGAGGTTCGAAGAATTTTGACTATTGAATATTTTGCCTAAATAACATTTTGATGCCAGAAGTTAATTATTATTATTACAGCTTGTTATTGTTGTTGTTTTTCAGTTGTAAATCCGACTTTGCAGCAGACTCAATATAATATAAGGCCCGACACAAGGCCCGTGAAAATAAATATCTTTCAGTTCTGAGACCTATCTCAAACTGTGACTGACATTGAGCGGAGACAACTCTCAGATGAAAGTCACAATGAGGGCGATTTACTAATAAAATAAATTTAAAAAGGAACTAAATGCAACAAAAACCTCAACTCCGACAGTCACTTTTAAATCGTCTCCACTGTCATTCTCTCTCAGCACAAAGGAAAGCACAGGAAGTGAATGGGTTTAATTTGCTTTAGAAAATATTATCCGACGCATTGAAACAAAACCAACAGAATCTACTTTTTGAAACTGCGCTCATCTGAGTAAGCTTAACTTTCGTGTTGTTACAATGAATTAAATAACAATATTTATGATAAACAAACACAAAGCGGTTAACGAGCAAACTTCCCTCGAATGTTTGCATTGCTCGAACGATGATACTCCGAAGTTCCGACGAACGTTCGCGGAGGATCCCGCGCAAATTCTTCCACTTATAAGTTCTTTAAATGCTTCGGATTTTTGCAACTCAAGCAAATCTAGTGACCACTGTAGTACGGCAGCGGGTGAGTTTTTTTACGCAACCTGCAGATTATAAATTACTGCCAGCATCCCAAGTAAACTTTGACTAGACAAGACAAAGACAGGGTTGGTGGACAGCGAAGGAGCGAAAATAATACCAGTAATGGGAATTCACAGACCCTAATATCCAGTCCATTGTGTGGGGATTACATGGTCATCTGCCGCACCGCTACCGATTCTCCCGTTATCGACCCGGCTGCAGTGGTTTCTGTAGTTTTTGATATGCAATGATACAGTGTAAGCTACCATATTATTTTATCAAATAGTCCACCTGCTAATGTACTATACTTACAACACCGCTAAGGTGTTCAGCCATGTTGCCCCCTCAGTTGCAAAATTGGCTTCTGCTGCTGATAAACTTTTTATGGAAGGATTCGTGTTTGGAATAACTTTTCTGTTTGGTGCAGTGTCGTGGTTATGTCTTCGACTTGTGTAGTTACGGCAAATCTAAATGCATATTTTTGTGCGAACATGCAGGAATTTGTTTTAAAAAACTTTACAGCAAATCTGTGCTACATTTTCGTAGTTAAACATTTTTTAAGTGTTTGCTAACTGAACTATCGAAAACGGCCACAAAGTTTTAACAAATAGTAAGAAATCTCTTCTTAGAGATTGCTTGCCTTTGTTCATGCCTTTTCAGTATTGTTTGTGTTTTTTTCTCATATGTGCAATAAATATAAATACGAAATATACGAATTCCGCAACAGATTATTTATTAAGCTATATGAGGAGAAAGCGGGTTTTCATAAAGTTTCTTTGTGCACCTTTAAGTTAAAACGGTACCCTAAAAAACGCAGTCAGTTGTCTCCTACCGACAAGTAACGCTTGTCGCATTCCCATTACTTTTGCTCCACAACGCCATTACGCTCCGTACACGAAAACATGAATATTTAAAACGAGACCTCGTAAATAAAACCAACCATTTTCTACCAAGCGTTTCCTTTCTTCCTTCCCGCTGTTATTAAATATTTCAGCGATGACGCCGAGTTCGGTAGAGTATTACGATGGGTGTCACGAAATGAGTTTAAGAAAACTTTTAATGCAAATTAGCAGTGTCGGGTAAAGGCCAACTTAAGGCGCCCGTCCAGCTAAAATGCCCAACAGATTGAGTTATTCCAGCAGATTGAGACACTTTCTGAATCCAGAAAAAATATATGTTATAAAATAGTCCCTTGCCTAAAAATTTAGTGTTTGAAAAGATCATAATGTCATCATAAAGTATATGAAAAAAAATATAAACGAATAGTCCTTTTTTACCTAAATCGAGTTATTCCAGCAATTCTACGAGGAATATTGGTTTGATTCTTGTGTCTAAAAATAGGTAATCGAAATATCTTAAAGTTTAGTGTTTAACATTTTAGAATTAATCGGCGATTTCGAATCAATCTTCATTTTATCACTTGCGCTGAAATAAATTGCATGCGGGTATGCGCGAAGGCGACGGGAGGCATTACCGCTTAGGCTCTCGAAGGGAGAGGTTGTGTCGCTCGTCTCAATAAAAGTCAGTCATAAAATAATTGCTACGCGGCATCGTCATGGCATAATAAAATACGGTTTTTCGTCCTCAAAAGTAGCCAAGGCCTAAAAAATTTATGGGATTCGTCTTGATACTCCTGAAAATTGGTAGTACGGTGTCTTACTGGTAGTCAGTAGGATTGAAATAGTAGTTTATGAAACTGTTCCATAATGAGGGGTATTAAAACACGAGTGGGTGTTTTTGATAGTATCCCACGAGAGTTTTAAACCTAGTTATGTGTAGTTTCACACCATGTTTAGTTCATACACTATTTATCTACTCTCATACTCATCTCATAAGGTTCGTTGTGACAAGTCCTTTAGGAATATGGTGCCATCGAGCTAATCTGAATTTGGAGTTCATTTTGTAATATGGGTATGATTTTCGAGGTATTTTAGGGTTCTAGTGACGAATTAGGGGTCCATTTTGCATTTCCAGATGGCTGCCGAGCCAAATTTCTATTTTGCAATATGGGTATGGCGTAGTATCGGGTATTAGCTTACTTTTTGTTAGGGTTCCGTACCCGAAGGGTGCCAAACGGGACCCTATTACTGAGACTTCGCTGTCCGTCTGTCCGTCCGTCCGTCCGTCCGTCCGTCCGTCCGTCTGTCACCAGGCTGTATCTCATGAACCGTGGTAGCTAGACAGTTGAAATTTTCACAGATGATGTATTTCTGTTGCCGCTATAACAACAAATACTAAAAATCAAAAGAAATTTAATATTAAGGGGGGCTCCCATACAACAAACGTGATTTTTTTGCTCATTTTTGCTCGATATTGATAATGGTAGCAGGTAGACGCTTAAAATGTTCACAATATATTGAGTATATTATTTACATAAAAAATAAATAATTAAATTAAAATTAAATTAATATTTAGGGGGGCTCCCATACATTTTTTTTTTGCGGTTTTTTATAGATAATGGCACGGAACCCTTCGTGCGCGAGTCCGACTCGCACTTGGCCGGTTATTTCAATTATTCATAATAACTCGTGTATTTACTCATGATAAGCATAATGATATTGTGATGCGGAACTGATAATGAAGACCACATATGGCCACCAGACCTGCTCAATACTAGGTACAAATACAATGCGTGGCTGACAGGCAGGCAACGCATAGCCTAAACCGGTGGACCTAGAGCAATGAAACTTTGTACAGAGGTTCCTTAGTAGCGTGGGGTAGCACTGAGATGGGATTTGACAAAATAATTCCCCAATTGGGGATTAGGAGTTACAGTTTGTATTAAACTCAATCTAATCAAATAGGGTTTGTGGAAGTCGGTTTTTTCTAAAGTTTACTTTTTGTTTCAATTATTATTCCAAATTACCTGCACAATCAATACAACGTAAATGCCCGCACGATCATATGCCAATATTCGAATCAGTTCTTAGTATCAGCAATGGCTCGGATTGTTATCGTTTTGGGCCAGCACTGAGTAACACAAGTGATCCAAGTTCGATCCTCACAGACATGGGGCCGATCCTCTAGGACACACACACTAAAATTACTTGACAATATTAGCTCCGACGCTCTTACTCGGTTGCCATAGATTCCATTTTCGAACTCACTTTTGAATTAGTTCATCAGTACATTAAAATAATTCAAAAGTCAGTTCGAAAATGGAATCTATGGCGTCAGTATAAGAGCTGTCAAACTTAATATTGTGGTCGATTCTCTAGGTTACACTGACTAAAATTACTTGACAATATTAAGTTTGACAGCTCTTATGCGGACGCCATAGATTCCATTTTCAAACTGACTTTTGAATTATTTTAATGTACTGATGAACTAATTCAAAACTGAGTTCGAAAATGGAATCTATGGCAACCGCGTAAGAGCGTCGGAGCTAATATTGTCAAGTAATTTTAGTGAGTGTGTCCTAGAGAATTGGCCCCATTGTCATGTAGTTTTAGTCAGTGTAACCTAGAGAATCGACCACATTATCACTTTTTCATTCTTTGCTCATCGTTGTCTGAGTGCTGCCGTCTCTATATCAGCGGAGATCAGAAGAAACTTTATAAGGTTGACAGTGGCGCCCCTAGCGGTCGTCCTAAGCAACTTTACACAATGAACAACATGTGCTATGCCTGCCAAGCTGAGATAAAAGTAGATAAAAAAAAGTCGCCGCCATCTTGAACTTTTTTGTTACTCAACCGAATTGCTTCAAAATCGATATCTGAGGATGCGGTTGGAATCCAATCATGATTCTGAAGTCAAATATTAAAAAAAGTCGCCGCCATCTTGAACTTTTTTGTTACTCAACCGATTTGCAACAAAATCGATAACTGAGGATGCGGTTGGAGTCCAATCATGATTCTGAAGTCAAATATAAAAAAGTCGCCGCCATCTTGAACTTTTTTGTTACTGAACCAATTTGCTTCAAAATCGATATCTGAGGATGCGGTTGGAGTACAATCATGATTCTGAAGTCAAATATTAAAAACAGTCGCCGCCATCTTGAACTTTTTTGTTACTCGACCGATTTGCTTCAAAATCGATATCTGAGGATCCGGTTGGAGTCCAATCATGATTCTGAAGTCAAAAATTAAAAAAATCGCCGCCATCTTGAAATATTTTGTTACCGAACCGATTTGCTTCAAAATCGATATCTGAGGATCCGGTTGGAGTCCAATCATGATTCTGAAGTCAAATATCAAAAAAGTCGCCGCCATCTTGAACTTTTTTGTAACTGAACTGATTTGCTTCAAAATCGATATCTGAGGATGCGGTTGGAGTACAATCATGATTCTGAAGTCAAATATTTAAAAAAGTCGCCGCCATCTTGAACTTTTTTGTCACTCAACCGATTTGCTTCAAAATCGATATCTGAGGATGCGGTTGGAATCCAATCATGATTCTGAAGTCAAATATTAAAAAAGTCGCCGCCATCTTGAACTTTTTTGTTACTGAACCAATTTGCTTCAAAATCGATATCTGAGAATGCGGTTGGAGTACAATCATGATTCTGAAGTCAAATATTAAAAACAGTCGCCGCCATCTTGAACTTTTTTGTTACTCAACCGATTTGCTTCAAAATCGATATCTGAGGATCCGGTTGGAGTCCAATCATGATTCTGAAGTCAAATATTAAAAAAGTCGCCGCCAACTTGAACTATTTTGTTACTGAACCGATTTGCTTCAAAATCGATATCTGAGGATCCGGTTGGAGTCCAATCATGATTCTGAAGTCAAATATCAAAAAAGTCGCCGCCATCTTGAACTTTTTTTTTACTGAACCGATTTGCTTCAAAATCGATATCTGAGGATGCGGTTGGAGTACAATCATGATTCTGAAGTCAAATATTAAAAAAAGTCGCCGCCATCTTGAACTTTTTTGTTACTCAACCGATTTGCTTCAAAATCGATATCTGAGGATCCGGTTGGAGTCCAATCATGATTCTGAAGTCAAATATTTAAAAAGTCGCCGCCATCTTGAACTATTTTGTTACCGAACTGATTTGCTTCAAAATCGATATCTGAGGATGCGGTTGGAGTCCAATCATGATTCTAAAGTCGAATATTAAAAAAGTCGCCGCCATCTTGAACTTTTTTGTTTCTGAACCGATTTGCTTCAAAATCGATATCTGAGAATGCGGTTGGAGTCCAATCATGATTCTGAAGTCAAAAATTAAAAAAATCGCCGCCATCTTGAACTTTTTTGTTACTCAACCGATTTGCTTCAAAATCGATATCTGAGGATCCGGTTGGAGTCCAATCATGATTCTGAAGTCAAATATCAAAAAAGTCGCCGCCATCTTGAACTTTTTTGTTACTGAACCGATTTGCTTCAAAATCGACACAATTTTTCAACACGCAATGAACTGCAACCAACGGAACTACTGGGGAATAAAAAGTCCCATACCTACGTCAACACTGTTACCGTATGGGATTTTTTTTTCCGTACCGTAACAGTGTGGACGGCGGGGTGTGTACTACTGGGAATAAACGCGAATTCGTTCGTCACTAGAACCCTAAAATACCTCGAAAACCATACCCATGTTGCAAAATAGAAATTTGGCGCGGTGACCATCTTGAAATGCAAAATGGACCCCTAATTCGCCACAAGAACCCTAAATTACTTCGAAATCTATACCAATATTGCAAAATTAAAATTTGGCGCAGCGGCCATCTTGAAATGCAAAATGGACTTTATATTCGTCACTAGAACCCCAAAATACCTCGAAAACCATACCCATATTGCAAAATTGAAATTTGGCGCGGTGGCCATCTTGAAATGCAAAATGGACCCCTAATTCGTCACTAGAACCCTAAAATATTTCGAAAACCATACCCATATTGCAAAATAGAAATTTGGCGCAGCGGCCATCTTGAAATGCAAAATGGACTGTATATTCGTCACGAGAACCCTAAAATACCTCAAAAACCATACCCATATTGCAAAATTTAAATTTGGCGCGGTGGCCATCTTGAAATGCAAAATGGACCCCTAATTCGCCACAAGAACCCTAAATTACTTCGAAATCTATACCAATATTGCAAAATTAAAATTTGGCGCAGCGGCCATCTTGAAATGCAAAATGGACTTTATATTCGTCACTAGAACCCCAAAATACCTCGAAAACCATACCCATATTGCAAAATTGAAATTTGGCGCGGTGGCCATCTTGAAATGCAAAATGGACCCCTAATTCGTCACTAGAACCCTAAAATATTTCGAAAACCATACCCATATTGCAAAATAGAAATTTGGCGCAGCGGCCATCTTGAAATGCAAAATGGACTGTATATTCGTCACGAGAACCCTAAAATACCTCAAAAACCATACCCATATTGCAAAATTTAAATTAGGCGCGGTGGCCATCTTGAAATGCAAAATGGACTCTATATTCGTCACTAGAACCCCAAAATAATTGCAAACCCCATTGCAACCGTCTCTGTCGCGATGCGAAACGTCGGCACATCCACGAGTGCATTGAGAGTTACACTTCAGCTCAGGTGTGGAAATTTCTAAGAACGCTTGGTGTAGGTAAGTCCCAGGACCTGATTGCTGGTAATGTGGATCTCAATGGTCTCAACCAGTTTCTTTCTGCCCCGCCTGTTGTGATGGATCCCACTGTCAAACAAGCCACGCTTCAGAGCCTACGCTCTCGGTCTTTACCCAACTCCCAACCTTTCAACTTGAGTAATGTTGGGATCGATGCAGTAAAGAAGGCGCTACTAAGAATCAACTCGAAAGCTGTAGGTGACGACAAAATTTGCCTCAAGATGATATTAACAATCTTAGACGAACTAGTGCCTGCTATTACTCACTTAATAAACTTTTCTTTATCAAATAGCGTCTTCCCCACGGGGTGGAAAAAAGCACTTGTAATTCCTTTACCAAAAACATCCAGTCCCGCCTCCTTCAAAGATTATCGCCCCATCTCAATCCTGCCCATCCTTTCCAAGGTCCTTGAAACTATTGTCTATAACCAGCTGTCCTACTACCTTTCTTCAAACAACCTCCTAAATACGTTTCAGTCAGGATTTAGACCAGGGCACAGCACCGTGACGGCTTTGCTGAAGGTCACTGATGATATCCAGCTAGCAATGGATCGCAAACAGCTTTCAGTTTTGGCTTTACTCGATTTCAGTAGTGCCTTCAACTGCGTAGATTACGACATTCTCGTTGAGCTTCTCAGGTCTCTAAATGTCTCCTCCCTCTCCGCCAGCTGGTTCGACTCTTATTTGAGGGATCGGCAACAGCGTATCCGGTCGGAGGAGACATCCACCGAATGGTGTGATCTCTCTTCAGGCGTCCCACAAGGTGGTATTCTGTCTCCTCTTTTATTCTCAATTTTCATCAATTCCATCTCAGACGTCCTGTCTTCCTCATACCATCTTTATGCCGATGATCTCCAGATCTATCGCCACTTCTCCCACAACGATATAATTTCTGCTGTTGAGGCACTGAACTCCGATCTTGAGGGTGTTAGAGGCTGGGCTTCATCCTTCGGACTCTTGGTTAACCCGAGTAAGTCCCAGGCCATGATTATAGGTACCAGGCATTGTCTTAACTTGTTGCAGCATCAGCCCATTCCATCTCTCACTTTCAATGGTACTATAATAGCATATAGCGACAAAGCTAAAAACCTTGGTCTCATCTTTGACAACCAGCTATCTTGGTCATCGCATGTCAATGAGGTCAGTCGGCGAGTATTTGCTACTTTTCACTCTCTCAGGAGACTTCAGTACTTTTTACCTCGACAGACCAAAATCATTCTCGCTCAGTCTCTTTTACTTCCCCTCATTGATTATGCTGATGTATGCTGGGTCAGTGCCAACGAAGATTTACTGAACAAACTCGAACGACTCCAAAATCTCGGGATTCGGTTTATCTTTGGGCTGCGCAAATACGACCATGTATCGCAATTTCGCAAGGAGCTAAAGTGGCTGCCGATCCGCCTTCGTCGGGACTCCCACATCCTCAATTTCCTATACAACATATTGCGGAATCCACGCTACCCCACATTCCTACGTGACCGATTTCAATTTCTATCTTCCAGCAGTTCTCGGAGAACTCACGCTTTTTCTATCCTTACTATCCCACAGCATGACACCGCATCCTATGAGCACGGGTTTAGACTACGGGCCATTCGGTTGTGGAATTCACTACTCCCCTGCGCCATCAGGGACAGTCCAACTCTAAATATTTTTAAAAGTCGCGTGAAGAAACATTATCTTTCTTTATAGATTTAAAGGTAGTAATATATATATATATATATATACATATAATATATTTTTGTATTTATTTAAAAAGAATAATGTTATATAGGTATCTATCATATATATTTATTTTTGTCTTTATGTTTAGGTATAAGTTAATTTTAGAATGCATATTATATATTTATGTATGCAACCTTTTAAATTTATTGTTGTACACATGGGTCTACCCCCGCTCAGCTATCAACCTCTCTCAACGAAACTTGGTTTGCTGGAAGAGATCTCTTTTTAGAGATAAGCTCGCCATTGTACACTTTTATTACCTACCATGAATTGTTAACTATTTTTTTTGTGTGCAATAAAGAAATTATGAATTATGAATTATGAAATACCTCGAAAACCATACCCATATTGCAAATTAGAAATTTGGCGCGGTGGCCATCTTGAAATGCAAAATGGACCCCTAATTCGTCACTAGAACCCTAAAATACCTCGAAAACCATACCCATATTGCAAAACAGAAATTTGGCGCGGCAGCCATCTTGAAATGCAAAATGGACCCCTAATTCGTCACTAGAACCCTAAAATACCTCGAAAACCATACCCATATTGCAAAATAGAAATTTGGCGCAGCGGCCATCTTGAAATGCAAAATGGACTGTATATTCGTCACTAGAACCCTAAAATACCTCGAAAACCATACCCATATTGCAAAATTTAAATTTGGCGCGGTGGCCATCTTGAAATGCAAAATGGACTCTATATTCGTCACTAGAACCCCAAAATACCTCGAAAACCATACCCATATTGCAAACAGAAATTTGGCGCGGCAGCCATCTTGAAATGCAAAATGGACCCCTAATTCGCCACAAGAACCCTAAATTACTTCGAAATCTATACCAATATTGCAAAATTAAAATTTGGCGCAGCAGCCATCTTGAAATGCAAAATGGACTTTATATTCGTCACTAGAACCCCAAAATACCTCGAAAACCATACCCATATTGCAAAATTGAAATTTGGCGCGGTGGCCATCTTGAAATGCAAAATGGACCTCTAATTCGTCACTAGAACCCTAAAATATTTCGAAAACCATACCCATATTGCAAAATAGAAATTTGGCGCAGCGGCCATCTTGAAATGCAAAATGGACTGTATATTCGTCACGAGAACCCTAAAATACCTCGAAAACCATACCCATATTGCAAAATTTAAATTAGGCGCGGTGGCCATCTTGAAATGCAAAATGGACTCTATATTCGTCACTAGAACCCCAAAATACCTCGAAAACCATACCCATATTGCAAATTAGAAATTTGGCGCGGTGGCCATCTTGAAATGCAAAATGGACCCCTAATTCGTCACTAGAACCCTAAAATACCTCGAAAACCATACCCATATTGCAAAACAGAAATTTGGCGCGGCAGCCATCTTGAAATGCAAAATGGACCCCTAATTCGTCACTAGAACCCTAAAATACCTCGAAAACCATACCCATATTGCAAAATAGAAATTTGGCGCAGCGGCCATCTTGAAATGCAAAATGGACTGTATATTCGTCACTAGAACCCTAAAATACCTCGAAAACCATACCCATATTGCAAAATTTAAATTTGGCGCGGTGGCCATCTTGAAATGCAAAATGGACTCTATATTCGTCACTAGAACCCCAAAATACCTCGAAAACCATACCCATATTGCAAACAGAAATTTGGCGCGGCAGCCATCTTGAAATGCAAAATGGACCCCTAATTCGTCACTAGAACCCCAAAATACCTCGAAAACCATACCCACATTACAAAATTTTAATTAGGCGCGGTGGCCATCTTGAAATGCAAAATGGACTCTATATTCGTCACTAGAACCCCAAAATACCTCGAAAACCATACCCATATTGCAAAATTTAAATTTGATATCACATAGCAATAGCTATAGCGGGGCTTAAAATACCAGTTTGAAGCCGGTGCGGCACAAAACTTCAAAATCTGACTTCAGAATCATGAATATACTCCAACCGCATCCTTAGATATCGATTTTGAAGCAAATCAGACCAATAACTAAAAAGTTCAAGATGGCGGTGACTTTTTTCAAAATCTGACTTCAGAATTATGATTCGACTCTAACCGCATTCCTAGATATCGATTTTGAAACAAATCCGTCTACAGTCTATTCGTGATAAGAATGTTGTGAAATTAAAATTAAAATGGACAGGACACAACCGTCGCGTTTGAAAGTTTGCCTTCAACCGGTCACTGTGAACTTGGCTTGATAAGAGGAAACGATTTGATTGGTTACGGGGCGTGGCCATTATTAATCTGTGGC
Source organism: Argyresthia albistria (assembly GCA_963457715.1). Taxonomy (NCBI): domain Eukaryota; kingdom Metazoa; phylum Arthropoda; class Insecta; order Lepidoptera; family Argyresthiidae; genus Argyresthia; species Argyresthia albistria. Next base: position 5,038,118 of record OY735260.1, read on the forward strand.
GTGGCTAAGCCGCCGGACAGTGATGACTCCACTTCATTCTTATCACGAATAGACTATAGTTAGAAAAAGTTCAAGATGGCGGCAACTTTTTTCTAAATCTGACTACAGAATCATGATTGGACTCCAACCGCATCCTTAGAATCGATCTTGAAGCAAATCGGCCTAGTACATTACAAAAAAGATCAATATGGCGGCGACTTTTTTCAAAGTCTGACTTTAGAATCATAATTGGACTCCAACCAGATCTTCAGGTATCGATTTTGAAGCAAATCAGACCAGTAACGAAAATGTTCAAGATGGCGGCGACTTTTTGTCGGCGGCGATAAAAGTGTGTAGGAGGCGCCGCCACAGGAACGCCAACTTATACTTGCCACTCTGTTGCACGATTGTGAATAACAATCGCTAAGCCACTCGATTGTAGAAATCATTCAAAGTATTCGAATAATCCTAAAACAATCGATAATCGAGGTAGTCGTGAAGCGTGAGCTGCGTGAGTGGTTTCATTCGTTTTGACATTCGATAGTTTTATGCTCATGTAAAAGTAAACTCTATGCTCTGAGAAAAAGTATCTAATTTTGTGTGGAAAATTCTATGAGAAACAACTACCTACCAAACGGAAACATTGTCACATGTTAGTTCTAGGTAACCAGTCATGAACTCTCTTAGCACATATCATAAGTTGCTGATCCTTATGAATATAGATATCATCTAAAAAGAACGCTGCAGTGGTAGGCGATTTACGCCAATTTGTCCATGCAGGTAAAGGACGCTATTGCCATGCATATTACCACATTCTTTTCCGCAAATTACACCAGTGTACCCATACATATAAGGAAGCTATTGCCATGCACCGCTCCATCGCCTCCAGCGTTTTTAGGGTTCCGTACCCGAAGGGTGCAAAACGGGACCCTATTACTAAGACTTCGCTGTCCGTCTGTCACCAGGCTGTATCTCATAAACCGTGGTAGCTAGACAGTTGAAATTTTCACAGATGATGTATTTCTGTTGCCGCTATAACAACAAATACTAAAAAACAAAAGAAATTTAATATTAAGGGGGGCTCCCATACAACTAACGTCTTTTTTTTGGGGTTTTTTATAGATATAGTACGGAACCCTTCATGCGCGAGTCCGACTCGCACTTGGCCGGTTATTTTATGTGACGCAAAGTATACCTATCTCCAAGATGTTTTCCTAAAAAAACGTCATATTACAATAAAACATCACTCGGTAATACGCATAGCAGTTAGTAGATCAAATAGGTTATATATAATTCAGACTGTCTTCCTAAATGGAAACGGGGCGTAATGCTTTGATATATTTTAATTTGAACGATAGGTACGTCCATACATGTTTTATTTATTTATTGAACAAAAATCCACAGCTATACATAAAATGAAACAAAAATTTTGATTTAATAATTAAGTCAATTGAAGATTTCACTATGTAAAAAGTCAATTATGAACAAGTGAGGTTTACATTTCAAGAGACAGGTAGTCAGGTACATACATAAACAATAAAATCTGATGTGTAGGTGGGGTAGGTACATGTATCTAGATCATAATCTTATAATTATCATTGACACGCACTAGCATACCGTTGTTCTGAAACTTTGGTTTCCGGCGTCGCGATCTCGTGATGCGGGATGAGGCATGGCTGCGCGGGGGGAAAAGCTAGGCCACGCCCAAACCATGAAAAAATCTGGCAACCCCCAGAGCCTTAAATATTGACTGACATGGCTCGCTCGGATGCACGTCAAACTTAGAAGTTTGACGGAAAATCAAAGTCATGCTATCAATGTGAAATAACAGCGCCAGAATGGTATTTAAAGTCTTTACAAAATAAAAGGCCGGTTTTCCTAGGTGCAACTTGTACGCTTTGCTTGTACGTAACAGTTGGCTTTTATTACCTACGCGATAGGGTTTAAAACTTCATGGGCGTGAACTGTCAAAACGGGCCTTTTATTTTGTGAATGGTGTAAGCGGCTTTTTACTTGAGCATTTATCAATGTCAGCAAAAGTCATCACTCGTTAGAGAACTCAACCCCAGTATTTCACTGAAGTAGCCTATTTGACCAATAATTTGAGCATTCTGCTTTACAAGTCATCGGTGTCAATGTTGAACTAGCATTCTCGTTCCAGCAAGACTTAGGGTTACATAGCAGTCCTTTTTACAGGCCCTTTTGGTATAAGCAAGTTCACACACATTACTGTCATGTAAACCTTAGTAAAAAAGCACGTCCGTTTTATTATAAACGTATTTATTGGGCGATGGCGTATGTAGTTGTATCAGCGAGTTCCCACATAAATACGTATTTTCACGATTCGTTTAAACGACCCGATAACTAATAAGAATAACTGAGAGCAATCTCTGTACGGTCCCCACGATACAGGTTAGACCTAGTGTGGAGACCACAAGTAATCTACATCAATCTTAAGTACTTGCGGTATACGTAAACTGAGTATATTATCTGCAACTGGCAAATAAAGACTTTGTATTTGTATTTGACCCTGTGAATATCGTAATACTGAACCGCTCTGTTGCACCCGAGCTATCTCATGTACTTGAAAATTACAGGTTTGATATGTCTCAACTCTCAACCGTTATTGTGACATACATAGCTGAGATTACTCTCAGAGCTGATAGCGGTTTATCATAACAGGCCTTACTATGTATATTATTGTATCCGTCGAAGTATACGATTCGTACAACATTGTAAACATGTCTGGCTAACGTCTCGTCGGTGTCACCCAGTTACTACAAACACCAATAACTCACTCCAGATATTAAAGAGTTTGTTTCTTCCATCACTCTCAACAATATCAATATGTATTCTTTATTACACTGGTGGGTCAGAAGGTTATAAGTACAGTACGAACAACATTGTAAACATGTCTGGCTAACGTCTCGTCGGTGTCACCCAGTTACTACAAACATCAATAACCCACTCCAGATATTAAAGAGTTTGTTTCTTCCATCACTCTCAACAATATCAATATGTATTGTTATATTGTTCACTGGTGGGTCAGAAGGTTATAAGTACAGTACGAAGCGAAATGATTTGTGTCGGGCTGCTTTCTAATTTAGTATTCATGAAATGTCTCTAATTGAGTCTTAAACTGAAGATGTACGGCAGTCTACTGAGTAAGGGCGACTTGAGAATTTTGTCAGTTGCTGAATATAGTTTAATGTAACTTAAGTGCAACACGGTCGAGTTACGTAGTCAAACAACGGGGTAATTGTACAAGTTGGCCTGAGTATGTCTTATTTGATTAGGTACCCACTTATTTAGGCCAGCCTCGAGACACCAAAGTGATGGAAACATAGCCGAACGGGAACAATATAAAGATAATAATGTTTTAACCTGAATACCTGAGTACTACACTGAAGCGTTTATTAATGCTTGCTTATCATCACGCAGGAGATGCTGATTCGATAATGATCTTTAAACAAAGATTCTTTACTCAAACAAAGCTAATGTGTTCTTTATTTTGACAATCTTCTTTGGAGCAAAGTCGACGTTGCCGCGGTCGACTTCGGTCTCGGCCTTTATTCTAGCTTGTCCATCAAAAGTTGCAATGCTGACCGCGCTGTATAGGCCTTGAGCTTCGCTTTCGGCCACCAATAGCGCGGTCAGCAACGCAGTCATGACAGACCGCGGCCGGCAGTAATGTACAATTATTAAAATTTGTGAACGTAAAAATTAAGACTATTCGTTTATCATTCAGCCCATTGTCTGGAGAAGCTTCCGTGTGAAGGTTAACTCGATAGAATCACCATTAATTACATAGGTACTTGTAATTAATGGGGACTCCGAGTTACGGGTTCGGGATAGAATAATAAAGTGTCGTTTGGTACAATTAGATTCTGTCGTGGAGAAAATGTGGATGTTTTGGTCAGCTTGTTTAAGTTCCGATTGTGCCTTTTTAGGGTTCCGTACCCGAAGGGTGCCAAACGGGACCCTAATACTAAGCCTCCGCTGTCCGTCTGTCCGTCCGTCTGTCCGTCAGAGGGCCCTTTAGCACGAACCGTAAATGCTAGAAAGTTGAAATTTTCACTGAATGTGTATATCTGTTGCCGCTCCACCAACAAATACTGAAATACACAATATATTGAAAAAAATAAAGGTGTCCCCATACAAGAAACGTATTTTTTTACTTTTTTGGTACGATTGGTGCGGAACCCTCCGTGTGAGATTACGATTCGCACTTAGCCGATTTTTTATACTGTTGGTGGTCCGATTGTCGGCCGATATTATTTGGGTCATGTCACAGAAGAGATAATAGTACAACGGCCACTCCCTTCCCCGCGCTGATTCAGATACCGCACCCCACCCCTGGCGTCAAAGGATTGTTTTAAAGAATCAATAGACAGGGCTGAACGCCGGACGAGTGACGACGATACTTTAATATCGCTGCATTTGCCGCACCACCAGCCCTAGCAAAGTTTACGCACACATTTGCACGTATACAAACATCATTTGGTCATGTAGCAGTAATAGGTAATTATTTTATGAGCGTTCTATGGAGTGTTCGAGGTGTGGTCATGTGCCCATTTTGTTTTCCTTCTCTTTCAAGGACTTCGAGCTGCATAAAAAGTTTGATAAGATTCTGTGTAATTAACATAATTTCTAAATAGTTAATTACGCAGCACTCAATTTGACCAGTCACGAGATTTTCTTGTTAGTAAACAAAAAAAATTAAACGATCTAAAACATGCAAGATTAAAGCTCAATTAGTTGAACAGCGCTGAAAATTTCGGAGGAGCTCAATTCTCGGAATTATTCGCCAAAACTTGTAATTTGATTCGCAAAGAAATTCCAAGACTAAAAGACGAATAAAAATACTTCTAACAAAACACGACGAAAATTTCATTACTCTCATTCATATTACATTGTAATGAAAGTGATATCGGTCGGGAATATTCAATTTCATTTTAAGGCGACTGGGACCGGGCGGTTACTTTGCAGGCGATAAAATAATGTAGGTGAAACGTTTTTACGATCCACGTTATTGTGATGTAGATGTAGCCGATGTACCTTGGAGAATGTCGCACTGAACTCCGAACCTTGCCGTCTTGTAGCCAGTTTATGTACAGAGTTTTAAATCGGATTGAGAACGAGAGTATAGTATAGGGGCTTTCAGAAGTGTGAACGTTGCTACACTGAATTTATGGCACCGGCCCACTGTGATCAATAATGAGATATTAGGTGGATAATATTAAAATTTTACATTGTGAGGGTAGTCAAAACAAATCATATCAATGTGATTGGGGGTCGTTACCCCATATTCTTGTTTAATATGAACGGTTGAAGGCAAGTTATTACTGAGATATAAGCTAGTGAATGCAGTGTTCTCGCTAATTGAATAAATCTGTTGTATTTTTATTCTGTTTTCGCGCACAGTTATCTGTCTGTTGTGACTTACACAGTGCATTATTGTGTATTTTTAAAAACGGTGCACATTAAAGACGGTATGTCCTTAATTTTTCATAACATTTTGTAATTGTTCATTGTTATAGTAATTTAGGAAAAATATGCAAAACTTAGCCTATAATTTAGCATATTTTAAATATTTTAAAACCTATATCTTATAAGAAACACATTAGAACATGGAAAGTTTTACACAGTTAGGTAACTTGAAGTCTGTTTTATGATATTCAATTTAAAAATTTACAGCCAATTACAGCTGTCTGAACTAACTTTGCATTTTTTCAGGAAAAGGTGCTACAGACAGAAAGGTGTTTATCCTGCAGAATTCATAAATTTATTGGAACAAACTAATTTTGATACAAACGAGGAAGGTTTTTTTTGGAGTCCAGAATACGTCATTTTAATAAATAAATATTTATTTCCGTATTGATATTTTCAATAACAGTATTAGAAAATTGTAATTCCAGGTCAAAATATTTTTGTCATCCTAAATTCCAATTATTGATCACTGCAGCCCCCTGTTCCGAGTCACGCCAAAATCGATTACAGCGTCTACGAAGCCGTTCCGAGTCAGTTTTGGCGATACAAAACGATGGCATCGTAGACGCTGTAATCGATAATGGCGCTGACGGCGATGTCACGGAACGCGACCCGATACTCTCTCCGATACGTCACGTGGTCACGTGCATCGTGCACGTCTAATTTTAAATGAGACGCTAAACTCAATAAAATAATATCTGTGCTGTGGCGCAATCTGCGTTTGCCACTCCATTTTATAACTCAAAAGCGCAAGGTATTCTTTGAGTTTGCAGCAGAGGGCAACGCTACCAGCAGCGTCTTGGGAACCTTTGGCAAGGTAATGTCCCCGGGTGGTTTGTTCAGTAAAGTTTTATGAATTTGTATTACTTGTGTTTTTAAACCTCAAATAGTGGTGGTCGTACAAAGGTACAAAATATTAGAGAATGATGCACATTCTATAGCCACAATTGATCATTCGAATCAAAATAATAGTGTTATCGGCCATTCTTCGTCTAATTATGCGGCGTTTCGAGAACAAAAGTTTTCCTTGGGCAGGATTGATCTGTAGATCCAAAAGATGGATTTAAGAAGTGGAGCCATCTGGGATTCTAATGCAGGGAAAGAGGGAGAGGGGCAATGTTGGTATGGACAAAAAATATATACTTGACCTATGAAGCTGTGATTTGGCAGGTATTTCATAAAATTTCGGCCCCCTTTTTTGCCCCTCGCGCAGAATAAAAAAAAACTGAACTTACGTGCCAGATCTTTAAACTACCTATCTGTCAAATTACAGCTTTATATTAGGTCGGGTAAAAAGTTTCTTCGTATTTTGTGTGAAGACCGTAACGGGTCGAACAAAAAGATGCATCTTTGACTTAAAAATTTCCGTATTGAAAACGCTTAAACCAACTTTGTGCTACTTTTACTGACACTGCTTCATAAACATCATATTTTTTCCACGGCCATCGTTGCACGTCTTCCTTTTTTAGGTAATGAATTTCTCTATCACGCTGTTATTACAATATAGTTCTTATTTTGAATTTTAAATCTGCGATAATTTAGTTAAGAGTTTAATAGAAAGCAAAAGGTATTGGCTGGACATTTATCGAATTAAATACTGGTAATGAAGTCCCGGATAAGTCTCAGCTAGCGAACTGATCGCTCGTTAGGGAATTAGAAGAAGGAACGAATAAATGGGGCTAATCGCAGCTCTTGTGTGAATTTATACGGTGTCGAGTAATCTGTTTCAAGTCATTGATTTGGGGGCATTAAAGTCACTTATTTTCTCGTATATTTTTCATACCAACAGAGTGCAATTTAGTATTAGCGCCGCAAAATAAATTCTCAAAATCAGTGTGGGTCCTACCGCGGTCCTTGCAGTTGACGTGAATAAGTTCTTTTGCTTTTTACTCTTTGATGTGATTGTAGTTGCTTTGTTCTCCGCCCCTTACTCCCCTACTATACAAAAGACCACTTTCCGTTTGATATTTCGCTAAGCGGAAACGGAACGGTTCCGTAATCTTGCTGCAAAAAGATTAGTCTGTTATCTCCTCTTTTGCCTGCGTTTCGTTTCTTGCTCTTTTCACTGGCGAATGTAGAAAATAATAAGGTTTGTGGCAGGGTGGCGGGTGCCAAAGCTAATTAGGTTTGTGGCATGATAGCGGGTGCCAAAGCTAATTAGGTTTGTGGCATGGTAGCGGGTGCCAAAGCTAATTAGGTTTGTGGCATGGCAGCGGGTGCCAAAGCTAATTAGGTTTGTGGCATGGTAGCGGGTGCCAAAGCTAATTAGGTTTGTGGCATGGTAGCGGGTGCCAAAGCTAATTAAATGTAGGTAAAGGTGTTTTCGTTGAATAGGAAATGTTAAGAAGCGAAATAAGAGCTTGTCTCTCTTATTTGTCTACTTCTCATCAAACTTGAAATAATTATCATTTGATGTTTGCTTGCGATACGTTATGAAATACGATTTATCAAATGAACATTTAACAAAGTAATCCAAACATTCATAACAAAGGTACATTTTGTAACAAATAACAACATCCTACGCGCAAGTCTCATAATATTTGTACTTTTGATCTTCACTCACTACACCCTCCACTGGTTGTGTTCATGTTACGAAGGATACAAATGATTACGCGAGCATAAATAGTTGTTTACCGGAAGGTGTAACTTTGGCTTACATAACATCGTCTTCATCATTCTGTCGTATAAAAGTTAAAAGCTATTAAACGCTTCTACAATAACAACCTCACCAAATCTTTTTCATAACGCTGAAAAGGTTGTCAAGCTGATTGGTGTACAATTAAAAGTGATTATCTATCTATCTATCTATCTATCTATCTATCTATCTATCTTTCTATCTAAAAAAACACAAGTAGGAACACTAAATAAAATAGGTAGAGCCGTTGGGAAACTGCTGTTAAACTGTCTCTCGATCACCTTTTGAGGTGGATTGAAAGGAATATTCTGAAATAAAATTACACATCGAATATAACATATTCACGTACACTTAAATATAAATCACGAATTTAAAATTCACCGGGCGCCATATTCGTGGTTTTAACTGCCGTCCTGGGAATCCAGTTTCTCAAGAATGCTGAGTTCAGCACAATCCGCCTCATTTCCTAGGGGATTCTGGACGGAATCGATAACTACTCTCACCCGTGCCGATTTCACAAACTCCGATTGGGTACTAATGAAAGTATGTAACAAATGATTTTAGTTATTTGGATTAGAAAATGTTTCCCCTGGGATGGAAAGAAGTTTATTTCGTTGTCAGTTGGCCATTGTCATGATTAGTATAGGTAAATACGAGGTGTAATAAAAATCGGTCAAGTGCTGGTCGGACTCACACAGGAAAGTAACATCGTACAAGAAATAAACACAACAAAAATACATTACGCGTCGTTTATTTTTAATTTCTATATATTTTTAATTGCGTGTAGTTATTTTATAGCGTTCTACGTCTAATCAAGCGGCGCGGCGGGGCGTTACGCGAACAAAAGATTTCCTTTGGCAGGATTGATCTGTAGGTCCAAAGGATGGATTTAAGTAGTGGAGCCACCTGGATTTGTAATGCAGGGGAAAGAGGGGGAGAGTTAATGTTTGTATGGACAAAAATAAAATACTTGACCTATGAAGCTGTAACTTGGCAAGTAAGAAGTTTGAATAACCAGGACGTAAGTTCAGTTATATACGCTATTAGTGCTGTAGCTCATATGCTATTAGAGCTGTAGTATACACGCTATTAGTGCTGTAGCATACACGCTATTAGTGCTGTAGCATACACACTATTAGTGCTGTAGCACACCCGCTATTATTGCTGTAGCACACACGCTATTAGTGCTGTAGCGGCAAAAAAACACAGTCTGAATTTTTTTTGGTACATAAGATTTCAGAACAATAACTAATGAGATACAGCTTTCCAACGATCTTTTGGCGTGCGGTGTCAGGTGGAACTTAGTTATCGTTCTGAGGCTGGAACTGACGCTTTTTGATATGTTCATAGCATTAGGTTGCGTAGAAATGACGCTCCCTGTAAACGTCGCTCACATGCCAAAAGATCATTAGCCAACTATACAGCCTGCTGACAGATGGACACACAGACAGACAACCAGCGGAGGCATAGTAATAGGATCCCATTCACAGAATGTACAGAACCCTAGAGAGGAGGGACTATTTCTGAAACGCTAGCTCGTAGCTTAGCTCTAAACCTAAGTTATTCCTAAATCATGTGCCACAAATACATATAAATATTGAGTTCAAAAATAACAAGTGATCGTATAATATCATATTGTATCAAACAACCAGTTGCAGTATTCCTCCAAGTAAACTTTGGCGCGAATTGGCAAAGGCTAAACTAAGGCTGTTTATCGCTGTTTCAGTAGAATTATCTAGCTCCACTACAACAGCTTACAAAATCAACAGACCGCGGTCGGCGAATGCTATGTTACAATTTTTCTGTCCAGCAGAATCTTACTTTATTCTGAAAAACCGGTTTCATATTGCGAAATACTCGTGCTCGTATAAGGCAGATACGGCCTTCTTGCGTGGTGCTGCAGTGTTTTAAACATCAAAGTATAATCATAAACTACAAAGCAAAGGACAATGGGCAGATTGGTATAACCCACCAATAGCCATGTGTGATATATCATTGGATAGGTCTTTTCATGTGGAACAAACAACAATATGGCGGCTTTCTTTGATTCGTTGTCGGTTTTGAGTTATATTGGTTTAAATGTTAGATTCCGAGTAATTACTTTTGACGCTTTGTTATTGTATTTTGTCTAAACTATTGCTGATATATGGTTGTGTACTTGTGAGTGTGACTGTGAATCTGCTGTGACAGCAGAAATCACTCATTACCCCACAATGCTTTTCTTGTGTTGAGTAAGACTTGTTAAAAAAAAGCACGCTCATCCGCAGAATTTGGTTGTTGCACCGGCAATGTTTCTAAATAATGTACTTATAGACCATCACTAAATAAAAATAATTAATTAAAGGTTTTATTATTATTTCTCATGCTCCTTTTATTATCATCATCGGCCTGTTACGTCCCACCGCTGGACATAGGTCTCCTCTCACTAATCTACGCGACAGGGAATTAGGCCATACTCCAACACCCTGGCAAAGTGCATTGGCATGCTCCTTTAACTCAGCCAAATCTAGCCCACACCATTCCTGTTTAAATACCTACTTAGTGGGCAGGGCGTTTTTATATCGCCATCTGGCGATAGTGATATACAAACGCCCTGTTTACTTAGTTTTAAGCCTTCTCTATCACCTGGGGGGGCAATAATGAGAGAATTATGATAATAGTGTTATCTTACAATTTTTATACATAAGGACAAATATTTGAGTCAAGCGCCCTAGCACGTGTAGCGTCAAGTGAAAAGACCTATCGAAGCGCATGTGTGTCGAAGTTATTGGTTGCTATACCAGGCTCCATACATTTTTGCCCATCATCCTTTCTTCTAGTTATACCTACACGATAAAAAGGTTGAGGGTAAGAGTTTTAAGAATTTTACTCTTGGACTTTATAATTGTGCGGTACCGGACTCAACGTATTACTATTATTTTTCACGAGACTTCTCTCAGTCGACTTCCTATAGGTGATGTAACATTTTACATAAGACTGGTCTTATTTAGTTAAACTTGTCTGGCATTAGATCAATGTGTTGCTAGAACCCTGCCTATACCCCGTTCTGTGTATAAACTGAGTATAAAGCGTACACGTATGTTTGGCAGTAAACAATATTCCTGACAGAGAGTTGCTGCAGCCTTGCATCAAGCGCGGCTTTGTTGCAGCCCACTAACGTTGTTATCTCAAGGAAAGCTATAGCTTGCGTGTTTACCTACAGTGCCCTGCTTCAAGAGACTACGTAAACTCACAATGGAAGTAGGTCTTTGTCGATTTTTTCGCTGCTCCGACGAGACCGTCTTTCATGGTGCGAAATATAGTCTCCAAATCGGTGTCGTTCATGACTGGATTTTATAAAAGTTCGATGCAACAATACGTTGTATCACAATATAGTACGAATTAGTATAGTCACGTGCCTCAAATCCGTTATCTGTTCAAAATCATGGCAAACAAGAAAAGGTCTTGCGCCGATGCACAAGGAAGGACTGGACAAGAAACGAGATTTTTCTAAAAAAAAAACAGTTTTCGCGTTATAAACGGTTTTATAAAACGATGCATCTTGGAAACTAATGGGAAGAAAGTGGGAATGAATTTCAATGGATCAAATGTATGAATCATCGAGTAATCTCATTAGCTCTATTACAACGGGTGCAAGTGGGCATAAGTCCCAGTTTCCATGTCACTGGGTTCTCTTCAGCGATTACTATTGTCGGGAATATCACGGAAGTTTAAGAATTGTTCAGGCTAGGCAGAACTTTAAATTGGATCCGACATTCGCCTTTAGGAGTCATCGCCGCATCTGTAAATTTGATATCGGGCTCGCCTGCAGTTGAGATTTAATATAGGAGCGTTTGCCCGCAGTTTGCGTTGCGTTGAGGAATTAGGACTAGGAGCGCTCCGGTGAAATACCCAAAAAGTATTTGGTAGGTATTCTGATTGGCATTTCAATAATAGGCATCACGAAAGATTTTGAAATCCTCTTCCGTAATGTGGGTACACATTTACTATTGTTAACTACTTCCATGTCGAATAAGGCCTTTCTATACTTTATCCTGCTAAAGGGGTGGTGATAACTACGTATGAATAAAACGGTAATTTGTACTCACATTAAATGTCTGTATTCCAGTAACAAACAACACAAACTGTAACAATACTTGTAGGCACCTTAGCAAGGATAGAAGACTGACTCGGTAACAGATATTAATTATTCTTCGAAAAAAATGACGTGACGACGTTCATACTTTTTCTCCGCCATATTCTCAATTGGCGCGTGCCACGGCCACCGAGTCAGTATTCGTTCTTTTATGTTTATATGTAAGTCAATATCAAAACTAAATATTTTAGGCCGATAATGTTATTACTATTTATTAACAAATTATTATTGTTTTAAAGGATTATTAAATAATTGCTAACAGTATTTACGAAAAAAACTTTATTTCGGAAATAAACTAAAGTTTGACAGAGTTTAAAGCCATTTTTCTAATATTTTGTAATTGTGCGCGAAAAAAGCTGTGTCATGGCGTCGGCTTTGATGTCACGCATAGGTAAACATGTCAATGTCCAAATGAGTCATTAGCATAAATCACAACAAAACACAGTGATGTTTACATAGTCATGACGTCATGCAGCGTTTCATTCCTGTTTCGATCAAAATGGCCGAATGCAGTACCTATTTTAATTTTTCGTTTTATTGAAAATCATATTAATCTCAATGTTTTTAATCAAATGAAATTAGTATTTTAAACTCTTTTTACATGTATTTTCCCCTAGAATCATTAAATCTTTGATTATTTGATACAGTTGTCAGGCCTATTGGGGCGATTGCGACACGGCTTGCTAAATTCCATCAAGCATTCTTGGCCTGCAGCGCCATACTTTCATACACTTGAAAAAACATTGCTCACACTCACACTTCTTCTTGCGCAGTGATTTCAAAATAATATAATATAATATGTATAACTAATTTGACTTTCTTCTTTAAATAAGGTTTAATTCTGTGTTAACTTTGATCTAGATGAATAAACTGCGCGTGAACTTCTAATCATGCTTATTCCAATACCCTGACTATGTATTTGATTACAATTAGCTCTCTCACCACAGAAATGCTGGAATGGATTATTGCCAATTAATACAATTTAGATAGCTCATTAGAATTCTGGAGCTTGTCTATTATGAAAACTGGATCACGTGTTACAGACTTCTAGTTTAATTTTGTTCTCGCCTTAATATTAAGTAGGTAGACAATGTGATTTGACCTGAAAGACGTCGTTCTAATATCGATAAATCAAAACGGAAATCCGTTTTGTTTAAATACATTTTTCGGATATTTCATGTGACCTCCATTACTATTTGAGTTTTTGGAGATAAAGATTACTGAAGGGTTTGATTTTACAATAGTCTGATATTGTACTAGTTTTGTGGTTGAGTCAGTCAATGCCCGTCATATTAAGATCGATTCAGATAATTCCGTGCTCAGTCAATTAGAAGTCACTATTAAATTTTGGGGAGAGAGGCCTTTGCCCAGCAGTGGGATATTACAGGCTCATATTTTTTTTTATATTTTGGAGATACAGCTATGACATCACATTATGCAGGGTGTAATAGAAAGGTGTAGTCATATTTTGAGGGGTTTCTAGGGACATCATTATGAACAACTTATACTTTGAAACCGATTTGATCAGAGCAACTTTATTTTTCATTCTCCTCCATACGTTTTGGCCCGGGTGATCAGCTAATTGGTAGATATGGTAAAGCAAAAAATAAAGTTGCTCTGATAGAGAAAGTTGCTCAAAATTATTTTTCTAATAACTCTTTTGATTTTTTTAATAATATTAAAAATCAATCATATTATGATTACACCTTACCTGTTACAGCCTGTACAAATCTGCTAATCCACTCAGGCAGAATGTACTAAGAAGTGAAAATAAAGTTGCTCTGCCAAATCGATTTTATAATGAAAGTGGCTCAGAATTGTACCTAACAAATTAGTTTCTCATTTTGCGTTAATTTATTTACACCTTGTATACAGTTAACCTCAGGTTTATGTAAACACGTAAAGACAAGGGTCGCTTGCTAGAAAATCCGCTTAATTGTGATCATATCGTGTTTTAATTATTTCAATTAACTTCCTTATCACAATTAGCTTAATCGTAATAAGCCTTTCTCTTGCACCTCTCTTTTTAATTATAATTAGCCGGAAGAATGAATGATTCGCGTGACTTCCGGTTTACTCTGTGATTTGAGTGAGTGACACAGAGACAAAAGATACAAAACAGAACGAGAAAGCATGTTTGTTATTTTCTTTCTTTTTCTTTCATTGTTGTTGTCGGTTTGTCCTTGTCATGCGAGTTGTCAGCAAACGTCAAGTCAGTTGGTAACCATAGCAACTATTATGGAATTAGGACAGCCACTAAATGTAGTTCAAGAGACCGGTGACCGCGTGAATTTCCCATACAAACGTAATACAAAAATGATTTGAATTTGAGAACTAGTTCAAAGCATTTAGACTGTTAATCGGATTAATAAAGTTTACGCAGGTTCCTGGTCGTATACCAAGGTTCTTATTCACATTGCTTAAAAATATTTTTGAATTGGTTGAAGAGGAACCCTGGTATACAGACCAGGAACCTGCGTTAACAGTCTTAATACGTTAAACTATTTCTCAAATTCTTTTTTTTTTTATTACGTTTGTATGGGAAATTCACGTAGTCACCGGTCTCTTAATCGCCCAAACTTGGCCGGTTATACTAGAATTAGCTTAAATGGAGGATAATCGTAATTAGCAGTGAAATCAGTGTGGAGCAAGACGATATGTAATCTTTTTCGCTAATTCTATTTAAACTACACTTGACCTGCGCTTAGCAGCTGATTAAATTTTGGGGAAAACCGCCCGATCTATTTGAATACCTTCCGTGCTCATGAAGCTGACTGTTCCATAAGTAGAAGAACCAGTAGAGTCAGAACTTAAAATTGTATTATCCTACAAATTCTCAAATATGGCTAAATCTAACAAAGTGAACATTTTATATGTAGATGTCCCACTGACTAACGATCACGTCCGTTTCCCGCCGGAACGCCATCTGAAAGAAATCTCCTGGAATTACTTCCGAAAGCGAAAATAGGTGATGGATCTAGGGCGAAAAAAAAAGCTCATACTAGTACGGGCATTTTGTTTTTTCCTGCGTTCGTCGTACCGTTTCTCTGGTTTATTCTGATATCCGGTCACAAACTGACGGGTCGAAATACTATTCACATTATAGTAGATATTTATTTACATAATTTAAATCCACTGGTTGTTTAAGAAGCATACTCATCCCTTCCGGAGTTATTCGTAATCTAGCTGATGATTACACAAATTATAAACATTATTCGTTTAACTAGTTCGCCGACAAATCTTCTATAAAAATAGTTCGCCATTGTTCGGTCGTTCGAGCGGTGTGCTTCAGAGAGTGAGGGTTAATCACTTTTTAGCGCATTGCAATGTGTTACACAAACAGTTCGACATCTACGATAGGAACCATAGAAATAGGCATACGGAGCCAGTTTCAGCCCTCTCAAAATCTATCCTAGGTCCGTCCCTGGGAACTCAGCCTAAATATTGTTATTCCAGGCACGTCCCATCCCGGCGTCTTCTAGATAACCACAGTTCATTTTCGAAACGACGATGAATGGCCCTCTCAGGCCGAATAAATTTTAAACCGCCGCCGCCGTTCCGGATTAACTGGCCAATCTACTTTTGTTAACTTTTGCCACAAATTAATCTCGTTTCGGATAAGTGATGGGTTTTGGAGTGTCTGCAAATAAAAAATATCGCAAAAGCAAGCAATATGTCCTCGACACCCTACATATTTATGTACTTGCTCATTTAGTAGATAATACAGCACTTACGAATGTTTTTCTGTGTCAAATCATTTGTTAAGTTTATTTTAAGAAAACCTACTCCCCCGAAACTCACTCTACCAGCTGCTGTGATTTAACGTTCTGACATTATTTTAACACAGTCACAGTTATTCCCTTAGCTCCTCCACTATTGCTAGACTATCAACAAGCTGAACCCAATGTTAAAGGTGGGCCCTAGGCAATCAGTACTTAGAAATTCATACTTAACTTATTTTTAGAGGAAATTAAATAAAAAAAATAAAAAGAGGTTATAACCAAGTTAAAAAAGTCTAACTGAGGAACATACTAATAAGTACTACATAAATAACAAGAACACAAATTCAGATACGATGCGAAATTGTTAAATAAAACATTGTGACGGACAGAATTTTTGGCAACTTCAGGAGACTTTTCTATCGAGCAAAATTAATAAAATAACGTATAGGGGAAAGCAAAGTGATAAATAACAACGCTGACACTTGTGATAAACAAGCTAGTGAAAAAACATACAGCAATAATACTCGTCATTCCGAGCGATTTGTGTTTTGCAAAGGCTGTTTTTACCTAGGGCGCCGTGTTAAGCCCGAAAATACCATTATATAGCAGCTATTAAAAAATATCACGTACTACGCGTTACGTTGAGCTTAGGACGAACAAAAAGGCGTACGGGAAATAATTTTCTGTGAGCGCAAGCCGTTATCCGAATAGTCTTTATCTATTACGGATATCGGCACAATATTTCAACCTTTCACGGCCTGACAGACGAGATCCGAACCTATCAATATCCCACACAACCGATTTTACAAAGAACTGACGTTTTTAAAAATGTTTTAGTCAGTCTGTTTGGGCCTCGCGGTATTTCGGCTTATATTAATGGAGTCTGGTCTTATCGGTGTAGAACGAACGATGGCCGAATTCGAAATTGGATAATAGAATGTATAAATCTTCGTTTTGTAGAGGATGGAATTTTAACACGAGATGAAATAGGTACCTACTTCACTTATTTTCGTGAATATATTCTGGGTAGATTAGTTTGATTAGGTTACTGCTGTGTCTACTGTCTGGTATGGTGTAACGTAACCAAAACAATGTAACGTTTACAATATTGTATGAAAGGTACTCTGCAATCTGCATTGATCTATTATTTTATTACATGTTTAAATGCTATGTATAAGCTAAAATACCTCATCAAAGATGTCGCAAGAACTCACAACCAATAGTCTCGTCTCCTAAGCCCATACATTTTCAATTGCATCTGGCGTCTGTACCAACCGACATTTTGGCATTTCAAAAGCGTCTGGCGTAACCTTAGACGAACCAGAACGATATTCTAAAGTCCAGAATTGCTCTGAGTGCACACTTCACTCCAGGGAGTCGCGTAGTAGCTGTATGCACCGTATATAACTTTACGGGATATATAGGGGCGTGGAGCGGTGAATAAAATGAGTATGTTTGAGACGGCCACGGACGATCCTGCGGGAATTTTGTAAATTTGAAAACGGTCACAGTTATTCTATAGAAGCGCATTTAGGTGCCCCCGCCTCAGTGATGTGATGATGTCACTTGGCATTTTGCACAGGCTCAAAGGAAGGAACTGTCAGTTGACCTAGTTCAAAATAAATTGGTATGGTACCATACACGTCGGCGGTAGTGGATGAACAAACTTTTATTCTGTGTAGGTAGCAGGAAAAATTACGCATCGAAAAAGTATTTGAATTGAAATGTCAGTGACTCTTATGTACAATGTCTTATTTTTTATTTCATCTGAACTCGAACACTTTTTCGATCTGGTAAATATTCCTGCTTGACCCACAGAAATCCATAAATCACTGTTAAGACGGGGCGCCTAAGGCAAAAACAGCCTTTAGTAAAACGCAAATCGCTCGGAATGACGAGTATTATTGCTGTATGTTTTTTCACTAGCTTGTTTATAACGAGTGTCAGTGTGACTTTGCTTTCCCATAAACGTTATTTTGTTAATTTTGCTCCATCGAAAAGTCTCCTGAAGTTGTCAGAAAATCTGCCTGTCACCATGTTTTATTTTACGATTTCGCACCCGCATCTAAATTTGTGTTCTTGTTATTTATCTAATCATTATAAAAATGGCACAGTAAGTTCCTCAGTTAGACTTGCTTAGCTTGGCTTTAACCTCTTTTTCTTGTTTTTTATTTAATTTCCTCTAAAAATAAGTTAAGGATGAAATTCTAAGTTCTGATTGCCTAAGGCCCGCCCTTAAGTGACGTAATCGCGAATATCAGCAATATCTGTATCAAAGTAGGCGTTGCCCGGAATTTCAAACAAAAAAGTAATTTTCATGTTATTGTTGGCGCTCGGTCTCTATAATCTCTTACAGGAAATTGTTCCTTGATACGCCTCCATTATTCCTCACTTAAGAGGCCTCAGCAGTGCGGATATAATGAAAAATGCCCTCGAAACTTTATATTGTTCTTATAAAAAGGGTTTCAATTAAAGTGTCCTCTTTTGTAAACAGGAAATAGGCTTGGCCAAACTCAAATTGTGTCTTTAGCGTAATTGGAAAGGATTTCCTGCTGGTGTTTAAAAGCAGCGGAATAGAAACAAAGCTTAGAAAGACGTTTCTGCAGTGTAACAAGAACTGTGTAAAATTAAATTAGCTGTTTCAGGTTGCAAAAGCAATATACTTGTTGTTGGTTTATTTCCTTCTATAATTGTCTGCGGATGAATTTTATCGAATTTTTCTTAAGTGTTTCCAAAATCCACTGTGTTTCAAACGACTTCTGACTTAAGTTCTACTATAGGTACTGTAGATGACGTGCTACTGCTCACCTGAAAAAGAAGAAAATTAAATTAATAAAATATTAAATATATATATAAATACTAAACTAAAATTAAATACTTACCTACCACTGTTTGATCGTATAAAATATGTATAAATATCATATCGATGTACTTACCTAGAATACAGATAAATATTGTGTTTGACAGGGCACGCGTCCATTTAAAATAACTAGCACTCAATTCAAGCACTCACCGATATCGCGCGGTGACATAGTCAGTCGGCCAGCTACCGCATTGAGAGCAAGACCTCACGCGTTTGTATTCTATGTACTCGTGCCCTTTTAATTACCAGTTAAAAGTTAATCCTGAGTTTTATTCAACGTCCTGAACACCTATCCGCTACAGGTACTATAGCATCTATTACCTAAGGTGGCAAAACGATTCAATATTCCTACCAGTTTACGTAAAGTCGATTCCATTTGAATTACTCAATCATGTAAATAAGCCAATTTACACACTATTACTCTGTAACTACTTAGATTTGAACATCAATCCTGATCATATTCACATTCCAAGGAACATATTTTTCAATAACATTTTTTCATACATTATTTTTTCAATAATTTCGACATTCTTTAGGATACATAAAAAATACTCCGACGACGAAAATTTTAATAGTTTGTAAAACTGGTACATTATTTTTTTCTCATCAAAGTCTTATACGACTTTGGAAAGTTAGTGTTGTTCATTGTTTTGGATCGATCCGATTCGATCGATCAATCGGTTTTGTTTTGATTTGCTTATATGGGTGGATTTTCTTTTCGACTTATTTGGATGTCCACCTCTTATAGGAACAAAACCACTGAAGCAAACTAATAATTTAATTCTTATTGTTGTTCTAGATACCCAAGTATGACATTAAAACTAAAAACATTATGTGTAGGCATACCTAAAACCTGAGAAATCCACCTACGAAAGTTCAAAATCACCGATTACGAGCGCTGGGAGGCTTGTCTCCCGCGCGTTTTGGGTCATACTAGCTTCGATAAGTTTCTGGCGGAACACAGTACCAAAACGATTTATACCTCATTGGAAGGGAAATCATTTCACGTACACTATTCAATAATAAAAACAATAACGTTTAGTAGTAATTTGTTAAATGAGAGGTCGCGACATGTTTGTCCCACTCTGAACCGTGCTTCTCATGCTTTCCAATACGTATTGCTATCTCATTGGGCACACACACTAGCGTCCTGTCTCGCTAACGCATGTTAAAACAGGTTAGTTGTGCGTGCGGCTGCATAGGAAGTAGACGTGGAACATATTCTTTTTGGCGGTCTAACGAGGTATGTTTTTCACGCGATGTACTTTGGTACGCCGATCGGGTAATTTCCGTGGCTCATTTTTTGATTACTTATAATTAGACTTGCATTTTGTCATTCCATTTTTCAGATGGTAAAAATGACGGAGCTTACATTTTTGAATGATTTTTTGTAATTTTAATAGTAGTTAAGTATTTGAGATCAAAACAGTCGTTTGTCGTAATTTCCGTGGCGTAATTTCCGTGGGCATTTTTACCATGGAAATTACGGTCGTGCCTCGGAAATTACTGAAAGCTTTAATTAAATGATAACCTAACTTAACGTTTCCTTAACGGGGTGGCAGAAGCTCAGATGGGTCTCAACATTTAATTTTTACCACTTTATTATATTATCCGACAGCACGTTTTGCCGAAACATTTTTTTTTCCTTTCGGCGAAACGTGCTGTCGGTGAATCGATGTATCGGTTAAACGCATTTATATTTAAAATAATTTCAATCAAGGGTAATTCGGGATAACGTATGGCACTCCAGTAAAAGTTCAAACCCTTCATCCGGTTATGAATTGATTACACATAACAAATCTTACGTAATCACAAACGGGTATTTGGCATTCCTAGCCGGGTGAAATTATTTGTGCGGTTTTTTCTGTCACCAGACTGTATCTCAAGAACCGTGATATCTAGAGTGTTGAAATTTTCGCAGATTATGTATTTCTGTTGCCGCTATAACAAAAAATACTAAAAACAAAATAAGATGAATATTTAAGGGGGGCTCCCATACAAAATTACGTGTTTTTTATGAATCTGTCTGTCTCCAGGGTGTATCTCAAGAACCGTGATAGCTACAGAGTCGAAATTTTCACAGATTTTGTATTTCTGATGCCACTATAACAGCAAATACTTAAAACTTAATAATAAGAAAAATAAAGGGGGGCTCCCATACAACAAACGTGACTTTTTTGCAGTTTTTTGCTCGATGTTAATTCGTAATTTTTGACAAAAGTAGCAAAAAGTAGCACTCAAATCGTGAAATACCTATCATATGACAGTTTTTGTTACCCGTTACAACAGTAATCTTTAGTCGGAAAGTCGGAAGCACTCGGAAGGATAAATATAATCACTTTGAATGTACAATTCAGATAAAAACTGAATAAATAATGGAGACAATTTGTAAATAGATTTTGAACCTTTCAAATACATGTAAACATCAGTGAATAGTAATAAATAAGACTGTTCTTACCTGTATTACGATAATCCATAGTACTTTTGGGCAAATAACTCGTAATAAACAAACACTGAGGTATCAAACACGGTACGTTTTTAATGTAGCCAGTAACTGACACCGAGCGCATGTTACATCCATCAAGTTCCGGCTGATTTTTGGGTAGATGGTGCAGGCCCACTACCTTGGAATGGGTCGTCTATTGTCCAGTAGCTATCTGGCTCGCTAAAAAGTATTAATTTTTGCTTTTGTATTGGAATTTGCTTTTACCAATTTCACCCGGTTAGGAATGCCAAATACCTGTTTGTCCAAGCATTCCTAACAGATGTTTATGGATAATGTTACTATGGTTTTGTTATGGGTTTTTTCTTTTTTGATAAATACACTCATAAAGTTTTTTTCATTTTTATTTCATCACTTTTAGAACAAATAATTGTCAATTGATCTTATGATCGACCAATCACTGCCAGAAATACGTAATAATATATCCATGTATGATAAAGTAGTCCTTTCGTAATTTCCATGGTAAAAAAATTCCACGGCCGTAATTTCCGTGCCAAAAATATTTTTGATGATAAATTTTAGCCAAAGTATTCGCTTCTAATTGACGCCTCATTGATAGTTTAGTTTTTGAGGCTTTAGTCTTTCATAATCTTTGTTAATTTTACATGTATTACGAGAAACAAAAAATGCCACGGAAATTACGTGAAAATCGGAATTTCAAAAATCCACCCATATAACTAAAGTTGAATTTATAATTCGATGCCAAAATTCGATGGCACATGAACTATTTAATGATGTAGTTGGTTATAGAAAGCAGAATAAAAACAACTTATATTTGGTTGAATGACTTATGCGGCAGGACAATGAAGAGAATGAGCCCGGCGAGGCCACGCTTGTCGGTGTCCCCCCACCCGGTATTCTATAGATAGATGATAGATTTATCTATTATCTATCTATCATCTATCTATAAAAAAGACCGTTATTTTTATTACTAACCAATTTTCTAATATACATTTTATTTCGTACTATTCCAGGTCGTGGAAGACTGGAAATTCATGTCCATGGTTCTGGATAGATTCTTTCTATGGCTGTTCACGATTGCCTGCTTCGTGGGAACATTCGGCATCATCTTCCAGTCGCCTTCCCTCTATGATACCAGGGTACCAGTAGACCAGCAGATTTCTTCCATTCCGATGAGGAAGAATAACTTCTTCTATCCTAAGGACATCGAAACCATTGGTATTGTGAGCTAAGCTGTGAAGATAAATCTTCTTTGAGTTATGATGAGATTCGATTACTGTGAGAATGTAACTTTTTGTAGCTTCAAATTACAAGATGGGCAGTGCATAAAATTGATTGTGTCGTATTACGTTTTACAATAGTAAAGATTTGTCACTTTTATTATAAATGTAAGGAATGAAACTATCATTAGTACACCTACAGATTACAACTAATGTACCTATCCTATAGATATATCAGATGGAAATCTGCTTAGATGAGTAAGAATAGATACCACAGTAAAGAAAGAATATATATGCGTGATCATGTGTGTACCTAAAAAAGCGAAAGCAAGGAACGAAAGAAAATATAATTATTCAGGAAATGAAAATAATAATAAATATAAATAATATTTAAAATATTGACATAGATTAGTTAATTTTGAATTGTTTCATTTTATAAGGTATTTGTGAAAATATTTATGACTTTTTCAAGAATTTATGTTAAGTTTGTCCGAATGGTATTTTAAGGGCTGTGAATTTTTTTATTTAGATATTTTATAGGAGATTATAAATAATTTTAGATGTTGAAATATCTAGGTACTTATTATATTCTTATGAATTTGATGTAGCTATTAACAATTTTGAAGCATATTACATACAATAAATAATTATAGAGCTTTTCTGTATTTTATTTTTAGTCGTTAATACTCGTAGTTTGACGTATTTCGCCGTCACAACGTGACACACTTTATTTACATTGACTGAGGTGATTCTTCACCACTTTGCCATAGGCGAACAGAACAACAGCAAACAAAGTATTTCGCCTTTGTAGAATTATTTATCGTGGAATCACTTTTTACTTTTCCTTTTATTGTGTACAATAAAGAATACTGAATTAAAACGCAACATTACTTTAATCACGTAGTTATTTAATTCATGATCGTATTTCAACCAGTCTCGTCACTAGATCGAATAGGCTGAAAGGGCAAAGGTCAATGTACTTGTCACAGTCGCCGGCCCGCCCTGCGGCCTCAGCCTCGTAGTAGACGTCGTCGAGCCCTTCTTCGCGAGATGATGAGGGCCTGTTGATTGATAACTGTCGTTAGTAGGACTATGGGAGGGCTGCGTAGGGATTTAGAACAATGCTGCTTATAAATCTACGTAGGTATATCTATTTCTGTATAGTAGGTATGTGGGTATTAGTGCGTCACGCGGTTTTCTATAGGGAGTGGCAGAGACAATAACGCCCACATTTACCCAGTTATTTAATACTCCATTTTTTTGTATGGACTGAAAACTCTACCGACTGGGGTATAAGAAATAACCCTCTCAAAATTTGTCCACATGTCTCTGTTCAAGGGCCGTCACCAAATAGAAAGCGAACATGCCAAAAAGTTAGTTTTGCGATATGGTCCTTGTCATTTCACCCGTGTATACTCACGTAAATATGATGTGCATCAAATGCCCCATAATGCCGTTGTGGTGCAGTGGGGTCTCAGCTGCCTCGCAGATGTTCCTGAGAAGGCATTCCCGACCCTTCATGCCATGCCTGGAAAGATTCATAATTCATAATTATTTCTTTATTGCACACAACAAGTAACATTGGACAATAAAAAACATAGAAAACGTGTACAAAGGCGAGCAGAGATAAAATTATTGTTTTTACAACAACCACCAAGCAACCGCCAAGAAACGGTGGCGAAGGGACGCGAGTAGACTGAGGTCCAGGTTTTAACCTCCGGAGACCAAAACAGGGGTGAAATAAGTTTGAAGCTTCTGTCTGTCTGTATGTCTGTCCCGGCACTCTATATAGACGTCAAACGGGTGGACGGAGTTTGATGCTGCTTTCTGTAAATGGTAGTCAAATTACTTGCAATGTTTGTTAGAGTCCCCACATACGGTTCACCAGCCACAGCCACAAACGCTGCCACAAGAAGCTAGAAGTGGCCACAAAGGAAGCTGAAGCGTGCCTCCGCCATTAATAATATAATGGGGTTTATAATAATAGTGTCGGTTTAGTTAAATTATTATTTTCATAAATATTATACTTACTCTTTGAACCGGGTCTCCAACACTGTGTAAGCCAATTCTCTCGTAATACTCCTCGTGTGACGGGAAGCTATGATCTGTAATTCGGTAACTTCTTCATTAGGGATACACAGGTTGCTGGTGCCAATTCAATTTTGTAACTTATGGGATGTTTGGTAACTGCTGGGGTTATGATCAGTTTGAAAGCACATTTCCTTTTATTTATTGGTATGGAAAGCTAAATTATACATTGTAGTTCTCACTCGCACTTTCAATGGTTCAATTATTTTCATATTATTTTTACTATTATTATAAGCCAGCTTTGTCCCACTGCTGGGCAAAGGCCCTCTCCCCCTTTTCCACTTTATTTGATCCTGAGCGGTCTCCCTCCACTCCGTATTTATTTTCAGGGTTCCGTACCCAAAGGTTTAAATAACGGGACCCTATTACTAAGACTTCGCTGTCCGTCCGTCTCTTGTCTGCCTGGCTGTCCGTCTGTCACCAGTGAATCTCATGAACCGCTATAGTAAGACAGCTGAAATTTTCACAGATGATATATTTCTGTTGCCGCCATAACAACTAATACTAAAAAAACAGAATAAAATAAATATTTAAGGGTGCTCCCATACAACAGACATGTTTTTTTGCCGTTTTTAGGGTTCCGATAATTAAAAGGAAAAAAAGGAACCCTTATAGAATCACTTTGTTGTCCGTCTGTCCGTCTGTCACGACCCCTTTTCTCAGAAACGCGTCGAGGTATAATGTTGAAATTAATATCGATTACTCAGGTCTATGGTCCCTTAGAGCTGTGAAAAATATAACTCAATCAAAAGATACTGCGATATTATGTCATAATTTTACTGATTTTGTATGAACTCGCGTTGAACTCGCAAGGGAATCAAAACCTATAGGGTACTTCCGGCTGGCCTAGGGTTATGAAATTTGGAATGAAGGAAAGGTCTTATAGCACAAGTAAAGGAAAAAATCTGAAAACTGCAAATTACTGTCTTTCTAAAAAATATTCAATTTGGTTTACATGGATGACATCACACTTTAGTTTTTTATGTGGAAACCTAATTACACGTGTTACGCTCTCCAAGTGTGATCGGAACCCTTACTGTGCGAGTCCTACTCGCACTTGGCTGGTTATTTTTTATGTTTTTTATATACTTTTGAGCACCTCGACCTTATTTGATGACCCTTCTTACCGATATTCATGGTATAATATTTACATAGGCGCAAATAGCCTGAAAACTAACTTATATCTTAAGACCTATACCTATACCTAGACCAATACCTAGGAATACGTAGACTGGGATTGCAATAGTTATTTATTTATCATCTTAAATAAAGACCCATTAAAAACAAACAAACAAACTTACCGGTAAGTTAGGGAACAGCACTTCGTCGATCTGGGTAATGTTCGTCAGCACGCTGTAGTTCGACTCGAAGTTGTACGAAACGAACACGTTCTTGTCAGGAATATCGATCGGCACGGCGATTGCTACGAAAGTCTGGGAAAATAAGCTGGACATTAGGAAAAAGAGCTCCGAAGTCTAGCTAGGGGTTACATGGTTCTCACGTAGGAGATGTAGAATCGAATCTGGTTGGCTTTGGCGTAATAAGATTATTAATTTATCTTTAAGGCTGGATTTCACCAACAAAAAGTTATACGAGAAGAACTATCCCGGGGATAACTTGTATGACAAATGACAGTTCAAAATGAGGTGATCCTGATCTAGGTGTCACTGGTGTCTTTGAAAAAGTAGAAGATACTCTCGAGTAAAAGTTATTCTTTCGTTCGTAAAATCCAGCCTAAGTAAATTATCAAATATTCCGTATTTCAGATGACACGTTAATCGGTGCGTTCCGTAATATTTCTTAATTGAACTTACACCAAAAAGACTAGTTGGAGGGAAAACGAGTGCTCTCTTTTCTCTAGTTAATCCGGTTGTGCTCGAAAACGTTGCAAGCCTGAAAATAAAATTAATGTTATGAAAACAAAAAATCCTGTGTATTTTCTTTATGTTACGACAATCTGTATGATATTTTATAGAGATGGACGGAAAAATAGGTACACCAGAATATGACATGTCACAAACTAATACTTATTTAACATAAGACGCGGTAGTCCGCCTTTTTTCCATCATCAAATTGCCAGTCTTTATATCAGGTTATCATAAAGATAAAGATAGCCTTTATTCCAAAAAAATATCATAGTAATATCATAATAATAATAGATAATAAACGTTTATTTCTGGTACCTTACCTGAAATAAACGTTTATTATTATTATTATAGTATTAATTATCTTGGGAAGTCCATAAATAGTTTTTTAAATGGTCATTGCTCACCCTAAATTGGTGCTTGACCTAATCATCTGCAAAAATCCTTATAATATTAATTCATAATTTCTTTTTTGCACACAATTAATTGCAATGACAAAAAGTAAATAAAAAACGGGGTACAAAGGCGTTATCTTATTGAAAGTAAAGCTGAAAGTACTTACAAAAAACAAAAAATCTTCAAGTATTTCATTTTTAGTTTTGATGTCGGCAATCAATTTCTGTACTTACAATATAAACAATAATATTATACAATCAAATAGAAACCTATGTCACCGAAACACACCACAGATATAACTACATACAAAGTTCAATAAAATGTAGACGCGTACGAAATCTTTAGAAAAATGCGCCATTGAATGGCCCTAACCGTAAATATGTATTTCCTAAACCAACGTTCTGTACGACGGATGTCAGTTCACTAAATTAGTGTTCATATACCAATTGGTATAGCCGTTATTTGACCAACTTCAAGTGACAATGAAATTAACCCGAAAGTAGTCGTGACCGCTAATAATGCTGAACTTGTTTCTTGAAACAACAGTTTAAATATCTACAACTCGACGTAGATTGAAATTAGTGAAAAAGGGGGCATCTTAAAACTATTGCTGAGGGGAAAATATGACTGAATTGGAGAAGTAGAAACGGAAATAGCGTTTTCTTTGAAAACAATTTTTCAGTGCAACTAAGATGTTCAAGAATGGTAGTAGATGTTCATGTTCATCCTGTTATAACAATAAGTTAACTTCAGTCTGTCCACGTGTGGACTTGTTTAATCAAGGGGAATAATATTAATTGCTCTTTAAAAAATGGCATGTATTCTAAAAATATTGAGAGCCAGTTATAACTTGAATTATTAGAAGTTGAGAAGTTTTAAGCCATGCTCTTTAACTTTGTGCCTTATCTACATGGATTCTAATCCCGGCCGGAGAGAAGAAAAAAATGCTTATATATTTTGGTTCAAACACACAAACATAAACACTAAATATATAATTAATAAAATTAAAGTTTTTTTTGTGCCTCTATACGTGTATGTGTAAATGCATTAAAGTTTGCATACTATGTACTGAAATCAATACCAACTTGAATTAATCGAGAATTCTATTTAACTAGAGACCACCTCAATAATTATGTTTGATCTATCGGAAACATCATGCACAGATACCATCAGTAATTGAAAAAGCATTCATATTTCGGCTTGGAACCGGCCGGACGAGGGAAATAGTCTTGTGTCGGTCATGTACGAAGAACGATTAGGAAACGTTACCGTGCAATGAACGAAAAGAAACGTTTCCCTACGCTAGTCGCTAATCGGACATTCGTTCTATTAGTACATGACCGACCGACCGACCGAGCGAGACTCTCGCTCGGTCGGTCGGTCGGTCATGTCCTAATAGAACGAATGTCCGATTAGCGACTCGCTCGGTCGGTCGGTCGGTCATGTCCTAATAGAACGAATGTCCGATTAGCGACTAGCGTAGGGAAACGTTTCAGCGAGAAGGAGAATGGCGGGGCGGGCGGGAGCCATTCATTACATTACATTATTATTATACTTTAATAGAAGTGACAAGTAGTCAAGAGACTAGAATGACAGTCCTAAGCCTGTTTAGGTATGAAGGAAAATCTAATATTATTTAACTTTTTATTTCTGCAATGCAAACTGACACGTACAATTGTATAAATATGTGAATACACTACAGAGTATAATATTCCTGAAGTTTCTGCTCTGCACGACAAGAAAGGTTAATCTAATAGCCCATTTTCAACCGACTTCAAAAAAGGAGGAGGTTCTCAATTCGACCCGTATGTTTTTTTTTTTCTATGTTTGTTACGCGATAACTCCGCCAATTATGAACCGATTTGAACAAATCTTTTTTCGCCGTATAGGTAATACCTCAAGGGTGGTCCCATTGACACCAGGTCAGGATCTGATGATGGGATCCTGGAGAAATCGAGGGAACTCTTCAAATATTATAGGCAGACCTATAGTGATTTTTGTGTTTTTCATAATAACTCGTGCAAATGCACATGGTAAGCATAATATTGTGATGCGGAACTGCTGATGAAGACCACATATGGCCACCAGAACTGCTCAATACTAGGTACAAATACAATGCGTGGCTGATTGGCAGGCAATGCATATCCTAAACCGGTGGACCTAGAGTCATGAAACTTTGTACAGAGGTTCCTTAGTAGCGTGGGGTAGCACTGAGATGGGATTTGACGAAATTAAGTCCCCAAGGGGGGGGGGGGGGTTATAAGGGGTAACAGTTTGTATTAAACTCAATCTAATCAAATAGGGTTTGTGGAAGTCGGTTTTTTCTAAAGTTTACTTTTTGTTTCAATTATTTATTCATCCAATCCAACGTCCTAATAGTACTAATAGAACTGTTAGAGTGTACTAGTACACTGATTGAATTGTACTAGTACGGAGCGCTCTCTCTGATGACCGAGCAGGCACAAGACTAGAGGGAAACTCTTAATTAACTGGCAACACTGGCACAGCATAAAATAAATGTTTAAATTCCAATGCCTGCAGTTAGTTTTATTGGTGTTTCGTCATTGCTGATTCAGTGTTGTCCGACTGAATGTTCTGTTTCCCTATTTACAGTATTTTCAGCTGAATTGCACTCGTGACTGCGCCAAAACGAAGATCGACTATTTTGTCGTAATACTATTCCCTGTATTCATGCCATTTTATTTAAGCTTTACCAATAAATCTTCATTCCGCTTTGACACAAGGAATGCTTGATGCTTGATGCTTTACAGTTAAACTTTATCTTATAACTTCAGGAACCAAATCAATGATTTTTATGATCAGGCGTCTGGGTCTAGCGGTTGTATGGTTAAGTTAAGGAACAAAAGAAAATATTAGCTGAATATAAAGATATACTGCATAAGAACTATAGACATTGTAATCGGTTCACTCGTGTGTTAGCACACGCGGGTCAAACTAACAATAGCGAAAGAACCATAGATGTACGAGCGAGACAGTTAAAACAGCACCTACCTATAGTAAAAAGTTTAAGTTTAAATAAGTTGACATATTGTTGTCGCTATTTCAGATTCCACGGTAAAAAACCTTAAAAAACACATTCATTCCAGCCTTACTGTTTTTAATCAGCCTGGCGGAGTGGCATTTTTGAGGCCCTCGAAATGGATTCGCCCTCGAAAGTAAATCGTGTTCGAACTTATTTTCTAGTGGTCCTCTTTGTATTTTTGAAGCACTCGAAATCAGTGTTATCATTATATTGAAAACCTTTAACAAACTTCGTTTCAAGCAAAAAAATAAATCTGGCCAGCTATAACTCATTGATTTTGACCTCAAATTTTGACCAATAAATGAGAGCTCATCAGTCAAATGGACAATTATTATACTAGTAGTAGAAATCAAGAAACGAGTGGG
The DNA here is from genome assembly GCA_963457715.1 of Argyresthia albistria. NCBI lineage: Eukaryota > Metazoa > Arthropoda > Insecta > Lepidoptera > Argyresthiidae > Argyresthia > Argyresthia albistria. Next base: position 5,068,383 of record OY735260.1, read on the forward strand.
TAGGACCACTCTTTGTAGAAATTACGGAATGAATCTTCAAAAATGGCGTTTTAATGAATTCGTTTTCGAATGCGAATTGGTGTTCGATGGCCTCAAAAATGCTACTCCTGATGTAAGCTATTTGGTGTTCGATAAATATTCTCCGCTCACGAGGCCGGCAGCGGCTACCCTGATAACTACTAGGTATGTCGGCTCGGGCAATCGCCGCATTATCCCTACTTGTATACTTTGGCTTGTCTGACAACGTCATTAGGACTATAAGAGGATAAGTACACTTATAGGCGACAGTACTAAGAGTTATTTGATTGAATACCTATCTGTGTAGCCGCAGCTGTTTAGACGAATATGCGTTCGGTGTGATGTGCATGATTATTGATGCAAAATCATTGCGAAATGTTTGCAATCGTACCAGTTTGGCTTCGTATCGAATTGGTCTGATCTGACCGCGTTGCTGACAACCAGTGATTTATTACATTTTCATCGGTATCTGATGTGGTGATGAGATTTTCATTGGTTATCGTGGTCTGTACAACTAATTTAACCTAATGACATTTGAAGATTCTGTTTTGTCACTCTTTCGACACTTTGACGTTTTGTTTATTAAGACTGAAAAGTGGCTAAAAGTGCGCACAATCGTGACTCTACCACGCCGTATGGGAAAAGACGTGACGGTATGTTATAATATGTCAAAACTTAGCCAATTAAACGTAATATCCGTTATATATTCTCATTTTCTCCCCTCTGATGCCGTAGATATTGAATATTCAATTCTATTGAATATATTTTCAGATAACAATATTGATCTTAATTATCATAAGCGTTATTTGATAACCAAATATTAATTAATTAAGCACCATAAGCTTTTCCAATTGTACCCATTTATTATTTTTTGTTTTCAGTTAAAATATCTCCAATATGCGTGGATATAAGATCTAATGGACTGCTAGGGCATTCTTCTGAGTAAAAATTGCAGTCTTCTTCCATGCCAAAATATTCTGCTTCGTAGAAACAATCTTCAATGTCTTCTTCTGGCTCTGATGTTGAAGGTCTGTGAACATTTAAAGAAAAAGTCTTAAGTTTGAAGCATTATGTACAAAATGGTTTGACATTCTCAGAATTGTATTTCCAGCAGATATATTTCATAAAATCAATTTTGTGCAAAAAAAGAAGTTTTTGCTGGCACTTTTACATGACGTCACTCTTTCGTTATTTCGTAACTCAGGAACAAAAGTCCCGTTTTGACAGTTCATAAAAAAGTATCTTTTTAGGGTTTCGTATCTCAGAAGGAAAAACCCATAAGGAATACTCATAATTCATAATTCATAATTTCTTTATTGCACACAATTAATTGCAATGACAAAAAGTAAATAAAAACAGTGTACAATACTCGTGCGTCTGTCTGTCCATCCGTCCGTATGTCACAGGCAATATACTCAGAACATATTGGACCGATGAAGTTGAACATTGATACACTTATTAATATCTCTAACACAAAGACAGAGGTGCGATGTAAATATGGAATTGAGGCTACTTTTGGGGGCCAAATGAGAAAAAAAAAGTAAAAAATAAAAATAAAAATGTGCAGTGTGACATATCAAATGAAAACGCATGGTGTAAGGATCTTAATAGTAGATTGTTTACCAAGGGAGTAAAGAACTATTTTTAGGGCGAGAGTGTTTTTTGAATCCTGAGCGACCGAGGGATTCTAGAGTTGAGTCCCGAGTGTAACGAGGGACTCAAAAGTAGAATCCTGAGGGAGCGAGGGATTCAAAGTACATCACTCGAGCCAAAAATAGTTTTTACTCCTGAGGTGGACACTCTACTTTTCATCACCCTCTATGAGAAAAGTAGTAAGTAATCAATAAAATAACATACATGTACCTATACAGGGTGTAACAGAAAGGGGTGTACAAGCGGAAAGAGGGACATCATTCTGAACAACTTTCACTATGGGACCGACTTGATCGGAGCAACTTTATTTTTATCAACTCAGTACATTTCGGGCCTAGCGCTGATAGTATGTTGGAGTCAGTGAAGTCAGTCCCATAGTGAAAGTTGTTCAAAATGATGTCCCTAACAACCTTCTTTCGGCTTATACACCCCTTTCTGTTACACCCTATATTTATTTACACAATTGTCGTGATATGTCGTCGTGTGTAATGGTTTGTTGGAAGAAATCTCTTGTTATCTATTATAAGTTTTCTGTATGTCATTCTTGTGTTAGTACAATAAAGAAATTACCAATTACGAATATGTCCCCCACATAGTTAAAGCTTGTTTAGTATTGGCTAAATCTTGAAAATTGGTTCAAAAAGCATTTTCAGATGAACACTTTGTTCCTCTTGATTTTTTCTACAGGATTGATTACAGTTTTTACATGTACCTATATTTCTCCTGATTTTATTGGTAACAGATCTTGTATTTTTCATTCGCGTTTGTTGTTATCATCTGGAGTTAGACACTCACTTTCACTCATAGATATTCTTTACTCATATCCGAAAACGAAATTGAAATAATTATATACAGCATTCAGATTTGGCGCGCTTTGTTTACAAATTTTCCACAACTTTTTAATTATTTGGTCCGTGTTTCGATATCAATTCTGTAAGGTTGTTTCTCTGTTGTCACCAATCGGTGTCAATCGATTCGGTCGATCGGATTATCTAATCTGTGTCGAGTACGCATTTTAGTACAAACTTTTTTTTTATTGGCTGCGTTTTGAATCCATCTCTCTTTTAATTGGGTCTGTCAGCCTGAGTGGTAGTGAAAATGATTAGTGACAGCATTTTTTTTCCTTTGTACTGGCAATAAAATTAAAAAGCTACTTTTAGTCCCTAGGGACTAAATGACCTACTTTAGTCCCTGTTTGCCGGGACTAAAGTAGATCTTTTTGAATAGATGTGATGAAAATGTATTTTTATAATATTTTAAGACTTATTTTGAAAAAGTTGTGCTCAATGATATGGCCGATTCGCATGTCATCAAAATCTTTAGGGTACTTCCCGAAGTCCTAGAAATCTGAAATTTGGTATGCAAGCACATGTTTGCACCCATATCCCATAAAACTCCTAAATCTTCAACTTTAACCCTATAGTAAAAAGTTTAAGTAACCCAAAGTTTGTATGAAAAACTGAATTTTAAGGTACTTTTAGGGTATTTTTTTGGTGTCAGTCCTTTATTGTTGTACGAAACCCTCTCAACGCGAGTCTAACTCACACTTGGCATCTTATTTGACTAGCAGTACGCAAGCCTGTTGTCCACTTTTAGCCAGTTATTCAATACTCCATTTTGCGTACGCTTTACAGTAGAGGACAGTTTGTTGTTTCTACGGATTACCTTCTTATAAAAACCTACCGTCTTCATCATCCGCATGTCTGGGAACCCACTTTTGAGTATAGGCCTTTCATTACGTTTCTGAAGTTTAGTTCACAAAACCGTCACTCACGTGAGCACGACGTGTAACAAATCACCGACAATGCCGTTGTGCAGTAGATGCGCCTCGCTGCTCTCACAGATGGCGCGAAGGAGACATCGCCGACCCGCGAAGCCGTGTCTGAGGAAATTGGAGGTTACGGGGTGAGCAGACAGCTTCAAACTGTCGTCGTCGGTTCATCGAGCGAGTAAGTAAGTAAGTAAGTTTATTCATGTAGGCAAGTGCAAACAGCTAGAACTTGGGTTAACGCTAAATTCACTTTGTCCTATTTCTGATTTCTAATTGAGAATTTCACTAATTAAATTCTTAACTATCGTTCTGTCTCTGCAGATGTCACAAAAAAGAACGTGACAACACGATACTTAAGTATTAAATCCCCAGAAAGACACCCCCCATAGGGTGCATGACAGGTGACACCAAGACTTCTAAAAATATCTATTGTTTAAGGGATGTAAGCATACCTTCCCCTAATTTTAATGCCAAATATTTTTCTTTTTCGATCAAGAAAGTGAGTAGAAAGGTTCACCCCGAGTTGCACGAAACGATTCTGTTTCATCCTCTATACGGGTACACGCTGAACAAGCTTTTCCTTTATCAGAATGTATAAAAAATCTTTTAAAAAAATTCATCTGCTTTAAATCTCAAGGTTGTATATCGTTGGTCACACAAAAGTTCGTCTTTGTACAATATTATTATATTAGGTAGGACTGTTGATGTAGAAAAAGAAATTAAAATTCATTATCTATCTAGATTGAAGTCTATAAAACACAGATTTAAAACACCGACAGCTCAGTATGTCATTCTAAGGACACTTGTTTTTACAGACCTCGACGTGATTTCCCGAATGGCTTTACTACGTCACGGAAAATACAAGCAATAATCTCTATAGTAAATCATTTAAATAAGGTGTTGGCGGAAAGCGCGCGGCCGAACCAAGGAATAACCTGACAAACTTATTTACTCAATTCCAAAAAAACAATTTGAACTTTACTTCTTGGTGTTACGGTATTCTGAGGGAGTAAAGGATACACCTTTGTTTTTGTGTAGTAACTTGCAGCATGTGTGGAGGCGTGTCTACAAAAATATATTTCCTGTTTTCGTTGGAAATTATTATTTTCCCGTATGTGTTTGTTTTGTTTGTGGTTGAACGGTGGATTTGTTTGGCGGTATGTGTTATTCATGTGTTGTTCGAACCAAATCTGTTAATGGGAAATTCGAGTTGGGGTTTTTGGAGCCTGGTGCTGCTTGGTGGAAGGCGTTGAGTAATGGGAGTTACAAAACGTATTTTACCCGGGAAAAGGTCAGAATTCCATGAAAAAAAAGGAAGTTGGACTAATAGCTGATTATTAGTTGGTTTGTAATGTCCCCATTACACACACACTAGGTACTGTTTTGTTCCAGGCGTTATCAGGACCCGAACCTGATGTGAATATGACTGGATATTACCTGGGGATATTACAAAGTTTCTGTTACGATACTTATAGATAGGTAGATAAGAGCAAAACTTTACTTACTTCTCCAACATAGATTCAATGAAATGGTAAGCCTGGCTTCTTGTAAGAATATTGTTCTCATAGTCATGAACACTTCGTTGTTTTCTAACGACCTGAGAATAATTGTTACCATTTATTACTATTAAATATTGATCTCTTGATCCGTACTTTATATCATATTTGCAGTTCAAGATTCAGAAGAACTGTACATAGAGCTTACATTGTACATATAAAATGACTAGCTTATGACCGCGACTTGAACTGAGTAGTTACAATTTTTGCTCAAATTATCCAAAAAGTGTAACTACTCATCCCAGTGCAATGTTTCAATATAAACTTCCCATAGATTCTAAATTACAAACTTTACAGATCATTTTGTTTGACCCATAGAGTTCGACATTAATAAAGCCGTTCCTTAGAGATTCCCTACAATGCCCTACATCATGGTAAAGCTAGAGGACTGATGAAGGGTAGCTTCCATCCAAATTGTAGTCCTGTAGCTCTAGCCGTTTTGCCCCTGCGTTGATGACTCAGTCAGTCAGGACTCGTTTTCTATCATGATAAATGTGGTAGGTACGTACAGTGCCAATATCCCCGACGTCTCCCAGTAACGGCTCCAGGTATGTGGCGTTGGCGACTGTGTAAAAGTTCACCTCGAAGAACCACGCGACTGAAGTCGTCGTCTCGGGGTGGAGGGGGATCGAAATGGTTGCGAACACCTGCCGAGAAAATATAGCTCTATGATACTTATGGGCATTTTATATTAAGAGGTGAGTGGGATTATCAAGTAGTATTTATTAATCGTATTCACAAAAGGATCGGATAATCAATTCGGTTGTATTTTTTTAATTTTATTTTTGTGTCCGTTACCTCGAATTTGGTAGTAAATATGAACCGATTTGAATAATTATTTTTATATTATAGAGCATGCTTCTAGTTTGGTCCCATTTCTGAAATTTTGAAATCCATCCAGGTAGATCTTGAAAAAACGTAAAAAGCCATAATAATTTGGCCTGTTTACCTATACGACATCATCATGAAAAGTTAAAAATATTTTGTTTTATGTTCATAAATGAAATAATGGTTTAAATCAAACGTGATTGGCTACAGAAGTCGGTTTTTCTTTAAACATATACATTAGTATTAATATTAGACATTTAGGGCCACTTGTTCCAAACTTTTGACAGTCGCTAAATGGAGTTTATCGCCGTTTAAGTACAACACGGCCAAGTTACGTTGTTAAACACGCCAAGGCTGTTTGCTGTCAGCCAGGTTCCCACTCAACATGGCTGCGTTGTATTTATTTTATATTGCACATAAACTCCATTTATAGCGGCTGTCAAAAGTCTGGTGCAAGTCCCACTTAGTCATGCGGTTTCCACAGACGTCTAAAATGAATGTAGTTTGAAAAGGAATCTCATTCAATCAATTTCTTAATTATTGGTTTCCATCGATTTCATGATTCTGCCAGTGTCAAAATGGAATCTACTGCAAGCAAACGGACAAGAGCTGACGGATATCAATCTGTCAAGATGGTTATTCTTCAGAATTCTGCAAGTATTTACTTACTCCCCATTGTGTGTCTGTCGGAAAAATAAGGTATCTTTTGGTCCTTTGTCTCGCAGTTCCCGTTCCATTCGCCAGTTTCAGCAGAAGCCATAATCTGAAAATAAATGTGTGCTTGCATTAGAATTTTGATAAATAGAGTAAACTGGATGCACTTACCTAATAATAATTGGAAATACCTACAGCATAAGTCGATGAATGAAACCCATTTTTCTATATTCGCTTACTAAACTTTTATTAAAATAAAAACAAATTACGAGACCGCACGAAATCCGTTGTAGGTTCAGAAATACGTAACGGTCGACTATTTGTCGAAAAGATTTGTCGGGTCGCACGGTATTTTACGTGGCATCATAATTGGTGGAAAAGTGACCCTCGTTCCCACGTAATTGGGTGTAAATTTGTGTAGCACAAGTTACCCGGGAGCAAAGCTTGTTGTATAGCTTGGTTAGGAAACTCGCGCCGGTGTCTCACGACAAGCGATTTCGTGATTAGTTGATCGCTTGCTAGAAAACATGTTTTCTGGTCGCCATAGGGCGCGCGCAGCGTATAACATAAATATGTTGACGCTTGTTGCTCACGTGGGTTTCGTAGTTAGAGCCGTCTCTGCCTTATTACCAGTGATCGGAACAGGTAGAGTGATTTTAGGTACTTACGTCATGCAAGTCATAACATTGATATACCTCTTTTCCGGAAGGTTCAAGATTAAACGAATAGTGTTTTAGTAATTGAAAAAAAAGGCATTGTTCACACAAACAGGTTAACGATGACACATCTTGGAGACTGTACTCTGATTGGTCGCGAAGTCGCAAACTTTGCATTGTGCCGATGGTGCTGCTTATAAGTTGTAAATCTTGCTCATTCCATGTGATCATTATGAAATTCCGAAAAAAAAACAGAATCATCTAAAAAGCCCGGAATCTCTGAGGCATTTCCATGTTAATATATACGTTTGATGTCACTCACCCCAAATCACTCTACCTACTACGATCACTGCTTATAACCAGTAACCACAGACAGACAGAGCATTGAATACTAGAGGGCAAGCCGCCACGTCGCGTGGTGGCTGACCGTCGTCCTTGTATGTCCTATGTGCATAATTATGTCACCGTAATATTGTAAAAACCGCGAGAATACAATATGACGGAAAAACCGCTAGATTATAATGTGTCGATAAATTGTAAACAAGATCGACATGGTTTAGGTTTATAGGATCGACCTTATGCTTTTTTTGGTACTTGGATGACCTAAACATTTAAAGCTGGATCCGTCGAAGGTTTAAATGTTTAGTGGTAGGGTCATAGACTTAACGTCATTATATTACGAGCACGAGTAGTACATAGTGAAAGTCATTCTAAATGCTCTTGCTTCCATTATAAAACATGAAGCTTGTCTGCTAGTGAACAAGTTTGTGAATGTGCAAATACATGAACGACGTAAGTGTATGGGTATGGATGAGCTCAAAAGCAGCACTAATTTAGTAGAGACCCTTTCACTCTCATAAGCACACCGCTCGAACGACCGAATAATGGCGAACTATTGATGTATAAAATTTGTCGGCGAACCAGTTCAAACCATGGTATAAGACTGTTATCCCCCTTATTATAAAAAGTTAATCCGAACAGCGAGGCGGAACTGAACGGAGCTATGGCTATTTTACCAATAGGTATATCAATATACGTATTACAGTGTCACCATATGTAGGTATTTATCTGTAGAATGGAGCGTGGCGCCACCATCTAGTCCACTAAACAGCATACACTAACATCACTACAAAAAATCTAGAGAAAAACTTTACTGACAGCAAAGTGACGTTTTTAAAGAGGCATCAGTAGTTTTCCGCTTTGGGCGTTCTACAGATAACTTGATGGCTCTGTATGTATCACTCGTTTTATGACAGCGTATTTTTTCTTTATTTAATATTACTGATTATGACTAATTTTGACATAACCGTAAGTTACTTATGAACTATTTACTTCTGCTTGATCCTCTGCCACTCCGTATGTGGAAAAACGTGAAGCTTCATCAGGGTGTTCTATACATCCATTTTAAGATTCCAGAACGCATTAGACGTGCCAAAACTATATATATATATCTTCTCTTATCAGACCGTACGGTAAACTTAATGATATTTCACTATATAAAGATACAGAAGTACAGTAAAAAAGGGTTATATCTGCTTTGCCATATCAACCAGCACAAATACTCCTTCAGCATTAAAGGAAAACACCCGCTTTTCAGAGTGAGCCAATTTATTGGAATGAAGGGTTATGTAATGGGATTTCGTGGTCGCAGCGTACAAGTGAGTTCGATGTAAACTACACGACTGCAGTGCGATTATGGTCTTTGTGGCGTAATAATAAGAGCGGTACAAATTCGTACTGGTGTAACTTGCAGTTGAATGAACAAGCGAGTTCGAGTACACTGCAGCACTCGTACCGGGTTTTATTCAGCCTTTATACAGCAATTTTTTGTCCAAATACACGGTTCAGGAATTATTTTATGGCTTTAGTACAGCTTTCACCGGTAACAACCGTAGATTTAAAGTCACCACTGAACAGCAAATAGTAAATAGGTAATTCACTTCGATCTACTTAAAGATTTTATCGACTAGATTCGGTTTTTGGAGCATAGTTATTATCGGTGAGTTTTGATTTGAAAAATGTACTTGACGACTCGTAAATTGAATGAAAATGAAATGAAATTGTTTATTGACCGATAACATGGTTTACACAGATTCTACTTAACTAAAATAAGGAGATACTTAATTAGGAACATTTATCATAAAATAGGAGGGATCAGTGACAACCGAACTAGTGAAAACACTGTATCTCGGTTGTCAAATGGTGCTCAATAAATTACAAGATGGGATGAGCAACTTACTTCTCAAGTAGATTGTGTTTGGTGCTAGGTACTGGGGCGAAAAACAAAAATTATGGATATAATATTTGGAAAAAGAAAAAAATATAAAATTAGGGAAAATAGGAATGTTGTGTAGGAATGTAAAGAGTGTGGCTGCTCTTCCGAAATGGTAGGATGTAGTATTATACACTTAATTAAAGGTGTTGAAAAGCAGGGTGAGTGATTGAGGTGTTGAGTTGTGTCTGCACAAAACTAATGAAAGTTAAATGCAGGGTGTGTAATTGTATGATAGTGTGTTTGTGTGTGATGTAAAAAACAAGCAAATTGTAACTATGATTTAAGTAGACATTCGGTTTCTTCATAGCAGAGAGTTTGTAACCACTTCGTTAAATGAGTTTTGCAGATGTTCTTATTAAGGGGATAAATATTGAGAATTTGATTGATTTTGTTGTATAGACGAGGGCCCAAGAACAGGAAAAACCTTTCAGAAAAAGCCAATCGGTGTTTTTGCTTTGATGACGTATTGAATATTCTGTCATTCCGACGTGTAGAGAGTACAGCTGGGCCAAAGAAAAGTTTTGAATGTTGCCTGAGAACGAGATGCTGTATGAAGAGTTGGCGAACAGTGAGGACACTACATGTCTGATAAAGGTGGTATGTCGAAAAGAGCTTAGGCCTAAAAGTGCAAACCTTGAGAATAGCTCTTTGAGCCCTCTCAAGGCCCAACATATCAGTTTTGCCGGCACCACCCCAAGATGAAATGCAGTAAGTTATAATCGACTGACACAGTGCCAAGTAAACCTGTCTTAAGAGCCGTGGGTCCGCTACATGCCTGAGATTTTTAAAGACGTAAATGAGTTTACGTACTCTGTTGGTGATTAATTTTATGTGTTGCGAAAAGTTTAAATTTTTGTCCAACAGAATACCCAAGTACCTTATTGTGTCAGTCTTTTTAAGAAAACTACAGCAGCAGTTACAGTCCACAGGTCTTTGGCAGGTATGAGCAATGATCTTAAATCTCGGTGCCGGTTGGGAAGAGTTTCGTACTGTAAAAGCCATGTATTTAGTTTTATCTGTATTTAATGAAAGAACATTGCTAAATAATAATTTCGTTACCCTATTAAAACCTTCCTGAGCATATCCAAAAGTTTGATCCCAGGTTTTAGAGGCAAAGATGAGTGCTGTGTCATCTGCGTAAGAGAAAATTCTACCATTTTGAAGTTTAACATCGCACAATTCATTGATATAGGTAAGAAAGAGTGTGGGACCTAAAATGCTTCCCTGAGGCACACCTTGAGTTACTTTAAGGTCAGAACTGACACATTCACCTATTTTGACACACTGCTCTCTATTATCCAGATAGTCTCTGAAAAGTTTCTTAGGTATACGGCAAAACATAACACGATCAACATCAATGTTACACCAATCAATCAATATTGTAGAGAACTTTGGTCGGATATTTATTATTATTTGGGAGGTGCCAAAACAACTAAACTAAAGGAACTAAAGGCGCTATACTGACAACCACAAATCCGACAGCTCTTGCGCAGTGGCCACAGATTCCATTTTCAAACACACCATTTTAATTAGTTTAGTTAGTATAGTTCGTATCGCCTCCCAAATCGCAGGTATTGTCATTCATTTGCACATAGGCGCTCTGCTGTCCGACTACCTATAGCAGGCGGTGTTGCAGTTTACTATGCTGAACCAAGGTCTAATGAGGTTCCATATCTCGGCGAATGGGCTAGAGGTCTGTCAGGCAAAGGTGTAGGAACATTTGGCATGCGGTGACAGGTGGAGTGGAACGAATGCTTGTTGACCAATGAGGAATGAATGGTCTGTGTTGATGACAGGTTCTTGCGCCCCCTGTAAACGTCACTCATCAGCCAAAAGATTGTTGGAAGACTGTAAGTATTGATGAATGATGATGACTTACTAGACTGCGTTTTCGTTAAGGATGCGCGCGGTGAGAAGTCGAACGAATTTGATGAGTAGCCATTTGGTCGTCAATGTTCTTACTGACAATACCAATGAACGACTCGCACGCCACCATCACGCTACCCTACAGGTGCATAGTGATCCTAGACGCAGTCTACCTATCGATCATATTGCCTCTGTCAATCTTGAAAAACTTTTCGCCATGTATAAAGGCAAAATGCACATTTCATTGCTAACAAAAAGAAAACTTTGAAATGTTAGTTGCTTCCAACTTTACCAAGAAACTTACCTCATGAATCATGCACGAATTCCTAGAAATATTATTCCTAATTTTTCATTTCGCTCACATGACACAAAAACACGATTTGCTTTTGATAGCGGAATGTATTCGAATTTTTCGAATTGGGGCCATCGCTGACGCCGCCGCCTAAGAGCCTAATCACTAGGAAAACATAACGGTTCATTACACTGGAACCGAAGGCGGTAAGCAAACAGTACATACATTTTGCTTTTTAACGCGAACGTGAACATACCGAGACGCTTCCGTGAACAATTCTTAAACATGTTATTCTGCATATTTATATTGGCTTCCAATATTTTTTCCGTGATCCTGACAACATCGCCTCCAAATGGCGAATATCATAGACGACAAAAGCGCTACTTAGTCTACCCAGACGGTGGTCCAGCCCGGACGCAGGTATTTATAAACTCCGCTCATTCCAATCCGTGGAATTTACATAACTTGAGTAAATGATGTTTTCTTTGCACTCGGGAACCCGCTTAACGAAGCAGTGTTTTTTCTTGTTCGTGAATTTAAATGCAATTAAGTCGTGTCCGCTTTTCGACTCGTGAGTACCTGTACTCTCGCGTGTCTGTGTTTCTCTCTCTCATTAATTCGAGATATTTTCTCGTTTTGAAATTTGTCAGTGCCCCATTAAAATTAAAGCTTATATTTTGTCTCGAGTGGCCGTTTAGATTTACCAGCACAAGGGTGCTTGTCGCCGAAACAATAACCGAAACACAATATTGAAAATTCTACTGAAAATGAAAATCAACTCTTCAAAACTCTCGCCGCGGAAAACGACTTTGTTATCTTTCATTATATAAGATTTTGATTTCCTTTCTTTGTAACGTTGAAAAGCAAAAGTATTGTTGTAAGTTAGAACGGATCGTTTCAAACATTTACCAATTTCTTCTTTACGTTCGTTACTTTCTATGTTTTGAGAGTTTGCTACTGATAACGTGCCAATAGAGTTATATCATGAACGCACTAGTTGAATTAAATTAGTTAGCCTTATATCACACAAAATAAATGTGGATAAAAGTGAGCCTCTGCCACCCGAAAAGCGAACTCCCTATTTTTTGTCTTGAAGGAGCTTTTTAAATTAAATTATCATAACATACTTTTTTCCTACAGAAATACCTCTGATATATTAACCATGTTCAATTTATCATACACCTATTATTGAAATTTCATTCATATTTTCTAATTATAATTTTCAGTTCATCCTCGGTCTTGGTGTACCAGTGGATACAAAAGAGCAGACAGTCACCGTTGGTACAGTCATCAAGTTCCAGTATGATCTTCCTACTAACAGCAGTGAATACACCAGCAGAATCTATGGATTTGTCAACACTGTCTCCAGAGACATGGATGGAGACACACCAGTAAACGAAGAAGATAGCAAAAATTATGACGGGAGAAACATTGAGAGCAACAGAAATGAATTAAACGAAACTAAAATAGATGAATCTGGAGAAGACGAAGTTGACAATACTCTTGTAGACATAACATTTAAGGACAGGAAGAAACGGTCACTGGCTTACAGTGAAGGTGGCATGATAGCTACGAATGTTTTGAAGGAATCAACAGAAGTATCGCTACAGGAAGCGATAAGAAGACAGGAGATGAGAGATAAATACTTTTTGAAACAACAAGAGGAACCAAAAAGGGCTAATAGATGGGACTTCTACAAGATCATTGAACATATGTCTGAGAGGTAACTACCATCATCTGTGCTATCATCATATTAATATTCGAATGAAAGAAACTATCAGAATGATTTTGAAATTGAAAGACCTTTGAGAATCATCATCATCATTAGCCCACATACCTGCTGCTGGGTCGATGTAGAAGTATTACTTATGGCCTCTTCTATAAACCAGTCTCACTGTCTTGTGCCAAACGGCATCAAAAAATATAGCATGTTTGCAATAATTTTCTACCTGCTATGTATTAGTTATTTAGAATATTTTTTTCTGATTTTAGATACGGCTACACCGGAAGGCCTTGCCTTCTAAGAACAATCTGCGAGGCAGCTGAAGTTCCCTTTACTCATGAAAACGGGCTACTGGGAGAAATCGGACACATTTTATTCACGTGAGTAATTCGTCTTGATAACACGTCTTGCTTTGGCTGAAAACTGACAAACTTTTTTGAACAGTTTCAGCCAACTATGTCCATCAAAAGTTTATGGACCTGATATAAATGGTGTATGAGTATTCAATCAATAAGTATGAATATCTATTTTACTGAATAAAGCATTATCATTTCATTTGAATTTAACACCATTGTCATTTATTTAAAGGGTAGTAATGATAATGATCATTCTTCCTTGTTTGGTCTGTTCACTAAGACTGCGTTTTCGTTAAGGATGCGCGCGGTGAGAAGTCGAACTAATTTGATGGGTAGCCATTTTGTCGTTCTATCATGGTATTGCCAGTTAAAATACTGGCAATACCAGGAATGACGACGTAGGTACCTAGGTCTGCTACATATGACAATACAATAGTACTATCTTTTCCCCCACAGCCCATCTACAACCAAAGACGACCTCTCCCACCACACAGACAACGAGTATCACGCAGCAGAACGCCTCGGCATACAAGAAGGAATCGACTGTGAAGCCTTATTTCCTGAGTGCGAAGGATCAGTTTTGGAGACTTTCACCCAAATTGGAATGGACACAATGCATACGTTTGGAATATATTAGATTGATTTCATTTGCAGTTTGATTTTGTCTTAAGTACTTAGCTGTAGGTATTATATATATGACTCTAAGATCTACATCATGCTCATCCCTTGTCTGAATGACTCGCCTTCCAAGGTCATAAATGGCATTTTGTGTTTATTTTCTGAGTTTTATAATTTTTGTACTATTTCAGTTATTTTACCTTTATTATTTTCAGTCAGTTCCAAGACTAGCTTTATTGTCAATATATTAACCGAGTTGCATGAAACTTTGAAAGGACATCGCCAACTCTCCATACTAACTATTATCTCAAGCGAATTTGTAAAGTCTATTCACAATAATAACTTCATTGCTCCATTGCTGCGGCGATGGGCTAGCCCTCTGTCACGCAAAATGGAGTATTGAGTCACTGGCTGAATGTGGGCACAGTTGTGCCTCTGCCACCCCGCATGGGAAAAGGCGTGACGCTATATTATTTATTATTATTTAATCTCATTTGATTGTTTAATTCATGAGGTCAATAATGTTAGAAATGCTGTTTGAGGCCTTTTAAAATCGATTACAGCGTCTACGAAGCCATAGTTTTGTATCGATAAAACTGTTTGGATCTGCCTCGTAGACGCTGTAACAGATTATGGCGTGATTCGGAACTTTAGGCTTTGCATTTTTGCCTTTCCTTTTGGATAAAAACGGAAAAAAATATATACTAAAACCTCTGAACCATCTCAGAACAATACCGAAGAAAGTCCTTTGAATTTCCAATTATTACAATATATTTAACTGGCCTGTAATGTTTTTCATAACCATAACACTAATTCAATATTTTTCTTTAATATTCGTGGTTTTCATAGACGCGTTTGTAAGATGAGACATTGATGAGACATTTTTCCGAACTCCTAGCATATCATTAGCATGAAAATGTCAATTTTAAGAGATACTCACCTCAGTAACTTTCGTGCAACGTGCAACACAGGGTTAGTAATTTGTAAGAAAAGTCAATCGGTACCTATTTAATTGTATTATTATGGAGTTTAGAAAACATGTCGATTACAGAAATTGAACAATTGCTATACTTCAGCGTGCATCGCTGAGATGACGTGTGTGTACCCAAGTTGTGTGCTTCGATGTATGGTTGCAACTCATGACCTGGATGTAGTGGCAGCTCTGCATCGTTATTTGGACTGTAAGACATGAAATGATTTATGATTATAATTCATATAAGACTTAAAGCGATTTTTGATCGAGCATCGTAAGTCAGGTTCGAATATTATTATTATTGTATCTATGAGTCTTAAATATTACGGGACCATGCGGCCCTGGTCCTTTTTGTAGGCTTGCCTGGGGACACGGGTCCAACACGAGAGGCCTCTTTCAGACAATTTATAAAACACTAATTTGAAATTGGCCTATATCATCCCACTGCTTTTGCCTTTCTTCCCGTTTTCACTCATCTCGCTCCTGGACCAGTTCCTGTTATGCTCCCTCAGCTCGTCACTCCAAGTTTTCTAGGGTGGCCTCGACCTCGCTTTGCGTTTTTTGGGACCCCGAGTGTCATTTGTTTGGCACATCGGTCTGGTTGCATACGAGCAACGTGGCCGGCTCAATCCTACTTCAATTCGGCCGCTTTTTTTGCTACTTCTCTGATTTTTGTTTAGGAGCGCAACTCGGTGTTTCGAACCCGGACCCGCTGGCAAACCTCGAGTCTAAGCTTTTGGATATCAGTCAAAGACCAAGTTCGAGTTCCGAAGGTAGGGATGGGAAGAATGCACATGTCCATCAGTTGTCGCTTCAGAGTTAGAGGGAGATTTCCTTTCTTAGGCTCGAATAGTTAAAACAAAAAAGGTTCGATTGCAGGCCGAAAATTGTGGTCTTGATTTTTTTTCTGTCTACAACCATACTGATTCCATTCACACACGGTTCTCTAATTTAGGGCCAGAAGATTCTTATGTTGTATGAACCAGTTTTTTCGTATCTCAAAATTACCGTTACCATCGTTCAGAATTCTACAATGACCTGCCCTACAAATTAGAATCGTCAAACATGTTACAAAAAATAATAATAAATAAAGTGAATAAAGTGGCCAAGTGCCAGTTGGACTCACTCATGAAGGGTTCCGTAGTAGCATCATAATACACCTGATACACCTAGCCCAAATATCACTATCAATCTTCACCAGCAAATACCTAATCACTCAGTTTTTCAAGGCGTCCTTATCATTTGCCAAATATTAGGTCGCTCAAATATTATGAAGCTTCTCATTTTGTAGTTTAAGCACAGATAGTAACAAAGAGTTAGCAACTCAAATTAATGTTTGTATGTTGCTGTTCTGTTGATTTCTCGTCAGCTTACTTACACCCAGTTTCCTGGGCGCTGATTAAAGTTAACAGGTTTGTTAATTCAGTTTCGGCCAATCAAGTTCCGTCATTTTGAATAATAGCGGTTCGTGATTGGCTGAAACTGATTTAACCAACCTGTTAACTTTAATGAGCGCCCAGGAAACCGGGCATTAGTAATACAATAACATAAATTAATTCTTTTTTGTCACTTAAAACTTTAATGTAATGTCACTCGTTTAAATACTACCTACCCATAAAAATACATAAACAAACCCCTGGAGACGCCCGGCCCAAAGGTGCCCATTATACTAGATTCAAGTAACTAGAATACAGATAAAGTCCTAGTTTTGATTGTTACTTACTTTAGTACAAAACAAGCCACCTCGTGTAGCAAGTCTTCATCATCATCAGAGTGGAGTGGTTCAGCACCAAGTTGGCAGAGAGCTTTGAACACGCACTCTGTGCCGTTGTGACCGAAACTGTAAGAAAGAGATATCGATACATATAATAATAAAGATGGTACAGAGAGAGAGAGAGAGAGAGCTATTAAGGTTTCCTTTATCTAAAATAGAGAGAACATAACATCAGACATTTTACTCAAAGCCGATTGACGGATAAGGCCCGTATGTGCCCCAATTATGATGCTAATGATGATTGCTATCCATACGTAGACATAATGGAGTTTTTCGGAATAAAGCCCCTAGATATCCACATGAAAACAACACATTCATGTATTCATTTTTTTCGCGTGTATAATCAATCGGATTTTCCCTTGTGGGTAAGCTGTACAGCTGACGGTATGAAAAATTACGAGGTAATCACAGAAACCAACAGAAGAGCACCATTCATTCGGTTAAATAAACAGCGATGAACAATGCGACAACAAAGAGATGGGAAACGGAAATTGACAAAATGCTACTTTGTAAGGAAATTGCTCTTTCAAAAGTAAACAATCGTTTGACGATTATAGATCCACTTCTTTGCTGTTCTCGTATTTACTTTCCGTGTTGATCTTATTTATATTAATGTGTACATTTTTATTATTTTTGAATAAATATATCTCAGAGGCAAATTAATAAACATGCACCTAACGCCACTCCTGTTCTAACCATTCGGAATTGAAGGATGTGTGTAAAGAGTTACAAGAGATATAAAGGTAGACGCGCACGCCGCAGGAGCCGCACGCGTCGCATTTTCTCATGGCCTTGCGCAATACGCGCCGAACGCGCCGCAGGAGCCGAACGCGCCGTAGTAGCCAAACGCGCCGCACGCACCGAACGCACGAAGAGAAAAACACTGTTTCTAATTTCCGTACACGGACTGTCAGAATATGGATGACGTCATCCGCGCCGTCCGCGCCGCACTCGCCGCACGCATCGAATACGCTGATAACGTCATCCGCAAGCGCTTAGAATCAGTATACCTACAGCACTTTACTGAAATGCGATTCGTGCCGCGCGGATTGGTCTGCGGCGTTGCATACGCTTTATATAGATTTATAAAATGCGATGACTGCGGCATGTGCGGCTCCTGCGGCGCGTCAAGATGCCCGTCCACCTATAGACACCGTTTACTTTTCTCAATTATTTTTATTCCTTTTTTTATTAGTAGTATAATGTATAGTATAATTAGTAGTATAATAAAATAAAACCTTACCCATTTAAAAAGTCCTCTACGTAGTTATAGAAATGAAATAAGCTAGCGTCATTCCCATAACTCTTTTCTTCCTTGGTCCGTCCAGTCCCTTCCGCATCTGCATGTCTTCGTTTTCTGGAGTCCCCATCGTACCCACTGTTCGCTTGCAGAATGTCTAAGGGTATTTGGGTACGGTTCCAGGGCAGTTGGAAATTAGCTTGGAATGCCCAGTTTATGTTGATTGTCTTAACTGGCGTTGGTGTGCCCACACCGGCGTTAAACTGAAACATAAGAATAATCATCTTAATGCTTATCCTCTTTTCGGGATAGGCAATCTTCACAGTTCTGTGCCAGTCGCTTCCGTTGAAATTCACTCGTCTTGATGACACCGTTATTGGATCGTTTTGGTCTAAATACTCTAGTTTGTTGTTTTTGTAAAAAGAACTAATAATTTTCCTGTGTCTTGTGTAGTATAAAAGAAAAATTACAAAATGACTATTATCTCTATAACTTTTTTTAGAGTTTGACCACCTACAGCACCACTATGCGCTGCTTTACTTTCGTAGATTTTACTCGTGAAAGTATTAAGTAAAGTAGATGAAAATTTAACATTATTTACAATATAACAGGTATATTAACAAATTAATAATTAAAATTAAACTAAATTATAGGTAAACAACTAATAAACTATAACTAAACTAGATTAAAAATTTCGCCCTGATCTCTGCCGGGCGGGGGGTGCCCAAAACGCTGGCACCGTTACCTCGCTGTATCGTAATGCTGACGCAATATAACTAAATATACAAATTCATCTGCATATTACTTTCACCATAATTCCCTTCATTAATTCCGAATAGAGAAAGCATTGAAAACGACGAGCAATATCCGTGAACATTTCAGTCAAATTGTTCAATTATTACCTATGTATTTGATTATTCGCTTCAACTATTCGACGATTAGATTAAACCCATCAATGTTAGTTATATAGAATGACACAAAACATCCCGATAGGACGGTCTAGAGTCTTTGATAGAATTAATCGTCTGTGTAATATTGGGTTATGTTGCGGAGATGTTAAATGGGTAATATGCGATGGTGATGGCTTACAAAACTAGGGTTTATTGCTTATTGATTGTTGTTTTGTGTCACTGATGTTGTTTGAATGGGTCTTGTATTGATCAGAAGTTAGGTCAATATCCACGGATATATATCATTATCTGTTTACCCACGCCCGTTAATTAAACATTGTTCAAGTCCTACCTACAAGGTAACGTAGTGGCTATGACGTTAAACACTTACTCGGGGAGATTTAGCACTACGCTGATCCCAACCTGTAAAAGTACGGTACGAAGTATTCGTATTCCTATGGTTGTTTACTAGGTTGGTGCTTGTTGCACTAGGTCCGGCTTATATCATCCGATTTCTCTCCGTCATCCGTAAATCTCCATTGAGATTTATAGTACAGTATTCTGTGTTTCTGTGTGTTGACAAACAAATTAATAAAGTTTTGAAACTTATGTGGTATTATACCTTTTGGTGTGGTGCTCAAAACTCACAACTCTCCCCCCCCTCCACCTGACGCTACACCCCCCCCCCCCTTGCCGTAAATGTAGGACTTTTCAGTTTTCAGTTTTTCAGTTTTTATTCGAAAACCATAATTGTTAAAATATGTGTATGAGTAAAGACCAATTGGTCTTTGGATAAGTGTGGTTTTAGCTGTTTTAATTTTAATTTTTTCCAAATACTAAAAATGTCTTTGGATAAAGTATTTTTTTGCTCTAATTCTAAATACCTAATCTTTGCTCATTATATAACGAAATCCTTGCTACAGATATCAACACTGTTTGTCTCAACTTGTAATGTCTTGAATGTATGGCCTGCATGACACAGGTTTCACCTACTGTGGTGTGGACACCAAAATGCTTTTTAGTAAATAAAGGATTTTATATTTGTATTTTGTATGTTGTATAAAATTTAAAAGAAATAAAAGTTCCGCACAAAATGGCCGCCGCCGTTTTCCACCGTTGCTACGTCTGTTATAATTTGTACTAAGATCATGTATCCATCGTTGGAGCTTCTGATTTTGACATTTGACATTCCTAATTTTGCAAAGATGTACTTATCGCGTTAAACATATTTTACGAATTCAATTTTTTTATGTATTTCAATTGGTTTTCTAAATCAGAAAGCCACATAAGTACTCCAAACTTCAAACTTCGTGCGTACTTACATAAAACCCAACCCAATATTTTGGAAATTCAACTGAATTTTCCGGAAAAACTACGCATTACCGCACAAAAAAAAGCACTTTGGTAAGGGAAGTGACTACCAGCTATCCATTAAACACCTTTTTATAATCGAACTAAGGATGAACGATTCTAAAACAAACCCCAAACATGAAACATCCAAGATATCTAAGGTTTTTTGTGTAACCAGCCGGGTTTCGTATCCGGAACCTCTCGCATGGTAGGCAGATGCGCAACCGCTGCGCCAACATGATGATCAACAAATAAATAGTTATCGATAGATGGAGGTGCTTGAGGTGAATTTCTGAAGTAAATAAAAGATTACTAACGTATGTGGTATACCATACGGAAGGGCACAAATTGAGGATGTTTTAAAAGAATTGGGAGGTCTCGATCATTTCTAGTTTTTATTTTATTGCAATGTAAAGTTGAGATTCTTATTTTTCGTGAACCCTTTTTGTGACTTTGGTGGCTAATAATTATTTTTCTATGGGTTATATGCACAAAATAGCAATTAGACTAGAATAGTAGGACAGTATGGATTAAAATACTATCACAATTTGGCAGATCTACCCAATCATCATTTTTTTCGGGATCTATTGAGCCAAGTCCAGAAAATTAAGGCTACGTGGGTAGCAAATGACCTCCTCTTGCTGCTGATTTCGTTTGGACATTCTTCTACCGAACACCCTTTATAACCATTTCCTCGTCTTTCTAATGGGAAGTACAACGCATTCTTGAAAATATATCAAATATATTTTGACCATATCGCCGGTGCATTGTACGTGTTTTGTAGGTTTCTTGCATCCAAAATCATTGTGAGTTTGACTTGCCATTCAGAAATATATTTGTTAACCTTTATTAGTTGAAAAATTCTTTGTCGTGTTTATAATTTAACTTCTAACAATAACTTAAGTCATTATCATGAACCTGTTAAGGAAAGCACTGTTGAGTATTGGTCTCTACTTATATGTACTTGTAATTGTTAACTCACTATTCCTTATTTACTACTTTTAATGTTCTCACCCACGGTAGCGTAAGGACAAAAGAGTCCTTGGAACAATATTGACATTAAAATTATAAAAAAAATGACATTAAAATTATTTTGACAGTGGGTACCAAGACGTCAATGAATGTCTAATTTTTGACGTTGGTACCCACTGTCTGCGATTCCGAAGGCGATACAAACTATACTAACTAAACTAAATAAAATGGTGTGTTTGAAAATGGAATCTGTGGCCACCGCGCAAGAGCTGTCGGATTTGAAGGTTGTCAGTTTAGTGCCTTTAGTTCCTCTAGTTTGCTGGTTTTGACACCTCAAGAATAGCCCACACTGTCAAACTAATTTTAATGTATTTTTTTTTATAATTTTGGAGAATGACAATGGCTCGAGCCTGCGTGTTAACACAATACCACACTATACACATACCTGTAATAGAGTTGTATTGGGAAATATCAGTTGGCGGCGTTCCCTCTGCAGTATCACCTCCTGACGGAGTTTCACCTCGTGGAAAGACAACCCGGATTCCACTATGTTGACAGATGTACCAATCATCAGTATAATAACTAGATGATAGATGTCAACACTGGATTGTATCATAGTAGGAATTAAGAGATAATCAAAAGTCTAACAAAGACAGCAGCAGCCCTTGAATTTGTTTTATAAACTGTCTGAAAACAAAATACAAAAGTAAGTTATTATATTACTGTTATTATTTGTCTTTGGTATGAGTAAACAATAAGATAAATGTATTCACGGAATAGTATTATACGAATGGTATCGGTTTTCTTGTTGAACTGAAGGTATCTTGAGCTCTGTTGGATTAAGAAACAGCAGGTGGCTGCGTTGCGTCGTGCTGCCCAGGTATAAAGCAACAAACTTTGTATGGTGGTTCCTCGTGACTTACTAAGTGTTTACCTAAACCACAAAACATATTTAGGGTTCCTCACTCAAGTTGAGGTTAGCCGTTTGAGACCTTATTGAGTAGAAATAAAAAACATGAAGGTGTAATTTTTTAGAGGAATGATCTGGGACTACTGGACAACTTTCAGTAAGAAACGCTTAGTACGAGTAAAATGAAAGTTATGGAAAATTGCAGAAATTCAATTTAATTTGGTAAATTTAGTCGTTTATTTAATTTATTATTTAAAAAAAGATTTCAGTAAAAGAACCCATACTGATCGATGGGTTATCAGACTTGCCATACGGTTTTGTATGGTCAGCATATTAGCCCTGTTCTCACGTCCATCACATGACTGTACTGTCGGCATATTCCGTGTGTTTCGTTTGCGTCATAAACATAAGTGGTTCCATTTGCCTCTCCATTCATGACAACCACGCACCTATACTTGACTTTCTTACAAAGATGTGTAGTTAAACTTTAACTTAAATACCGATATGATTGATTGATAAGTTGTCCTAAAATGGCTTCTTACCATCCACACATAAGAAGTCTAAAGTTGAAGTTACTTTAAAGTTTTATTCATAAAGTTTTAGTACAAAGTAAAGTTTGTTTAACTTTTAATGTCAATGACAGAATGTTGTTTCATCAAGTAATCTACTGCGTGTGGTGTTGTTGATTAATTAGGTAACTTGAAATGGCGTTTGATTATAAGTTGGCGTAATCTATAATTGCGCGTACCCTTGTTGGCAATCATGGCGCGGTGAAGTTTCCAAGCAACTAATGCTGAAGCGTTTGAAGAACTTTCCTAAGAGGTTCATTTAAAACTTTGTGACGCAAGACGAAGGCTGATAGTGTACCTGTAAAGCGCCATCTGAAGTTTAAAGTAAACATTTACTTTAAATTTGTTGGGAATGAAGTTTCGTGATTTGCAGAAAATGAGGCATGTTGACTTCAGAATAAGCTATGTGACTTTAAGGTAGGTACTCCAATTTCAGCTACAATTATTTTGTGCAGGAATAATATATACCTATCTATTAGAGATGAGTCCATTATGTCAGACTCAACAAAAAATACTTACAGCTCGCCCTAATCATAATCATGATCAATAAGCCCATAGCCCATAATATTCACCAATGCGGTCCTGACCTGAGCTTCCTGCATCATAGGAAGCATTTACTTACAATTATAATTGATTGATGAATGATTGTATTGTGAAACTTGTTTTTTTTTTATGTTTCAGATTTTTCATCCTATCATTTATATTATTGCAAGTTGTAAGGGTAGATTGTTATCAAGAGCAAGACACTGAGGAGTTCGACACATTTAAAGACCCAATGAGGAGTAAAAGACAACTTAACTCACTGCCCCTTGTATACCCTTATGGGGGCACATACAGGGTAAGTTTATAAATAAACATAATTTGTATTGACACGTTAAGGATGTCCCATATTTTCGTTTGAATCGACCTTTTGGATCGAAATGGATCGTAAACCCTTTGAATGGAAAGAGGTTGAATTGATCTAGCAAACATCTAAAGAACCGGATCGTGAAAATATGTCATCATAATTATCTCCAAGTCATATACCAGGTCCAAGTCATTATACCAGGTTTTTTAGAATGGCCGACGTAATTGATTAATCAATCAATCAATAAATAGTTTTAACCTAAACATTTTCTTCTCAGTTCATACTCGGCGTCGCGACACCAGTCCACATGGAGGACAAAATCAACCTCGCATTTGCCGCTAACTTTCTCTACCAATACGTACAGTTTACCAACATAACGCAGCTATCCCAGTACTACGCCTACAACACCATCTCGAGGGAGCAGAGAAGCGCGGACTGGGATCTCAGACGGGATGAGAGATTGGTCTTTTACAAGGCCCTTGAGGAGATGCTGAATGTGTGAGATTTGTTTCAATAGACACGTAATTAAAGTCGTCACATCTTTTCTATATGAAATGGCAGAGGCACTAGACTAACTAGCTAGTAAACCACTTTGCGACCCGATAACTCGTATTGATGATGAGGGTTAATAAAGGAGTAGCCAACGTATCAGGATATCTTTGGGTTTCAGGTTCACCATGTTTTTCTTCTGCATTATTGGAGCATTCATGTAAAAACAGTTATTAAAAATTACAATTCTTAACAGAGTTGATAAACATCAAACACCAATAATATGTCCGTCATAAGTGAAAATGAGATAATGACGAAATAAACTTTGTTCGTACTGTGAATTCTAATGATTATTTTACCTTACTTTGCTGTTGTTTATCCCTGGCAATATTATAACATAACGTTTCACTTCAAAATAACCGCCAAAATCATCAAACTTGTATGGACATATTGGGTTTTGAACTACTTAAGAACTTACTATGAGGACGTAAATATTGGCATTTTTGATTAGAACTGTCAGTGACTGACGTCATCACTGGCCGCCATGCCGCCATACTGAAAGATCGCTTGATACTGATTGGCTCATTTGGACGTATGGGAATTTGATATTCTTCACGTGGACTTACTAGAATATGAAATGAAACGGAAACTTTTGACTATGATAGTGTTATTAATTGACAACGAGGACTTATTGGAATTTAAATAAGCCTGGAATGATTGTAAATGTATTTACTACACGACTGCATCAATACCTAGGTCAGATTTTATTCTTGGTGGACAAATTGGAGTTTGATATTTATCAACTCTAATAACGTAACGTAAAAGTAACCAAGGTCCACAATGGGGTTTGAACTAAGATCAGTCATTTTGCCCTGAGCCAGCGTGGTGGAATATGGCTCAATCTTACTCGTATCCGGGTAAAAGCCTGTTCCTCTCTGTGAGGACAGTAATGGGCTTATTTTTTTTTCTTAATTCACTTACATAATTATCTTTATTTCTTTCACGATCCAGAAAAGGCTTCGACGGTCGTGAGTGCGTGCTGCGCGCCATCTGCGAAGCCGCACAGTTCCCTGTGAAGGATGAGGGTATGGTCGGCGAGATACTGCATATTTTACTAACGTGAGTTATCGCTGTGTGTGTTTATTGGGTGATGGGCATCAAAGCGGTAGTGTAGTAAACTTCGAGAGACTTCTCATCTACAACTGAAGATATAGCAGGTTTCAACTGCCTACTATATGCAGATATGTTTAATTATAGCTGGTTCTGGTATTCAGATTTCATTTAGGATTTCCCTATAGTCCATTCTACGAAACAAGCTCCTAAAGAAAATTTTCCAAGTGCTCGACCTTCAATAGCCACTGCATTTCTCTTATTTTCGCTTGTTTCCTTAATCTTTAGCAGCACGCATTGATCAATGAGCTGCATGTATTTTGTTTCCTAGGAGTTTCCGACTCAAGGAACTATGGTGGAACAAAGTATAAATAAATTGGATTTTAGATCTACAGATACCATGTTAGAGTAGGAGGTCTAAGACTTGACGAGAGTCTTTACATTTTTGCACTTAACACATAGTTTACCATCCCACTTCTTACTTAACTTGTATTGTGTTTTACCCCAATATTGCGCTATTTTTCCCTAAAATTCCATTGTTTGTTAAAACAACTAATAATTCATATTAACTTTATTTGAAAACATGTACATGGTTACAGGTGGAGGTGTAAATAAAAGAAAGGTACCTTTACAATACTTTTTATGCACCCTTAAAGGCTATCAAAGTGATTTTCTTATTTACAGGCCAAACTACGGTCGATCACCTTTCGACGTGGATAAAGCCTGGGTTGCCAGCATGTCTGAATACATCGACGCTTATGCAGCAGGACGACAGATGTTCAGCTGCTCGTACATCTACAGTGGGTGCTGGGAAGGGGAAGAAGTGTTGAGTTTGGTCTCTACGTTGAGAGATGATTGAGTTCGAAGAAGCGTCAACGACGAAGGAGTTCCTTACGTGTTGCTAGATTAATGATAGGTTTTAATTTAAATAGTATAGAAGGGTTTGAAGACGAAAGATAAAAATATTTATTTTATAGCAAGTGTAGTTTTATTCAGTTTATTTTTATCTTTGTGCACTAGGACTATCCTCTCAGCACCATCTTTCCTGTCCTGCCTAGGTTTGCTGGTAGAAATCTCTCTTAAGAGATAAGCTCGCCTTTGCGCACTATTATGTTATTTAAGTTTAATATTTAAGTTACTGTGCAATAAAGAATATGAATATGAATATGAAATCTGAAACATCTTTAAATTTAAAATGAACATAGCAGCGAATGAATGTAGCAGCGCATTAACAACGCAGCTATTCGCTCAATTTTGTTTTCACCAGAGAGAAAGTTCAGAAAGTGGCTGCCACCATACAGGCAAAAACAGCCTTTAGCAAAACACAAATCACTCGGAATAATGAGTAATATTACTGTTGGATTCTTTTCTATAATAGCTTGTTTATCATGAATGTCACTGTAACTTCGCTTTATCATAAACGTAATTTTTCCCTTTTTGAAAATTAGTTCCCGAAATAGTCATACATAAAATATGTCTGTCACAATGTTTTATTTTACAATTTCGCATCGGATCTGAATTTGTGAACTTGTTATTTATATAATCATTAAACAAATTGCACAGTATATCCTCATGTTATATGCTTGCTCAGATGAAATTATAAGTTCCGAAGTTGATGTTTTTAAGTTCTAAGTTCCGTACACCAGCAAAACTGTGTACCCAGAATCATGAGTGACAAGTTGCCAGCTCAACACAAATACACAAATAGTCAAACCACGTCGACGTTGTCCTAACTACCCACAGGAGATCCTCTATCAGCTTTAGGGCGGGTTAAGGCAAAATTAAGTAAGTCTCATACATGCTCCAAGGCACGTCCCAGCCATCTCTCCTTCGCGAATATTTACACAGACTCCACGCTCAGTCACTATCGTCTCTCGATTAGAATACAAATCAACGTGGCTCCCACGGGGGGTGTTTTTCAGGCTTTATTACTGAGCTGCGCCGCGAATGGGAAGCGGGAATGTGATAGGTTTGAATGGTGGTACGACGATGGTCGTTGTTGCGGGATGGGTTGCCAAATATTAGGGAAATGCAAGATTATAGATTTGCTAGTGGGATTCTCTTATTAGAAATAATCTCGCTACTTTCGATTTATACTGTATTTTTATGAATTAAGTAAAAGTGGAGAAAAGTCAAAGCTAAATGAAGATAAGTAATATAAGTTTTATCATAAAATTGACAGTAATCGCTCAACTTTTGTCTAAAACTTGGCTGACTGGTTTCCATGTTACCCGGGAGGCGGAGAAAATCACGTCTGGGGGAATCACTTGGAATCTACAGCCCTTCACGTCCTTTCCGGATAGTGCTAACGAGCGACAAATCATCATCATCATCATAATCATCAAATCATCTCATGACATTATAATTTCCAGGTTTTCAAATGAGAACCTGACCACTTGACATTGGCAAAATTGACATCAAAAGAGGTTAGGTAGTCATTACTAAAAAAAACAAAAAACTATCGATCCAATAAATTAATTTGAATGAAACATGGTTACGAACCATCGCAAAGAAGTCTAATCCTTTTCCAGAAAACCGCATTTAATCCACCGTTTTCAGCGTTACAGTGACCACACACACACCAAAGAGGTGAACTTTATTTGAGTACCATTGTGATACTACTTAACTTATGTAATACCCTTGTTTTCAACCGACTTCAAAAAAAGGAGGAGGTTCTCAATTCGACCCGTATGTATTTTTTTTTTATTTTTTTTTTCTATGTTTGTTACGCGATTGCTCCGCCAATTATGAACCGATTTGAATAAATCTTTTTTCGGCGTATAGGTAATACCTCAAGGGTGGTCCCATTGACACCAGGTCAGGATCTGATGATGGGATCCTGGAGAAATCGAGAGAACTCTTCAAATATTATAGGCAGACCTATAGTGATTTTTGTGTTTTTCATAATAACTCGTGCAAATGCACATGGTAAGCATAATATTGTGATGCGGAACTGCTGATGAAGACCACATATGGCCACCAGATCTGCTCAATACTAGGTACAAATACAATGCGTAGCTGACGGGCAGGCACGCATAGCCTAAACCGGTGGACCTAGAGCCATGAAACTTTGTACAGGGGTTCCTTAGTCGCGTGGGGTAGCACTGATATAGCATTTGACAAAATTAATTCCCCAAGGGAGGGGGGGATAAGGGGTTACAGTTAGTATTAAACTCAATCTAATCAAATAGGGTTTGTGGAAGTCGGTTTTTTCTAAAGTTTACTTTTTGTTTCAATTATCATATTCGCTATTCGAGGGTTAAAAATAAAGTCCATCTTATTGATCACAATGATGTTAAGATTGCAAATATGTCCTGCTTATGTATAACTTGTTGGAATGAATTTTACCATGATATGGTATGATGAAATGTAATCGTGAGGATAGTTCCGACAGATTACCAAACATTCCCCAATACCCTATTGATTGGAATATTAATAAACCTATCAGTTAATCTTGTGAACAAAGGGGCCTACAGACAGGCGTTCGTTTAATTGAGCTATTACACCAACAAAACAAGGAGCGGGAGTACACAATATATGTTGGTGGGCCCAAAACAGCCTGCGCTCTCGTAGACCTTAACCAATCAGCGGGTCGTAGAGCTACGAAACGGTACAACCTTTTCGCCATCCTTTTCGGGCAAATCGACATAAATCGATGTGTCTTTGTCATGGCGGCCGGAAAAAATATGCGACGGCGGTGTTTGCTAAATGAGCGATTACCTAGTGAAGAGTAAAAATAAATCATTTCTTTATTGATAACTTTGTTTCATTTTAACATTCTTTATTCCACGTATTTTACTCAAAAGGAGGACTCCACATGTTATTGAAATAGTGTGCGATAAAGAAATAAATGTTTTTTCACTTCTCATGCTCGTAAAGTTCGTCTGTATGTTGGGTATAGGCTACATAAAGTCACATTTTATGCACTCGTGCATAAAGTAAAATCTTCGTCTCACAAAGGTTGTCAGGTAAACAGCCAAACACACATAAGCTGTACCAATGCCACGTATAAAAAAAAAGTATATCGGCGGCCACAAAACGCCGCTACACGTCATTTGCGCGATTGCTCACTTTAAGTCCATTGCGGTACGGCACGCGTGTTAAAAAAAGTAGCAGCAGGTTATAAGTGGCTAACGCGAGCTTCAGCTTCCTTTGTGGCCGCTTCTAGCTTCTCGTGGCAGCGTTTGCGGCTGTGGCCAGAAGTCCGTTTTCGGAGACACTAAGATAGCTTTCAAACCTGTGAATGTGTTTTAGGGGCCTATGAGTAAGTATGGGAAGCGAGCACTCTATTCTTTAGGATCTAAATGTAAAGGATCTATTACACTGCGCTAAATTAAGGCCTAATTAGGGCCCTAATTAGGGATGCTCGTTTTTACACTAAACCTAATTAGGGCCCTCATAAGGGGCTCTTATCAGGACCTTAATTAGGCGTCAGACAGAAAGTGCACTTAGGGCCCTACTTAGGGATGCTCGTTATTACACTACACCTAATTAGGGCCCTAATTAGGGTCAGGCAGAAAATGCACTCATTCAGGGCAAATAGCTCTTTATAACTGGACGCTTGAGTAGATAAGACTATTCTAGGGCACCAGAAGAATATAAATACTCCTCTCATGCCCAAATTACAGTTTCTATTGTTATAAAGTGCGTTCGCTAGCTGAAATGGCACTCAACAGTATGTTTTTTCAAAAAGTATTCCATTGTATATTGAGTACGATTTCAGCTATATTGTAAATTATGTTAAAACACCTTTTTACAATATCTAATTGATATTGTAAGTGTGTCTTTGCTGATCTTTGGCTTTGTTGTAAAGACTCGTTTTTTGTTTCGTGGCTCCACTCAATTAGATCGATTTCGACGCGTTGGGAATTTATTAAGTGGACCTCTTAAAGCTAACCGAATTTATTTCTGCTCTAAGCGCCAAGTTGGTAGCCTGTTATACTTGCTACTATGTAGTAGAAAAGTATTTTGCTGGTGCCTCCATGTGCTGAAGACCTTTGAAAATTACTATCGACAAGTTTGTCGAACGTACCCTCAAAGTACAGTCACTGACTCTTACTCAGAAATCACAATTTTATTTTAGCAGTAATCTGTGCATTCGGCCATGACTTTTGTGTTGAGAGGTACATCTACAGTGATAGAGGCGTTGCTCTGTATAAATACGAAATAACGAAATTCTTAATATCTCGAAGTGACTTACCGGAATTGTAATTAATACGCTGTGTTGTAAGTAAGGGATGTAGTAAGAAATATTTTTTCTAATCAACTGACAGGAATTCGGAAGAGATGAGAGGAGATTAGATATACTTACATATAGCTTATACTTGTGGTACATGTTATGTCTGTTGGTTAAATAATGTTATATTATGGAATGAATTTATTTGATGTGACATTATCAACCGACTTCAAAAAAAGGAGGAGGTTCTCAATTCGACCCGTATGTTTTTTTTGTAATTTAATTAGTAGGTTATTAATAATAAATAATAATAATAATTCTTTATTTTTAACTTAATACAGTGGTAACCCTGAATTATCTTATTGAATTCTATTGTATGTTGTAATTTTGTATATTTGTGTCAACCTGGCTTTGGTTGTAATGGCACCAATAAATTATTGTAAATAAATAAATAAACAAATAAATAAATAAATAGCTTAAAAGCTAAATTAATGTTTATTATCCAACTGCACCTGAAGGAGGGTTATAATTTATCATTAACAACAACAACAACAACATAACATTTACAAACAGGCACATACATTGCAGTAAATGGTAATTCCTAAGTAATCGCAGACGAGGTTGCGGGCATTAGCTAGTCTGACAAAAATACATGTAGTTTTTCTTCTATACTCGCTTACATTTCATGTGAACTATAGCAGGAGGGAGAACTCGTTAACCTCTAAGGGCACATCGCGACGACATCATTAACCTTGTTATTCACATAAAAGGTTTTACAAGCCACGACTATCTATACGGCTCTTTTTCTTCCTCTCAATGTGGCTGTAAAAGTATTATGTAGTAGTAGAGTTTTACTAAAAATATGACGACCCGTAAAAAGCAGACGGAACACCATTTGAGCTTACAACGTTGCACGTTAAAAAGCTATTTCTTGGGGCGTTGATCGAAATTGATCGACACTTTCATCCTTTTTTTACAATAACAACAATAAGGGTTGGTTAAAGCATACTTAGCAACAAGAAGATGATGATGATTTGTGAGAGACGGAGATGTAAATAAATAGACATTATGCATTTGACAGTTTGCAACTTCAACGCGATGGTGATTGATTATTTATTATACATTGCGTGCTCGATTTTTTCATATGGAGAAAATTATTCAACAATTTTGGACGGAATGCAGTAAATAAGTTCTAAGGGATCAATACTATACGTATCTAAAATATATGATCGTATGGAATTTACACGCTGTATAGGGTGAATCCATATAGTATAGAAAAATTTAGTCAAATATCGACGTCCAGACTAAATAATTAGTAGAGGTGGGTAGTAGCAGTATTTTGCAATAACGAAACGATAACAGCTGAATACTAATAGCAGCTTCGAAAACTATCTATTTTCAATAAGGGTTATTTACACTAGCGCCTTCACCACTATAATAGCTAAGAAATGTAAACGAAGTACCTAATCCGAAAGTCTCCGAGTCCATGAATTCCATCCATCCTTCTAATAATAATTCTATCTTATAACCCAATCAAATTACGAAGTCTCGTTATCTATGATCGCTTCCTAATATGTATTGACATGACAACTTAGTCGTATACTAACAAAAAGCGGGTATCGGCTTTACCGAAACCGAGCCTATCGGAAAACGCTCGAAACCGACCAAGCGGTTGCTCGGCGGTAGCGCTTTTGAAATTGGTTAAGTAAATAATGTGGTATTGAAAATAAACAGTTTTTCACTAAACATAGCGGTTTTAAAAACTATTGAAGATAAATAACGCCCACTTCTATTAGTGTAGTTTTGAAGATTGGTACAATTATACTTTGAGTTGTTTAGATGAACATACTAAAAGTCGATTCTTTTGATTAATCGATTTTTATGAGCAATATCCCCTCACTCACAGGCTAAGATTTACATCTGTCAAATTTCCTGTTATATTGGATAGGGTATAAGTGCCGCTATCCAGAGCGTGAGTAAATGCTTAACTCGTTCCGTTGCCAAACGGGACCCTATTATAATACTAAGCCTCCGCTATCCGACGTCCGTCTGTCTGTCCATCAGTGGGCTCTCTAGCACGAACCGTAAGAGCTAAAATTTGTAATTTTCACAGAATGTTTATATCTGTTTCCGGCTACAACAACAAATACTGATTGATACACGAAAAAATAGGGGTGCTAAGAATTAAATAATCGCCTTTAATTTTTTTTGGATAGCAAAATCACGAGATGGTGATTGATTGAAGATATTGAACTGTCAGGCACTTGTTTCTTGTACGATGCTGCAGATCCCTTCGTGTTAGAGTCCGACTTGCACTTGACCGATTTATGGCTATTGTTACTAAAGGTCTACAATAAATTAGACAAAATCAAGTATTTTTTTAATAAAATAAAATAAAAATTATTTAAATATCTGTGAATAGAGAGACTTCAAGTATAGAAAAAGGACAGCTTGCGATTGACTGTTCACAATCTTGGCTAGTCGCGTTGTGCCAGTAGTTTGTCGATTGGGACTGTCTCCTGAAAATTAAAGAACCATCATCATCAATTCAATTCTATCGTGTATTAAATAGATAAACCAGATTACTTAGATTAGAATGTGTATCAAATATCGCTCAGCAAAACATACTGTTAACCAAATGTCAAGGGGAAAATCTTAACCTTAAACACAGAAGACTTAAAGTTTGATCAACAGCAACACTAACCATCGCACACAGACAGATTTAATCAAACATTTAGTCAGTTCCTTTGAATTTACATACACAATCCTTTACTTAGTAATCATTAAATGACTGGGTACGGCTGGCGGTAAGATCAAGGAGAAGTCAGATTTGATTTAAATATACCTATCGTGATAAGTGGCATTTTACTTCCCCTCGTCAGTGTGAATGACCGCTACGGGCAGATAACAATTGAAATGTAATACGGGCAGATAACAATTGTTATAAATTACCCACTAATGAAAGGTTGCAGTATTACTTCATAATATTTCACCAATCCGTTACGAAATGTCTTATTAACATACCTGAAAATGATTTTCAATATTTTATGGTAAACTCCACGCGGCTTTGAAATCATATCCAATTCGCATATGGCTCGACGCAGGCAATCGAAGCCACTCAAACTGTTCCTGGAATAAGAGGGGTGTGCTTTCAATTCATTTAAAATATACGTAAGAGGCTATGCAATATGTTAGGGATGTATTGCGATGGTGTGACGTGTGAGTACCTGAATGGATATCCAATTAGCATGAGCTTTTGCGTGTAAATTTATTACAACCGTGAATTAGTAAAATATAAAGCGAGATATAAATTCTCAGTGTATTAATAACAGCCGCTGCCTTCTTGTTAGCTTTAACATAGATGATTGCGAAGTAAAGTAAATATACTGATAACATATTTTTTTCTATGCTACTCAGAATGGGTTAGTGACGTTTGGGACCGCAATTTTTGCGACCGCGGTCACAAATGACACATTTAAAATTTATTACTTTTTTCAATGACATTTTGGGACCACATCACAATATTGATGATGCTCTTTTGTAAGGTCCGTCATATATAATTATTTGTAGAATGTAGCACTAATTCAAATGAGACTAATTGGATGTTTGTTATATAAAATAAATAGCTCAAATCCGTCATTTAAAAAAATATCAAAATAACTGGATCTTTAGTGGACGTTTGACGGGCTAGTAGATACGAATAAAAGAGATAGGTTTGGCTTCTCTCTCGCTTTCTTGCTCTTTTTCTTACCGGAGAGAATCTTTCATATTATTATTTTTTAAAAGGTTATTTATATTAAAATATTCTGCTAAGCCACCTTTTTATGTATTCATGTAAGTTTGCAGTATTTTTAGGGTTTCGATCCTTATAAGGAAAAGAAAGGAATCCTTATGGATCACTTCGTTGTCCGTCTGTCCGTCTGTCAAGACTTTTTATATCAAGAACGCGTGAACGTATCAAGCTGAAAATATCAATTGCTTAAGTTTATAGTCGCTTATAGCTGGGAAAAAAATAACCTTCCAGGTCAACGAAATTGAACGCTACGACCGTTTACGCTGTAAAATTGTTGGATTTTCATAGTAATCGCAATGGACCCAAAATCTACTAGTACTAGTAGTAGGCTACTTCCCAGTAATGTGATTTGGCACAAAGCACGGTATTATAGCACAAGTAAAGAAAAATTCTGAAAACTGCAAATTTCTCTCTTTTGGTTTATATGGATGATATCATACTTTATTTTTACAATCTCCAAGTGTGATTGTAACCCCGTAACTGGTCTAATTCAGTTTCTACTTGGTCCGCGAGTCCTACTCGCACTTGACCGTTTATTTATTAAATACCATCCAAGCGGAAAGTTATTTGATTTGTATTGGAAATATAAGTTTTGTATCTGACTGTCCAAAGCCGCGCCGTTCCAAAGTAATAAAATTTAAATGTGTCATTTGGGACCGCGGTCCCTAAAATTGCGGTCCCAAACGTTACCTACTCCTCAGAATTATTGGTGAAAACTTTTGCAAACTACTAAACTTTTATCTAACTCTTACTAGTTTCACGTACCTGTCCATTAAGACTTCCAAGTGTTTGTAAAGTGACCTCCTATAGATGTGATGATGAGGTCGGAAGTTCAGAGGCGGGTCATCCCAGTTCATTCGGAAGCCAACGGATTGAGCGAAGATTTGGTTCCAAGGTACCATGTTGGCTTTGAAGTTTAGGCGAAGCTAGAAGGAACAAAAGTACAATTAAACCAACATTAAATTATTATAGCGTCACGCCTTTTCCCATACAAGATGGCAGAGGCACATGTAAGATAAGATAAATCTTTATTGCCTTAAATTACAGTCGACTTTAATTAAGCTAGTTGTCAAAGCTAGCCTATTACCACAAATATGGGGTAAAAAAGGTTTTTCGCGACGTTTTCCGAGGAATGACGTTTTTGTATTACTCTGAACTATCCCGCTAAAACCATCATACAATCAAGCCTTTTTCCATTCAAAATGGTAGAGGCTCCGACGTCCAGCCAGATCAATGTTATATTTTGCATGGCAGGTGCTAGCCCATCGCATTCATGAACATTTCCTCAGGATGCTTTCGATTACACCTGTAGAAAATCCGTAAAATATGGCAATTAAATTAAAACTATTAACACGTGAGAGCCCGTAAAAATAAACTCTCTCAGCAAACCGTGCAAATGACGCATACTATGATAGTGCGGAAACGTCGTCGCGTTAAAGAGTTGAGGGTGTTTAATTTTCATGGGCCCAAGAATATCATTCACTCGCTATGTTTTGTTTGTTTTTTTTTCCTAGTGTCGTGCCAGATGCAATGTTTTTTATGTTTATGTTTGTTTATTAGAACTCTATTGCAATAAATGAAGGAAGGTAAGTCACTTACAAAAAAATGCGATACGTTCAGGAAAGCCAAATATCTCTTCGGTCTTTGCAACTTATTCGATGAAGAAGACTCTTCATTTCCTTTGGCGAAGTCGAACAATACGAAAACTATTAATCCAATGTAAATTAATAGAACTATTCGAAGCAGTTTAATCATAATATAACTTTTCACATTATTTGAAAGTGCTTCAAACAAATATTATTGAGCATTTAATATTTTGTATATCCTTTGAATCACAAACACACACAGCCAAGTTGACAAAACGTCTCTAGGAATTGACCGAGAATGCTTTTCGTGAGTTGCTTCATGATCAAGTGGAACAAGAAACAGTTATCAATGCTCTTATTTATTGAAAACGTTAACACAATATCTGGACCAGATACATAAAGCTGTTGCTGAGCACTGAGTGTCAACCACAGGATGTCTTGTCTATACTGTTCGCTTAAATTAGCCAGGCGCATGATTCCGTAATATACATAGCAAAGCTGGTATTATAGCTTGAACAAACATGCTTTTGTCTTAGAACATAGAGGTTTTAAACAAAGGTTGGACATAGTTCAATGTTAGTGAAGCCTTACTTACGATCATTATACAAACTGCAACTCAAATAAAGTGCCGTTAAAAATACTTTAATGACTCTTTCATTCCTTGAGAGAGCATGACAGGACTGACTTGACCATGACTTTGAGTGGCCGTTAAGCTTTGAGTTCTCTGTTGTTAAGCTTTGAGTCCTTCTGTGTGTTTTAGTCTTCTACCTTTCCTTAACAAACAACAAAAAGTTATTTCATACTTATCTCAGCCATCCTATAAATAAATCCATCTGGGCCTGATAAAAAACAAACTTTCAAACAGGCCTAAAATAAAAATTCAAAAGGTGTTGAGAGGTTTTCAAACACTCTCTATGAAGGTACTTAGAGATAATCGAGTAACGGGTTCCGAGTCAACAGAGTTTGACTGCCGAAAATCGGTCCCATATTATTTCTTCTGGCATTCCGCTCTATACGATACAACCTGTTTGCTAGCTATAAGTTAACATGCCAGGATTAAAAGATTAACAAAAATAGCTATTCATTAGAATAATAATTATGAACTCGTCTTCTCATGTAATTTTAACAAATATGAAAAAATAGAGTATAAAAAATCTTTACAAAGAAGTTACACCGCAGTGCGGTTAAAAATATCGTTATGAGTTTGATTATCAAATCTATGGCGTTGTTAGTTTTTGTTTTGTGTGTGAATGCTGAAGTTTCGTATGAAAATGTGAACGACACGTCAAAACACCTGGAAGTTTATAACCACAACAAAGTATTGTCGAGAAGAAAGCGTTTTATTATTTTTCCTGAGGGAAGTTCGTTGCAACTGGGTAAGTAAAGGCAACTTACCTATACAGGGTGTAACAGAAAGGTGTGTGATGTAAAGGTCATATTTTAGAGGGTTGTTAGGGACATCATTCTGAGCAACTTTTACAATGAAACGGATTTGATCAGAGCATATACAAATCAGCTGACTGCCCGAAGCAAAACGTATGGAACAGTGAAAAAAAGTTGCTCTGATCAAATCGGTTTCATAGTAAAAGTTGCTCAGAATGGTCTTCCTAACAACCCCCTAAAATATGACACCCTTCTGTTACACCCTGCATTCTAGTGAAGGCACTTGTGCTTGTAAACTGTAGTGTTTTGGACTGTCATGAGGACTACTAGTGTAATGAATGACAGGTTCGCTAGTAGCTTTCTAGTATTGCCATATTTGGCAATTACGTCCGTACAAAGAATGGCGTTTCAAAGGTGGCGGTCGTGCGTAGTTCTGAATTCTGTCATTTTACAGACATATTCGTAAGTCTGTACAGTCTTCTAATGATCTTTTGGCTGATGAGTGAAGTTTACGGCAGGGGGTCCCTGACAACCTCTTAACTGGTTCACTCTCAGAAGTACACCGGTTGAACAAACGAACAATGGAGAGCAATAGATAAGATGTTTCGACGAGAGGGTTAAGGCGCCTATAATCCTCAAAATTAGCAACTGGATTTGTGGTGGTTGAAATTTTCACAAATTTTAAAAGAAATATGATAAAACAAAGTATATAATGGCGTAAACTGCAACGCGGCCTTTACGTCCGTCGCTGCGACAGGAAAAGTGCAAAAAAATGTGTTTTCTGCATATTACACAAGAATCTGATGATTTCTAAAATCATAGACACAATTTTTTTTGAAATTTTGTTTACCAATATACATACCTAAGAACCATACCGGCGTTCCTTGTAGAACTCCTGGAATAACTCGTTTTAGG
This sequence comes from Argyresthia albistria, assembly GCA_963457715.1. Lineage (NCBI taxonomy): Eukaryota > Metazoa > Arthropoda > Insecta > Lepidoptera > Argyresthiidae > Argyresthia > Argyresthia albistria. The sequence goes on from OY735260.1 coordinate 5,106,626, forward strand.
TAAAAGAAACAACTATTTTTTTCATATAGTTCCCGATGACATTATGATGTTTTCAAACTCTAAATTGTTAGCCAAGGGATTATTACATAACACATATATTTTCTGGATTCAAGGCTTTGTACCTTTCTGTTACACTTTGTATACTAAGACCTGTACAAAAAAACCGCTCTCAGCACTGAGACCTATCTTTTAAGAGAGTAAAAAATCAGATTTGATTTGGCGACACTCGAAACCATCTATGTGACTTCATTGAGATAATACTCAGTGAGTACAGTAGCTGAGCTAAGAAATTAAAAATACACATTTCTGTTTTCAGTATTCTGTGTCACATTCCCCACTATTTTCGAGATCGGTGACATATTCCTCTACGGCTACACAGCTGCCCTAGCATGGGAGCTGCCTCAGGATCCATACTCCCCTTTCATGCATCACGCTGACCCACTGCATCGGAGGGTAGACAGTAAGACAAACAGTAAGAGCATCTACTTCACTGACTACGATGGGAAGGTGCTGTTCAAGAAGCCATATCACAGGTTAGTGAAGATTTTAATAGCCAAACCGTAAAAGATTATATGCATACTGTAAATGCGTGTATAACAAGATGAATTCTCAGGAATTATCACATTTATTGCTTTTTTTTGTCAAGGGCAAACGAAAGAAATTCAACTCTGAAATTCCAAAAATCTGTATCTCAGAACACACAGACAAAGTTTTACAATGTTGTCAAAGATAAGACATTTTGCCTGAACATTATCTTTCGATTCTGAGTATATTTTTAATCCAAAGCTATTTTAAAGTAAAATCGCTGTAGCAAAACTAAAACACACATAAACCCCAAGTGTCACTATCTACCGTCACTCAAGGGCGCCCAGCGCACCCTATTCTATTCCGAGCCTTTCATCGAAATTAATGAACACTGCGCTACCGGGCAAACATGACCCTATATCACAGCAGTTAATTAAACATTGGCCGTTTATAAACGCAGGCGGCCCATCGTGAACCCGGCCTTTGCGAAGCGGAGCATCGCGGATGATCCAAAAGCGGCCGAATTTGAAAAAGGAACTTCGAAATTGAAAATAGACAAAACGCAAATGCACGGCTCGCAACAGAAACGAGAGTTTTTAAAAAGTGAACACATGGACGACCAAAGCGTCGAATTCCATAGGACCAGTCGGGCTTCGTTGTACGAGAAAATAGAGGCCCTATTGAAAGCGTACGTATTGTCACCATTACACAAATATACCTTAGAGATCTACTTATTCTGTCTATAGTTTTTTCTACATTCTACATGGATACTCTCTGCTCTAAAAACAGAATAAATGAATTTTCATAATGTCTGAAAACTTTTTAAACGCAGCCTTTTTTATGCTCGTCTGTTATGGCATTTGATATTAAAAGTAGCGGAAGTAATCGCCGAGCGTCAGAAACTTGAGCTATTCTTGTTAAAAAGTAACAACTTTTCTCGTCCGTTTTTCTTGATGACACTTTTTTATATAAAGTGTCTCAATCTGTAGCACTCAACGATGATGATAAATACTAATTGTTAGTTGGCGCTGTTCAAAAGTTATGATTAGTTAATCGATGATCAATTAAAATAGCGGCAAATGATTGGCTGCACTTAGTTAATTGCTGTTAGTTAATCATACATAACCTTTGAGCAGCGCGCATGCGAAACCGCCCGTGAAGGCTTTTTAAAATACTTATAATTGCAATCCAATAAGTACACGTGATAGGTAAATTATTTTCCATATTTATTTTCAGTATGGGAGTGGACGGTAGACAGTGCATGCTCAAAGCTTTGTGTCAAGTTGGACAAGCAGAAAAACAAGCACAGAGTTCATTTCTGCAGGAATTACTTAGAGCGGTATTTACGTAAGTTATCTATGAATAATACGAGCATATCATGAATAGTGTGCATACAGGATACACAAATAGTCAAATATTATAGAACCATCTTCTGTATAACTTTTTCTGTGATGCTACCGATTAGATCAAATTAACCGTAATTTGCTTTGCTAACATAAATTTTAATGTCAAAAAATATGTAATTTCAGAGTTCCTCAAGGAAAAAGCTTTGAACAAGACAACCACAAGGACTACGACGCAGCATACCACGCCAGTGGCGACTGTGACCTGTTGTACCCTGAATGCACGGAACCACTTTCTGAACCTGGCCTAAGCGCGTCTGCATAAGCGAAGGTTTTCTTAGACCGTCTAACAAAGGACTCAGAAGTTATTTAAAGATGGTGTCTAAACTCCTGCTTAGGACACCATTCTGCCTGATTTCCATTGACTAAAATGCATATTCCAGGTCAAATTTTGGTATCATTGACCACGTTCTTGATATATGTATACGCATTGTGCAAAGTTCAGGTGATGTAACTGGGCCGAGGTTGCGACTGGCTGTTTTGAATACTAAGGTATATTCGATTCTATCTCTCGGGGGGACTGCATGGTTCGACAGCTTACTTGACTGATAGCTAACCAATTTTCATTAAGGCTGTGCATCCTGATAGCTTAGAATTTCAGCTGATCATTAAGTAATTACTTTAAAAGAAATATAAATTTAAATGTTAAATTAGCCGATGTGTACACTAAATAAATTACTCAGTTATGTCTGTGGCATTCTAGGTTCTTCAACTTCAAAATAAATATGAAAATGCGTCAAGTGACTAATTACGAAATCGTGACATCACTAACTAACACATCATGACTTTCCAATTACCAGCTCAAAAAATTATTTTATACACGAAAATGGTAAGACGAGCGTTACTGTTATGTGTCGCCGTAGCTGCTAATTTATTTACTAGTCAGAATAGCCTCGACGTGCGGTACGAGTATAAAGAGACAAAAGAACAGTCGATTTTCAGTTTGCGGACACATAACTTTAGCGTTCTTGTTCAAAACCTGTCATTTTGTAAGCGGTTTATGTGGAAAAACGATGCTTGTATTTTTTCTGTGAGTGTGACCTATTTTTATGGTTGTGAAAAGTTGATAAAATAAACTATGGCTTTGAACAAACAATGTTTTATTGTTTATCTGTTGACTGTCTTTCTTGTGGTATTAAGTGAAACGACTGGGCGAGTTTTTGACGATGAAAACTGCACTTTAGAGGGTCCGTCAGTGATAGAGCGTTCTAAAGTATTATCGCGACGAAAAAGGTTCTTGACGTTTCCTGATGGATCTTCTTTTCAACTTGGTAAGTGGGCACTACAATGTTATTAAATCTCTGAAACATGTGCTGTGTTCGAAAGTCACATAATTAAATCTTAAGTAATTGGCCCAGCTACAGCACCAAAGAAGGGTTGTTCCTGAAAGTACTTTAGAGTTATAAATGGAAAAGCACAAAGTATATTTCAAGGATATTGATTAGTAAACATTCACTGCCAATGTTGCAAACGATTTGCCTTCATGTCAAATATTGTTGCCTATCTGATTTCAGTATTCTGCGTCCAAACCTCAGGTCTGATACCAATTGGCGACATATTCCTTTTCGGTAACACGGCTGCCTTAGCCTGGGCTTTGCCTTCTGACAGCAAGTTCTTTCACGAACTGAAGAACGGCAAAGTACCAGGAGCTCAGAGCCGAGAAGATACCAAATACATACACTACATTGGGAGTAAGGGGGAGTCGCTTGGAAAGGCCCCATATAACAGGTTTGAACTTAATTATTAGTAATTGTAAGGGGACTCACGGTGCAATCTGTCTCGCGATTTGTTGCTCCAACTTGTATTTCTCTTTCTGTCTTAAGGAAACCTGCCTTCTTTGAGTTGCAGCGACAGATTGCAAGCCCGGTTGCATCGTGAGTAGAGCCCATAACACTCTATTTTATTGCAAGTGTGTTTTTTGTATGGTAACTTAATTATTAGTGATTGTAAGGGGACTCACGGTGCAATCTGTCTCGCGATTTGTTGTTCCAACTTGTATTTCTCTTTCTTTCTTAAGGAAACCTGCCTTCTTTGAGTTGCAGCGACAGATTGCAAGCCAGGTTGCATCGTGAGTAGAGCCCATAATACTCTACTTTATTGCAATTGTGTTTTTTGTATTGTACCTCCCTGGGACTTTCTTAAAGATTCAGATATAGGTAGTTATTAAATATTATATTTCTCAGACGACCCTTAATAAACCCAGTATTTGCAAAACGGAGCATTGATCACGACGAAGAGCACCCTGCTGCTTACAACCAACGAAAGAGGCCAAATATAAAAAAGTATAAAAAGCTATTGCACGAAAGGCAATTAGAGCGGGAATTTTTAAAAATGGAGCACATGGACAAACGCAGCACTGAATTCCACAGACACAGTCGAGTTGGTCTCTTTGAGAAGTTGGAAAAACTCTTCACTGGGTAAGTAACGATAATTATTATGTACGTTTTATTGAACCTCTTGAATAAACATCGAAAATCAATAAAAGAGTTACGGACAGATATATCTTTTAGGTGCAAAATGCAGCCGTAATGTTTGAAGGGGTGTGTAAGTGGATAGCATGAGTGGACTTAGGCCCACTACTTTGAAATTCGAAAGGTCTGGCCTGAAAAACAGCGCTGTGGTGATGTCACATCACTCAGCATAAGCTGAGTCCAGTCCTTTATGCCACAAATAAAATAAGTTGGATCTCATGTTATGTTCATTTTATAATTTTATGTGGCAAATATACACTTCATCTTTCTTTCTTTCTTTCTTTTAAATTATAGAAATACAACACTATTCTCTGACTTTAGACAAATCTGTAAATAAGTATAAATAAATAAAAAACTCCCAACATATAAATAAACCATGGCAGAGCTTCTTTCAGAACCGTCACATAGAAGTCTACAATCATTTACAGAAACCTGCATCTTTTTTATGCCTGCCTTCCAATCGTTTGAGTGCCACGGACAGACATACAGAACGAACGAAGACCTCTCTTTTCGTCGTCGGGGTTTAAAATTGTATTTGTATTTGTATTTTATCTATTTATTTGCATCAGCGCACACACACACAGCATAAAACATAGAAGATACTTAGCGCTAAACAAAATAACATTTAAAACATACAGACACAGATAATTTGCACTAAGATAGATAGGATATAGGTACCAAAGTACCTATATCGCACTAGAACTTAGGGTGGTGTGGCATCTGCAAAAGGGTTCTGATATAGATGGGCGACTAGGAAACTTTCCGGGAAAATTCCCGGAATAAACCCGGAATCTTCCGTTTCTTCCCACCCAGTAGGTATTTATGTGGGAAGATTCAAATTGTATTTTTTCTTTGTTCTTTATTGACATAAAGCAATAGTTTATGCATAGTTTATCATATTTCTGAAATAAAATTTTAGTTTTATTAAGGGTTCCGTACTACTGTACTACTTCGTCGCCATCTTGAAAATTTTAGTAACTGAACCGATTTGCTTCAAAATCGATATCTTTGGATTCGGGTGGAGTCCAATTATGATTCTGGAGTCAGATTTTGAAAAAGTCGCCGCCATCTTGAACATTTTAGTTACTGAACCGATTTGCTTCAAAATCGATATCTCAAGATCCGGTTAGAGACCAATAATGATTCTGAAGTCAGATTTTGAAAAAGTCGCCACCATCTTGAACTTTTTACACGTTTCTTGAGATATCGATTTCGAAGCAAATCGGTTTAGTAACTAAAATGTTTAAGATGGCAGCGACTTTTTCAAAATCTGACTCCAGAATCATAATTGGACTCCGCTCGGATCCTCAGATATCGATTTTGAAGCAAATCGGTTCAGTAACTAAAAAGTTCAAAATGGCGGTGATTTTTTCAAAATGTGACTTCAGAATCATGATTGGACTCCACCCGAATCCAAAGATATCGATTTTGAAGCAAATCGGTTCAGTTACTAAAATTTTCAAGATGGCGACGAAGTAGTAGAACGGAACCCTTAAAACTAAAATCTTATTTCAGAAATATGATAAACTATGCTTAAACTATTGCTTTATGTCAATAAAGAACAAAGAAAGAATACAATTTGAATCTTCCCACATAAATACCCATTGGGAGGGAAGAAACGGAAGATTCGGAAAGTTTCGGAAAGTTTCCGGGCAGAATCCCATCTATAGTTCTGACTCAGCATGTGCCTGAGAAGTAGACTCCTCAGACGCTGATCTTCCGTCAGTACCGGAACAAGGGAGACGGCGTGCTCAACTGAAATTAATTTGTTCGTGTATATGTACTCTTTGTTTAAAAGGTATAAGTTTCTTTAATTGCATGCAGTTGTCGATGTTATTCAGTCACATAATGGTATTGATTCGTGTTCCACCATCGTACGAGCCACCGGCCACAGCACAAAACGCCGCCACCGGAATACTTCCTGTAGCTTTCATACATTTTATATGGACTCGCCGCACGCGGTGACGCCGGTGGCCGCCACACGCTACAAATCGTCGCTGCTCACTTCTTGTGGACCGCACCGGCCACTAAACGCAGACACAAAACGCCCGCCGCCTCATGCCACTCCCGCGATTTCCCGCCCCTCTCTCACTTACTTTTTCCTTTCCTTTAAAGAAAGGATAAAGAAAGTAGCAGCCACCAACCGCAAGTGTCGACCACCGGCCATAAGTGGCTGACGCACGCTTCAGCTTCCTTTGTGGCCGCTTCTAGTTTCGTTTGGCGGCGTTTGTGGCTGTGGCCAGAAGCCCGTGTGCGGTGACATTCAGCTGCCTTTGTGGCCACTTCTAGCTTCTCGTAACAGCGTTTGTGGCTGTGGCTGTTGGCCCGTGTGTGGCAATACATAGATGTTAAGTCTAAAGCGGGCTACACACGACATAATATCGGTGGCGATCTAGGGTGTAAAAAGGTGATAAACTGGAGCCGCCTGCTGTGTGCGCTTGGAGTGGTGTACTCACCTTTTTACACCCTAGATCGCCACGGATATCATGTCGTGTGTAGCCCGCTTAAATCTTGATATGGACCTTCGATTCTGGATTTGTCTGAACCTGAATATAGTTACCTACTCCAAACCTAACTTACCTAAGGTAGGTATTAATCGGCGCTAAATCTACCTCTACTTTGCATAATTACAACAAAAAAGCAGGATTCAAAAATATCTTCTGTGCCAAATTGGATTGCCAGTTACTAAGTTTAGTCGAAGTCTTCCATTGAACTTGGAAACCTTCCGTGCTAGACTCTAGTTTAATACGAATTCCTAACAGCCAGGAGTCTCGCTGGAAACTTAGAATTCGATTGCATTTCTTCGAGGCGCTATCCTTTTAATATTTTACTTCTTCAAAATGAGCCGTACTCCATCGCAACCTATAAAGCTAAAGTGATAGATAGGTAAAGGCTGAGTCGTTTGTATTGTTATCTGACGTACATTGGGTAGGTAATACATCTAATCATAATTATTATTCAATTTGAAGATCCCGTATGTATCAAACAATATTATTATTGAAGCACAGGTTTTGCTTGTTTAAAATGATAATCACAACAACAAGTATGTGTAGCCGACAAAAATACGACCTTACCTACAGTTTTCCTTGAAAAATAAGTCCGTTGACCTTGAAAGTTATTTTATGATGTTGATAAAACCAAGGAACTTACTAACGGTTAATAATTATAAAATAGCTTTATATTGTACGTTCTAGTTCATTCTCGTTTGATAAATCTTTTTGTTTTTCAAACTCTTTCCGGTTTTATCGAAATTATCTGAGATACAAGGTCATCGGACCTATTTTCTTCGGAATACTGTACCTAATACACAGCACTTGCTTCCAGGCTCGGCGCGGACGGCCAACAATGCGTACTTAGACAACTATGCGAGGCGGCGCAACTTCCCAAACAACAGAAGACATTCCTTGAGGAAATACTGCGTGTTGTGTTCACGTGAGCTGCTTAATTATTATGTAGATTGGAGTTCGCGATGTTTTAGACGTTACCCTTCGCCTTTCTATGCTATCCCTAGCAGTTCATAGCGTTGCGGTTGTAGGATGTATGTTCTTCCTACTTTGGCAACGCCTTGTTATGCGTATTTCTAGAGCCACAGCTCTGGCAACTCTTTGTTGGGAATACAGTCATGAGTAATAAATGTGTGCGTGTTAGCATATTTGTCTAAATGAAAGCCTAATTTTCGATGAGACAAACTAAAACTGAAACTCAAAAGTCATTGTCAATAGAATGTAAGGTTGAATACTTAAGTGCCAAATATCATGATTGTAGGAAAACGGAAAGTACTCTATAGGTTTGGGTTTATTGCGATTACTATGAAAATCCAACAATTTTACATCTTAAAAGGTCGTAGCGTTGACCAAGAAGCTTTTCTTTCAAAGCTATTAGGGAACCACAGAGCTGAGCAATTGATATACATTTCAGCTTGAAATGTTATACAAAGTCTTGACAGACAGACAGACAGACGGACGGACAACTAAGTGATCCTATAAGGGTTCCTTTTTTTCCTTTTAAGGATAGGAACCCTAAAAATTTACAATAAAATATTATGTTTTAGGTTGCCCAAAGGCGAAGAATTCGAGAAAGACTACCAAAGAAAATACGACAAAGCGCATATTATAAATGCGGATTGTTCGATATTGTATCCAGAATGCGAAGATGTTAAGATATTCACGAATAACGAATTCTAGAACCAGAATAATAAAGAATACAAAAATACACACATGGCATTATCACTAATCTTTCACTGTATGTGCGGTCGCCTGCGCCTCAAAGTACAAAGCAGTATAAGCGGATTCACTCGTATTCACGCGGATTTACTATGCCCGTATACTTTTAAACGCAGCGACCGTATACGTGTAGTCTGAGCAAATTACCATGTGACAGCTCCAACGCCATTTTTTTTAAGATTTCCCGCTTTTAGCACAGATACTATAATATTATTGCTTTTATTCACTCTAATCCACAGTAAAATCAACGCAGTTTATCAATTAATTTGACGTTGAAGTTTTTTTCCATTATGTATTAACCGTTAAAAAGGATTGGGAAGAGGATTCCGAAAATTAGGCAACGGAATAAAGAGGAAAATTCTGAAACACGTTCCAAAAGTTTTAATAGAATGCGTAAAAGTATTTTATGATTAATTTATTATTCATTATAATCGATTTAGGTTTCGAAAGGGTGACACGAGGTCCCCATTACCTTACTTCTTTGTCCATTCATTGGCCCAGGGATGTATCACTACTTACTCATAACCAGTAGAAATATCTATCGTGGCAGTCATGGTACCTACGCGAGAGTAATTGGCTTTATAACGGGATCTTGACTTAGGTGTTAAACAAGGTGGGGACCAATTTGTGTTGTTTTGTAAATGTGTTAAATGTACAGACGGTTCTCAGACAATAGACGCTAGACAAACACAAGATTCAGTTGGCTCAGGCTGCAACAAGAGAGAAAAGTCATTCAATATAGTGCGTGCAAAAAAGAACCGTGCCAATTTAGGGGTGAGTCCAAAGTTACTTGTACGATACCTAGCGTAATTACTATTAGAAAAACACGTTATTCGCTAGCAAGTATTGTGAAATACTTGTGCTCCTTCTCAATGCCTATTCATCAGGTCTAATTCTATAGCCTCGTTTATTATATATAAAGCTAACAACATTGAAACATCTTTATAAACTGGTACTGTATGATTATGAGAAGTGAAAATTCTATGTAAATTATGAGACGAGCTATCTTATGTAAAAAACACATTCAAGCCAAATATTTCGGTCATCGTATCGTTTAAACGAAGTCCATAGTCTAGTCATTAACCAGATTATTTCACAACACCCTCAACAGACAAAAAAAGTTATTTCATACTTATCTCCGCCATCCTATGAATAAATCCATCTGGACCTGATAAAAAAAAGCTTTCTTACAGATTTTAAATTAAAAAAAATATACGCGTGTAGCACCGTACACGTGTTAGAAGTAAAACTTCTGTAGCTAGATCATTAAGTGGTACCTATACTATACACCTATACCTACCTATACTAAAAGAGATTTAAATTTCCAATTTTGAGATCCAATCTCTGCTTCAAGTTACTTTTAAGTTTCAGACGTCCGATTATTTGAAATTATTTTATACTTGTACTTACTTTTAATACGTCATGTCATTTATTTCCCACCATTCCTTATCTACAATTTGTCGCGCTCGTGGTGATATAGGTACTTAACTCATTCAATAGTGTCACTACTATTTGCATCTCGCTCAGATTATATACCATCTGACGTCACGTCTTTAAGCCGTCTCGCTCAAATGTATGCATTGCTCTTCTTGTCTCTGTGCCCAGTCCCTTTATTTAATTGATCGAGTACGTATTTTCAACTATTCCAAGTTAATGTGTACCTGCGGGGCTACCATAAGGCTTGCCACTCACTTCAGTCGCGCAGATAAATGACAAAGAAGATGGCTAAATCAATATATGGACGACTGCCCCAGACATGTACAAAGACTTCTCAACAGCCAATAGCATTTAAATATTCATTCATAAATTTAATTTACTGCGTCTGTATTTAGTTTGTAGAACTTGAAGAAAAAAAAATTAAATATAGGTAAATAAGAGTTGTTACTCAATACTCCGTGATTCCAATATGATTCCGTGACCTTTGCCGTCGCTAGAAATAAGCACCATTTTGCAATAACATGCAACATAACGCCATCTAGCCACTCCTCTGGAAACCTCCTGTTTTCAACAGTTTTGCTAGTTGGCAATTGGCAATTATGTTGCATGTTATTTTTAACGATGGCAAAAGTCACTAATCAATGGCGGAATCATAGAGTATGAAGTGACAACTCTTAATTATTTAATCATTTCCTTCAAGTTCATTTGCTAACCTATACATACCTACTTTGCTAGGATTTATTAGGGTTACTTCATCGCGAAGCGATGACGTAACTCTTATTTAATTTTATTCTTGACATTTCCTTAGTCCGCCATACGACATACCTCGATTTTGATATTTTACTTCAACATTATTGACTGGCATGAAGCATTAACTTTAACAAAAGCTTATTAAAATCAAAATCGTATAATTTCAACAGTTATAACAACAATTCAACTTTAAAATATGTATTACAAAAATTACATACAAACAAATAAGCGAAACAATAAGCCATTAAACTTATGGCTCTGTAAGCTGTAGACCTCGCTTTGGCCGTTTACTACAGATAAACATTAAATAGGTAGGTATAACACGTACTTAGTAGCTAAACTGCTAATTTGTGACTTGAACTGCACTATATAATAAAAAGTGGCTTTAGAACAGTTCTAGGTACCTACTTATTGTTTTCAAGAAGTCTTAATGCAGCCATCCATCACATCGGAATTTGCTTGAAAACTAAATATCACATTTGGATGATTCTAAGTGACTTTATGCGATTACTAGCTGCCCGTTGCGCGACTACGCAGCGCGTTTTAGGTACCTACCTATTCCATAGTTACCGGCCACAAAACGATTCGTTCATCATTTTAGAAATCCATATCGACCCGTGTGACATTGATGAAACTCTTTTCTTACAAACTGTATGGATCGCATCGCACAACTGTCAAACATAAGTTCCGGTTCCAACAAAGAGGTTGAACGAAGTAGTTTTTGGTCACGTCACTGGTTTTGGCCATACCGGAAATCAAGAACTCGTGGAAGAATGCTTAAAATAAGTTTTATTTGTTAACGTTTCATCAGGTTTTTCTCTCACTAATTAACATTCTTTATTGTACGAATGTATTATTATCTTATCTGATTAGTTAAAAACCGTATTGAAAATAGTTGCGGTTTTAAAAGTCTTCAGCCGACCCTGACGTCACCGATTCCAATTTCCGTTACATTTCTTAGCCACTCGTGATAGCACCCGGCTAGTAGCGATTGAAAAGCAAATATATGAATAACCCACAGTTGAGAGGTTAAATAAATTTTACCCCCGTGCCCCAAGAAGTTTTACTTCAAAAAAAAAACAGAAAGTATTTAGAGGTATTTTCAAACACTCTCTATGAAGGTACTCAGAGAAAATGATTAAATTGTCACATCAAATAATGCGCCAATAGACCCAGATCTATATGCGTAAGGAATAAAGTCTGCTTTCAGTCCCAGCTTTGATCTTTATTGCAACTGCCATTTAACATCCTATGATCATAGAGCAACATGGCCTTCACCCAATGCAATGACAGTTCCTCAACGTTTCAGAACACAATGAAATTATCACATCTAACGAGTGTATTAATTAATATCTTGTTATTCGTAATCGGAGCTGTCTCGGCTTCAGTATACCATAATGAAACAAATTCTGCGATGCACAAGACGGACCCTACGTTATATAACTCATCGGAGGAACCGAAAATACTTTCGAGAAGGAAAAGATTTATCGTCTTTCCCGATGGGAGTTCTTTTCAATTAGGTAAGAATTGTTTTGCTCTTTATAGCTTTGCAATCAGAATTTGGATATAGAGGGGTAAAATTATTATTATTTTAATACTTTCATCTTCTTCGATTCACACATTCGATATATTTTGAGGTATTGATAGAAAGAACTTATTTGAACCAAATATGTATTTCCAGTATTCTGTACCCAAACACACGGCTACCTGCAAGTCGGAGACATAGTTTGGTTTGGCAACACAGCAGCCCTAGCGTGGGAGCTCCCGTCTGATCCGAAACTGTTCCATTTCCTGAAGGATTATAGCAAAATTGACGGCGCACAAAGAAGAGACGACGGGAAGAACATTCATTATGTGAATTCGAACGGTGAACTGATTTCTACCATGCCTTATACGAGTAGGAAGTGAGTATGTAATTATTTCTGTAATTTGATACGAAAAAGTCAAGCGGTTCACGAATATCCAAGAAATAGGAAAGCAAATTCTGTTCCGGGTAAAAGGCAATTACTTCAGTCGTCAGGGATTTTAATCAGTAGGTTACCTCGGGAAAATTCCGAATTTAACGAAACTTTTGGATGTTGTTTGTGTTCATTCAAAAGTGCAGCCCCCTCATGTTGTCACAAGCTTTATTTTTTCGGAGAATATGGTGATATTTTCCGAACAATTAAAGCTTGCGGCACCTTGAGAGGGAGCGAATTTCCAGAATTTCACGTTTTATTCGAAAACAGTCTATAATTGTAAAAAACAGTGTATGAGTAAATTAAAGATGAGGTTCATACAGGGTGACATTTAATTAGCTGACCATAATTTGGGGAATGATAGTACCCATCATTATGAAGAACTTTCCCAATAGAACATTTATTATGGTCGCAACCGAAAAAAAATTTAGAGTCTCCCATAGTAACTTGAAATCAGCTGATCGGGGCAATGTACTGAGGGACGAGTTTTTTTTTCATTTTTACTATATGTTTCTTGGGGAAAGTTGTTCATAATGATGAAAATGAAAATGAATGAAATGAAAATCGTTTATTGCCATAAGGAAATACAATTCACAGGTATGCTGACCCTCACACTAGGCATGGGTACTATCATTCCCCAAAATAAGGTGAGCTAATTAAATGTCACCCTGTATACATACATATAGGTTTCCCCCCCCTCAAGTTTCTAGAAAGTTATTTTTTTTTGGAAAATTGGATTTAGCACTACTGAATGAACCCCAACAACATCAATTCGGAATTTTCTCGAGGTATAAAGTACTTGAAGACTGGAGTAAATGCAAACATATTTGTGTGACTATGAATATAAATGAAGCTATATTGTACGAAACAGAAGGTACCAGAGCTTACCAGACATATTAAAATGGAATACAGTACATGTGGCAAGGTTGTGGGTTTCATGCTTGTTTCTCACGCAGGAGATGCAGGTTCAGTCCCGATGCTGATCATGTACCAATGACATAATTGGTAGTATGTAGTAGTCGTTTAACCCATCCACCAACCCGCACTGAGCCAGCGTATTTGATTATGGCTCAATCTTACTCGTATTCGGGTAAAGGCCTGTGCTCCTCGGTGGGGACATTAATAGGCTACATTTGCATTTACTTTAAATAAATATTTAATTTCATACAAATAAATATTTAATTTTATATTTACTGCATCATAGTTCATTTGACAACCTGAATCTTTATCTGTTTTTCCAGGAAGTTTATAGTAAATCCAGCATTTGCTAAAAGAAAACGGAGCATAGACGACGATGAAACAAAGAGTGATAGTAATGCCATTATCAACCTTGTTACTATAAAACAAATGCACAAGATGCAAAAAGATTTGAATATTTTTAAATGCGATGATTTAAATGGGTGCAATACGGAGTTTCACAGAGAAGGACGGAGGGCTCTTTACGAACAACTAGAGAAATTAATTGATGCGTAAGTTTTATTAGTATTGTACTCTTAGACATATGCCAGCATCTAATCCCGTCTTACAATAAATCAACCACTGTTTAACTTATGATAACAAATACACATACGTTATTTTTTTTGCTGTCCATTGCCCCCTGGCAGGTGGATAAATGTTTTTATGAATAGCTAAATAATATGACCCCTTATAGAAAAGGCATCACATATCTTTCAAACTGTTCGTTGAAGGAAAGAAGAGAAAATGTATTGTGGAATGGTACCTAATTACAGTATTTGTTTTTCATCATCTACAAATCTACTAAAGAAATAACTTCTTTATTCACCCATAAAATCGCTGATAATAATCCCTCGTCGATGTCTCCCAGTCTAGGCTGGCACGGTCGGCAGTGCGTCCTGCAATTGCTCTGCGAGTCGTCCCGACACCAATCAGAGCAAGGCACGTTCCTCCACGAGGTCTTGAGAGCGGTGTTCACGTAAGTTGAGGATTTTCGATGGCTTGGTTTATCAGCTGCGGGTTATGTGGATATCTAACCCATTGGCTTGCCTACCCGCGTTTGCCTCGTTATGACATGAAGTCGACAGGTTCGGTGGAGTGGCATCTTGATGCTGTACAACTCTTGAGAAGTTTAGTACCTGCTACTACGGAATGTACTCTTACTTCTACGGTACGGTACTCGTAGTAAATAGTAATTTCCGAATTAGATTTGCCGGGCTGCAAATAAAATAAGATTGAAGATTGAGAAACCTTTCCAACTGCATTATCTACTATTGATAACACTTTTGGTTTTGACTGTCACCATGCTGTCACCAGTTTTATTTAAGGCACGCCTGTTGAGACGTATTATTTTACGAGTACAATTTTTGACTTCATGTAATTATATTAACGTTGTTATTTTTTTTGTCTTATATAAATCTTATATACCGTTATATAATAAAAATCAAGTTACTACAAGATTAGTGCTAAATTGCTTACTATTTTTCGGCCTTGAGAAAATCGTTATCATATGGACATTAACTGAGATAATCGAATTTGCGAAATAAATAAACTTTCCTATTTCAGATTACCAGGAGGACATGAATTCGCGAAAGATTCCCACAAAGAGTACGACGTTGCACACACAGCAGCAGGGGAATGCAATTCGCTGTACCCGGCATGCCAGAACAGAGAGGGCGAATCACTGTTTATGTAGAGTTCTGTTACACGCTTACGATCAATAGATGCTACCATATCACTTTAGTGTGGGTTTGTTTGTCGTCCATAAATCATATTCAATACCACTGAACGAGTAATATTTGTATTTGTTTTATGATTTCAAAATGGATACTTAGGCTTCTTCGTTTTCATTTATACTTTATTGCACAAAAACATAAAAAACACGTAAAATTTACAGAAAGATATGTACAAGGGGCGAGCTTATCTCTAAAAAGAGATTTCTTCCAGCAAACTTAGGGGTGACAGGAAAAAATAGATAAAGAGAGGGAAGTCAGTGCACAAATGACTAAAACTAATGACAAGTATGAATAAATATAGATTATAAAATAATATAATACTAAATAAATAAACAATATGCAAATATATACACCTACATACATACAAAATTAACAAAAATACATACATACAATATCTATCACGAGATAGAGAGGAAGTGTTCTTTTACCCGGTTTTTAAATGTGAAAAGAGTGGGACTGTCTCTTATGGTGGAAGGAAGTGCGTTCCACAGTCGGATTGCCTGCAACCTGAACGAGTGCTCATATGCCAAAGTATTATGCCTTGGAGTGGCTAAGAGTGAGATTGTGTGAGATCTCCGATGCCGATCGCCTGAAAAGCGGTCAAAGCGGTCTCGAAGGTAGTTGGAATAGCGCGGATTTTTCAATATGTTGAACGACGACGAATCAGAAGCCACCCAACTCTTTGCGATATTGAGAAACATGGTCAAATTTTCGCAGCCCAAAGATAAACCGAATCCCGAGATTTTGAAGTCGCTCGAGTTTGTTCAGTAGATCTTCGTTCGCACTCGCCCAACAGACATCAGCGTATTCGATTAGTGGCAGGAGAAGGGACTGAGCAAGGGCGACTTTGGTCTGCCGGGGCAATAAGTACTGCAGTCGCCTGAGGGAGTGGAAAGACGCAAAGACCCGTCTGCTGACCTCGCTGACATGTAGTGGGGACCAGGACAGGTGGTTGTCGAAAATAACCCCGAGGTTTTTCGCTTTGTCAGCGTAGTCTATTATTATGCCATTATAAGATACAGGAACAATTGGTTTTTGTAAGAGGGAAAGCGAGTGCTTCTTGTACATAGGTAAAAATTCCATAGTATTAATCTACGGTTAGTGCGCCATGTTAGCGACACTGATCCATACAATACTGGTAGCCGTTCGCGGTGAACTATCCGTATCTAAGTAATACCCGAACCCTCCTTGGTGCAAAACTCCGACTCACACTTGGCCGTTTTTGTATGAAATTTGTCACGTGGTACCAGAGGGGCCTATTCCGGTAGATAATGACAATTCAGTGACAAATAATGCGAAATACATTACAACAACTGACAGCGAGGATGACGTTTTCATAGTGGCTGGCTTCATGAGTTTCGCTTCGTCCGTTCTCTAGTTATCGTGGTGGCTCTGTTACCTAAAATTGATAGTCGTCGTAATTTGTCACTGAATTGTCATTGGTTATGTATGAGTACAGTGTCCCTGGCCGCGTCGACCGGCAAGGAGGTGTGAATCGTGACGGCTAATGAACAAAGGCAGTCGAGTTCTAATTCCTTGAGCAAACATCCCGGGTCACTGAACACGCGAGAATCTCGTGATTTTATCGAGGGCTCGCCAGGTAGGGATAGCCTAGTTTCCTACACAGATTTAAAAAAATCTGAGCCCATGATTTTGATATACAGAAACTAGTGTTTATGTTTATCAATACTATTAAATATGTCTTTATTACGGATTAAGGATCGCGCACATTAGGACGGGCCGCAGCGTATTATCTCTTCTGTGACAGCGTGCCGGGACGGGGCGGACCTCATTGCCGCATACAAAATCATGCGGCCCGTTGCGCCCCGACCGACACAGTGTGCGATAGTGCGCAGCGACCTGTGCGTCCCGTCCTAATTTTAGATCTCACAAACAAAATATACATAATAAAAACACATATACATGTAAACACAAAAAAAACGGAAACCAATCAACCATAAATCTGACTTAAAGAAGAAATACTTATTAGATTAATCTAGAAAATTTTGATCAAACAGATATTATTTATTACTTATTTATTTATTATGAAAGAAGCTCGCACACAAGCTGTTGATATAAAGAAAAAAAAATACCTGTACTGTATCTACTATGTCTAGCTGTAAAAATCTTGATTTCCCGTATTTTTTCAAACCCATATCCATACTAGTCTCACCATACTAAAACAAATTCACACGTCACACAGACATGTCTTGCAGGCGCGGGCCCGCTCAGAGCACACCTTGACTCCAGACCTGATTTTTCTCCTATTTTATCGTACCAACATAAATCAGTGATACTCCAACAAACCTGTCACATAACGAGAAAATATAACACGAGTTTACATTCATAATGAGGTGTGTACTCTGCATGTTTTTGCTAACGGTACTAGCAAGTGTGAAGTGTGATGGAGAAGAAAATGGGACGAAATTGGAATACTGTCCCAATGTGAAGAATCCTATAGCGAATATTAGGAAAAGAAGACATTTGACGTTTCCGGATAATAGTAATCTTGTGGTGAGTGTCGCAGACGTTTCAATAATACTAATACAAGTATTCATTAACGATGGCCCATGATGGTAATACACTTGAATGTACCCTGTGTGTACTCACTTAATGATAGTGTACTATAATTATGTGTCTTGCTGTTCATGAATCGTTACCAACTTTATGTAAAATATTCCTCTAAATCTAAAAATAGTAAAAAGTGGTAACTGAAAGTGGTGTAAAAGTTGATACTGGTTTATAGTTAGTAAAATACATCTTGACTCTGCACGATGTAGGTAAATAAATAAAGTACTTTGTAACTAGAAAGATACTCGTATATTCACATTTCCTTGCACATAAAACTTTATGTAAAATAACGTGTGAACGTAGGAACACATTACGTGTGAGCTTAATGTTTGTAACTTGCAACCTTAATTGAGCAATAAACTAACTGGGAAACCTTACCAAGACAGAATAAAAAAAAACTTACCTTGATTCAAAGTCGGTTTGATCTTTGTGAATTGATATTATGTCACTGCAATTTGGTTAAATTAGGCACAAGTAAGCGCCGTAATTTAATGAAATAGTTAAAGGTCCGTCTGGCAGTTAAGTATTGAACGAAACGGACGGGTTAGGTATATATTCCCTATATATATATATACATAGTCTGGTCATAAGTTTTGTCACATATGGAAAGTTAAATAAATGACACAATGAGTTACGCACTACAACCATTTATATATCAAATGAAAGGGTACAAAATACAGATTTAAACCACACTAAAATTATTCAAAATGTCCTCCTCTGGCTTCGATACAAGCCTTCAATCTGCTAGGCCAGTCATCAATCCAAGTACGCACGACATTCATGTCAATATCGGCGACTGCTTTAATCAGAGATGCTTTAAGTGACTCCAAATTGCGATGAGGTTTAGCGCAGACCTTCTCCTCTAGGTGCTGCCATATTTTATAATCCAAAGGATTCAAGTCTGGACTGGAGGAGGGCCAATCCTCGTGCCTGATAAAGACGATTCCATGGGTCGCGAGCCAGTTTTGGGTACTTTTCGCCTTGTGGGCCGGTGCAGAATCCTGCTGGAAAACCCAGTGCCTATTTTTGAACATTGTTTGTGAAAGAGGTTCCACAATGTTTGTTAGGACTGTGTTTTGATATACGAGGGCACTGGTTTTCACTCCTTTTTCACAAAAAAACACCTCTGTTGGACCAAAATAGGAGACCCCAAGCCAAACCATGAATGCCGAAGGGTGATGGCCACGCTGAACACGTGGCACACGTTTGCTCGCTTCTTCACTAGACTGTGCATACATTTTATCATTTTGTTTGTTGTAACTCTCCTCAACATTAAAAATTTTTTCGTCCGAAAAAAGTATTTCGCGGTATTTTTTACCTGCGTACCGTCTTAACAAAACCCGGCATCTTTCGAGTCTGATTTTCTTCAGCCGTGCGTTAAGAAGATGTGCTGTTCTTTTTCTGTAAGCACGCAGTCCTAGGTCTTCATTCAATACTCTTTTAACAGTGGTTCTGCTTAGTCCCATCTGCAGAGCCAACATTTTTTGCTTGCGGACAGGATTTCGTTGGATTCGCGCCTTCACTGCTTTGATGACCGCTGGAGTCCGAACAGTACGAGGTCGACCGCTTCTTTGTTTATCATTTAAACTTGAATCTTCCCTGAATCGTTTGATAGTACGATAAATGAATCTCAGTGGAATTTTCAAATTTTTCAGCAGTTTAAAAATCACTGTTGGTGCGTGGCCGCAACGATGCAATGCAATTATTGCGACTCTGTCTTCTTTGCGCGTCCACTCCATATTGGAAAATGAAGAATATTCCAGAAAACCTATATTTTTATTTTCTTGAAATATTCAAATTTCGAATTCCCATAACTTTTTTGTGGCCTCTATTCTAAATTCGAAATTTTACCCATGTGACAGAACTTATGGCCCGACTATGTATATATATATAGTTCCCAGGAAAATGATTAATGTTGTACATATTTCTGCTAAATAAAACCCTTATCGCAACTCCAAGTGTGGTAATGAACAGGATTATCCTTTATATCATAAACGCAATTTATTATTATTTTTTGATGACAACATGCAATTTAATATACCCTCCATAATCTCCCAGATAACAATATCTCTAGTAAAAGCCTTCATGACCCATGCACCTTCCGGGTGGAATACGGTTCTGGAGATGGACGTCATGTTCCCCCTTCCTGATGCCAAGTTCACCAACAAGCATGCCCGGAGGAAGCTGCACCACAGACAGAAGAGGGAGGTCTGGGAGAGGCTGCGGGATGGGCTGGATTTGTAAGTTCTTTAAAAATCTTAATATTACCTCGGTAGAGGAATGGGGATCTGCCAGCAGGGGCGATTTGGGAGATGTCAAAATTATTCACTTCACTTGCCAGCCGGCCTTTCTGCCTGCTTTCTTTCTTTTGTTTTTTTTTTCATATTTTTTACTTTTTTACCAAGTCAGGTTACAAATCACAGACCGTGTTTTCTTGCCAAACAAGTGAAGACAAAACTGATAAGTGATAACCATAAATATAACTCTTGCGCTGTGGGTGGTCGGTCACAGATTCAATTTTGAAAACACAGTTTTTAGTTTGCTTGGTTTAGTTCGTGTCGTCTTCCGAATCGCAGGCAATAGCTGGACGTGTTTTAGTGACACGCAACACGGGCAAGCATCGGATTTTGTTTGCTGTCTATAAATCCCCTGGCTCCTGCATCTGCCACCGGCAAATATTAGCAATGAATTCAAAGCAATTCATTGAAAGCAATCAAAATCCAGTGCCTGCCTGCGTTGCGTGTCGCTAAATGTACGACAAGCGATGGGAATTTATGGATGCTCGATCTAAATCTATTTAATTGAAGATTGGTTTTGAGACGATCCGATTTTTGAGCTTAATTTTCGAATATAAAGTTTGCATTGATTTTTTGGATCGAAATTATTACGTCGAATTAATTACATCTCAAATTCCATGGCAAATTAGTCTTAGAGAAGCAATTCCACAAATGTAATTGTTCATTATTTCAGACACAATCTTAACGGCCGGGATTGCATCCTGCGTAGCATATGCGAAGCGAAGGAGCATCTGGCTCCACCCGGTCGCTCCTTGGTACATGACATACTGAGGGAAATATTCTCGTAAGTACATTATCGTCAGAGACTATATATCCAATTGACTGCGCCTGCGGGGGAATGTGGCTCGCCAAACGTTTTTTGTATTCAACAAACGTTTGCATACGCAAGCTATGTACGATGACGGGCCGCCAGACAGTTTCGCACCAGCTGACCAATCACAGCTCTCTTACCTCGTCCCCCGCCGCCCGTAAATTGGTGAGTTGTGTTTCAAAGGAAAATGTATGCTATGTATGTATTCTATGTACGCTCTCCACTAGATAAGTGCTCCCTGATTATCCTACT
Source organism: Argyresthia albistria (assembly GCA_963457715.1). Classification (NCBI taxonomy): domain Eukaryota; kingdom Metazoa; phylum Arthropoda; class Insecta; order Lepidoptera; family Argyresthiidae; genus Argyresthia; species Argyresthia albistria. The sequence continues at coordinate 5,128,014 of OY735260.1, forward strand.
TATCTACACGATGATCTTAAGACGGCGTATTGGGCAAAAACAGCCTTTAGCAAAACACAAATTGCTCGGAATGATGAGTATTATTGCTGTTCGTTTTTTCACTAGCTTGTTTATCGCAAGTGTCAGCGTGACTTCACTTTCCCATAAACGTAATTTTATTAATTTTGCTTGATAGAAAAGTCTCCTGAAGTTGCCAGAAAACTGTCTGTCACAATGTTATATTTTACAATTTCGCACCGCATCTGAATTTGTGTTCTTGTTATTTATCTAATCATTATAAAAATGGCACTGTATGTTTCCTCAGTTAGGCTTGCTTAGCTTGGCTTTCACCTTTTTTATGTTTTTATTCAATTTCCTCTAAAAATAAGTTAAGGATGAAATTCTAAGTTCTGATTGCCTAGGACCCGCCCTTAACACTTATCTGTATCTTTGAGCTTACAACCTCTTTTAGATTTAACGGCAATGACAAAAGATGTCCTTTGGCAGGATTGATCTGTAGGTCCAAAGGATGGATTTAAGAAGTGGAGCCACCTGGATTTGTGATGCAGGGGCAAGAGGGGGAGGGGTAAAGTTTGTATGAACAAAAATAAAATACTTGATTTTTGAAGCTGTTAGGCAAGTAAGAAGTTTGAAGAACCAGGACGTAAATTCAGTAAATATTTTTAAACATTTACCCCCACAAAGGGCAAAAAAGGGGGTTAAAGACATATGAAGCTTTTTCCCCTGCATTTCCAGATGGCTCTCTACTTCTTAAATCCATCCTTTGGACCTACAGATCAATCCTGCCAAGGAAATCTTTTGCTCACGAAATGCCGCATAATTAGACGTAGAATGGCCGCAAATTTCTAGAACTAAATACCATAATAAATAAAACAAATCAAATAGTTCATTTACATACATGAGACACAAGTTCCTGAGCATATCAAACAGAGTGAATTCCGCACCACTAAACCAAAAATAATCATGGGTTAGGATAGGATAGAGGGGATTGATGACTGTAGGATTTGACGTTGTGAATACTATGAGACCCTAATATGCGCTTAAATTAACTGCGTGATGAAAAATAAATACAACACCCTAACTAAGTATACACCGGCGCTGCAACAGACAGTATTATGTCATGGTTCTCTGCACAAAAATCTCGGCCGAACACTGGGATTATCTGCTTTGAGTCTCATGGATTTCTTTGAACATACACTGGTACATAATGTTTATACACATATTATTATACGTATTTTTATTTTATTCGCATGGCAAAAGTCGTCGAGCATAATCTTGAAGTCTGCAGCCATTGAGCTATACATAGTCGGGCCATAAGTTCTGTCACATGGGTAAAATTTCGAATTTAGAATAGAGGCCACAAAAAAAGTTATGGGAATTCGAAATTTGAATATTTCAAGAAAATAAAAATACAGGTTTTCTGGAATATTCTTCATTTTCCAATATGGAGTGGACGCGCAAAGAAGACAGAGTCGCAATAATTGCATTGCATCGTTGCGGCCACGCACCAACAGTGATTTTTAAACTGCTGAAAAATTTGAAAATTCCAGTGAGATTCATTTATCGTACTATCAAACGATTCAGGGAAGATTCAAGTTTAGATGATAAACAAAGAAGCGGTCGACCTCGTACTGTTCGGACTCCAGCGGTCATCAAAGCAGTGAAGGCGCGAATCCAACGAAATCCTGTCCGCAAGCAAAAAATGTTGGCTCTGCAGATGGGACTAAGCAGAACCACTGTTAAAAGAGTATTGAATGAAGACCTAGGACTGCGTGCTTACAGAAAAAGAACAGCACATCTTCTTAACGCACGGCTGAAGAAAATCAGACTCGAAAGATGCCGGGTTTTGTTAAGGCGGTACGCAGGTAAAAAATACCGCGAAATACTTTTTTCGGACGAAAAAATTTTTAATGTTGAGGATAGTTACAACAAACAAAATGATAAAGTGTATGCACAGTCTAGTGAAGAAGCGAGCAAACGTGTGCCACGTGTTCAGCGTGGCCATCACCATTCGGCATTCATGGTTTGGCTTGGGGTCTCCTATTTGGGTCCAACAAAGGTGTTTTTTTGTGAAAAAGGAGTGAAAACCAGTGCCCTCGTATATCAAAACACAGTCCTAACAGACATTGTGGAACCTCTTTCACAAACAATGTTCAAAAATAGGCACTGGGTTTTCCAGCAGGATTCTGCTCCGGCCCATAAGGCGAAAAGTACCCAAAACTGGCTCACGACCCATGGAATCGTCTTTATCAGGCACGAGGATTGGCCCTCCTCCAGTCCAGACTTGAATCCTTTGGATTATAAAATATGGCAGCACCTAGAGGAGAAGGTCTGCGCTAAACCCCATCGCAATTTGGAGTCACTTAAAGCATCTCTGATTAAAGCAGTCGCCGATATTGACATGAATGTCGTGCGTATTTCGATTGATGACTGGCCTAGCAGATTGAAGGCTTGTATCGAAGCCAGAGGAGGATATTTTGAATAATTTTAGTGTGGTTTAAATCTGTATTTTGTACCCTTTCATTTGATATATAAATGGTTGTAGTGCGTAACTCATTGTGTCATTTATTTAACTTTCCATATGTGACAAAACTTATGACCAGACTATGTATATACAGGGTGTAATCGTTAAGTGTGCACAGGCGATTATTCCGTAACTATCACAGATATCAAAAAACCTTAAACTGATATCGAAATTACAACGAGGAATATAAAAAAAACATTAAACACTCCCATACATTTAGTACGAAAACAGTAGAAAGGTTTTAGTTTCCTTATTTTAAAAAGATTTAAGCTTAGTACTGATATTTTAGGAAACTGTTATTAACCAAACTTAATAAAGTTATTTTTTTTTAATGATATTTATTTATAATAATTATTATTCCGCAAATATTAAGAAAAGTTCATTTAGGAACTGTAAATAAAGCCCGTGTAAATTGTAGTGCTCCGTGGTCTAGTGGGTTTCACCTTGCTTTTCACGCAGGAGATGCAGGTTCGAATCCCGGTGCTGACCGTGTGTGTACCAATGAGATGAATTTGTCTTAAGTACATTATCGGACACATTTGTCTTAAGTACATTATCGGACACTCCGTGTTTCGGATGGCACGTTAAGCTGTAGGTCCCAGCTACACACCAATTCGTAGTATGTAGTAGTCGTAAAAACCCCTCCACCAACCCGCACTGAGCCAGCGTGGTGGAGTATGGCTCAATCTTACTCGGATCCGGGTAAAGGCCTGCGCCCCTCGGTGGGGACATTAATGGGCTACATTTACAAATAAAGCCCGTCATTGTATCTCACAACAAGGACGTCACTTATGACGTCACTTCGAACAACTTCTTCGATTACCTACAAATTTTTGTACTTACTAAAAATAATATCATTCAATTAACCTTTCGTCAGTGGGTAATTTTATTACAATTACATTTTAATTGTTATCTGCCCATAGCGGCCACTGTCTGTCACAGACCAGGGGTTAAAGTATATTTTTATTATTTTGTTAGGTTAATAACAGTTTCCTTAAATATCAGTCAGATTTATATCAGCTTATAAAATAACCTTTTAAAATAAGGAAACGATACTAATCTCGTACTAAATGTATGGGAGTGTTTAATGTCAAAATTTTGGATATTTCTCGTTTTCAAAAAGTTATTGATGTAATTTTACTAATTACGTAACGTACTTTCGATATTAGTTAAAAGTTCTTTAATATCTGTAATAGTTACGGAATAAACACCTGTGCACAGTAACGATTACACTCTGATGTATACGTATAGATATAGTAGTATTTTGATCATGGGTAGTTCTGAGAGTTTCCGAATTTATGAATTAATCCGGTATCAGTGGTTGTCACGTACGAGGATTATAAGGCAATTAAGGAAACAACCAGGGAACTGAGATAGAGGGAGATCGATACAATGGGATAGGAAGAGAGGAGAAGGGAGTTTCACTGAGGGTCAAAACTGGGGTCGGATTTGTCATTCGATTCGATGGCCTGTGTGATTGTGAATGTGCAATGTGATTTATTGCAATTAATTAAATTCACATTTTGGCCCGAACCTCGTTCGGTCAAAATCGTGGTCCCGAAGTCGTGGTCATGGGGTTAATTTTCACTTCCCCATACCGATTTGTATTCGGCCGGGCCGAAGTCGCCTATGAATGAGAACCGTCAGTGGAGGGAAAAAGAGGCTTTGCCCTTCAAAAGGTGGAGTAGAAGATTATTTTGATTTGTATTGGTTAATTAAAGGCTAGCCATGAAAATTTCAAGTAAGCAAAAATCCCTGCTGAATGGGGTTTTACTTTAAACGAGGAATATTTGTATGAAACTTTGTTTGAGTTCTCGAAAACGAAGCTAAGTATAGCTAATGATGCATAATAATTATTTATGCAAAAAATATATATGAATAAGGAGCATTATCTCTCTCTCTCATAAATATAGAAGGTATTTAAATATGCATTAGTTTATTTATGTTAGGTTTACATATGTAAATATATATAATATTCATGTACTTCTTTATGTAGTATATTCAGTAGATTAGTAATATGATTTATTTATTTTTTATTTTCACTTATTTGAGCACATAGGCCTACCTACCTGTTCTGTATTTTAATATTCTCTGTCCATCCTGGGTTTGCTGGAAGTGATCTCTTTTTAGAGATAAGCTTGCCTTTGTACATTCCTTCTCTGTATCTTTTTGTGTTTTGTCTTTTATGTGCAATAAATATATACGAAATATATATACGAATATGACTATGTAATAGGGCCCGCCCGCACAGCGATTTTTATTCGCTAAACTGTATGCGGAAAACTGCGGAAAAAAAATTGCCAGTGCGGCTACTCCTATAGGATAAAACGTGTTAATTACAGAATTGCGGAGAAAAATTAGCGCGGAAAAAAATCGTTGTGCGGACGGGCCCTTACGGAATTGCGAGAAAAAAATTGCGCGGTGAAAAATATTATCGCTGTGCGGGCCCTATAACTTTCATTACCCAAATTAGTTTCTCGGTCAAATAAATTAAACGGGGTTTTAGCAACCTGATCACGAATATTAACGCATCAAATAATTAAACTCTGTGTCTTATGTCCACGCACGATTCTCTCAATATGTTGTTTTATTTTATTTGAATAGTGTTGACACGTGTTCGTAGTAAGACAATCTTAAAAATAATAATTAAATCTGAAATCGCTTACATTTTCAATAAGTCACGTATTTGTAATCGATTCTCAAGCCATCTCTGATGATGACACCTTGTTATATGTTTCTTCACCATTCGTTATAATATTTTGTTTTTGTTACAGAGCTCCAATCCACGACAAAGATTTTCAAGATGAATTTGCAGACCAATACGAGGAGTTTAGTGAACCAGCTTACTGTGACAGGGTTCCTGATTGTCCAATTTCGTTGCTGCATTTCATACTCGCGTTGAATAAACAGAACTATTGAATTGCAACTGTCGTTATTATTTATTCTTATCGATGGGCATTCACGCAAGAGCCAATATCGAACCGATTTCACTGTTCATTGTGAATGTTTAAACGTGAATATAAAAACATTGTAATCGAATCACGGAGTGTGCCAAAAATTGACTCTCGTAAGCAGGAAATACTGACGATGCCAAGAGATTACAGTAACATTGTTTTTGTTTGCTGCATTTAAACAAAACAAATTAATATGAATAAAAATATTATATTATTATTATATATTTTAGACCATGTGTCTCGGCATATCGAACACATATATCTAAAAGCTGTCTAGACCACTGATTGAGGGACTAAGGAGCACCATATCGTCAGCATAACTTAAGTTATTCATACATTTATTAAAAATATGGCATCCGATTCTGGTGCTCCTCAGCTCCACAATCAGATAGTTAACATACAGGTGGAGAAGGTCCGCAGAGGTCAGACCACCTTGTCGCACACCGCGGTCTAACCTGTAGTCGCTAGACAATATGTCGCCCCACCTCACATTATTAGTCTGTTTCTCGTACCAACATCACAGAAGAGAAAATAGATACTTCAACATATTCACAACCCTGTCGCTGTCGCGGCGGGGCGGCAGCGGGCCGCGGTAGCGTGGCGGGCGCATCCCCCACCCGGGCCGGCGGAAACACCTTGAAATGATCGGCTAACTTATTTGCTAAATCTCTAGAGTCATGTGACTCATCTACGGACATTGGCGTGCTGGTTTTATAAAATAAATATATAATGGAAGAGGGGTAGAGAGGCCTTTGCCCAGCAGTGGGACATGGTAGGCTCGTAATAATAATAATGAATTCAAGACCTTTTTTCTTCTTTCATTTATTTTAGGACCTTCTTCTAAATTATCTTCTCTTCTCTTCTCTTCTAAATTATCTTCTCTACTTTTCTTAATTAATTTAGGCTTCCTTTATGTAGGGTAATACCTATTAGCCTCCGTAAAGTGACAGACTTTGGAAGGGATTTGGGGAAATTCCTTCCCTGAAGGGGGGAAAACACAGGGTAATATCACAGTATGTATGATAATTGATAATCCAAAACTAATTTCGTAGGTAGGTAGATTATATGTGCGAAACATCACTATTATGCCACCTTATACAGAAGATTGCCTGAGACAAGTTTCACCAAGACCTTCCAAGGTTCAAGCAACTCACAGTAGAATCCTTACCCGACAGATTTAGAGCTAAAAAGATTTATTAAAGCATATATCAGCGAGTTAGCCCACGCCGCCGCCAAAACGATAACTATTTTAAGGAATTTCAGCGCTAAAAGCCTTTCTATAGATGACTGAGTACTAAGCGACAAGTATACTCAGATACCTCTTGTCATACTAAGTTAGATGACCTGAGGAGTCTTAGTTAAGTAGTGGCGTTATACCCGGCCATCATATTTATGCACCTCGCTGAAATGGTCACGAGCTCAGGTGCGCAGATTTTGTGACCGGTTAGTATCTGATTTTACAACGATCATCGTTTGCAATTCGGTGTGAAAGTCCACCGCAATTAAATTCATAGTTACGTTAACTGCATAACAGCACGTCCAGTCGTCCAATGACTATTTGATATGCGTGCAGACATCTGAAATAATGTTATAAAAACTTAGAAAGATAAAGTAAAATCCTCAATCGATGTTTATGTTTCAATGCGTTTTATACTTTTACGCTATCGCCTATTCCCATACCACCCTATATGGGATGCATAGAAAGCTACCCAATCAATACTGTATTTTACGTGACAGGGAGCAAGCCCATCGGCGCAGCTCTCGATCTATTAATACGGGTTTTTTATTTCTCTAGTCTAATGAACGGAAAATATTTCTCCGGAAGTCCGGAATCCGGATGTTCGGGAGTTCCGGCTTAAGGGTTCCGTTTTACCTCACAAATTACCGAACCCTGATAAAGTCTGGGCAAAAATGTCAAAGCGACGTTACATAGGCCTCGTATGAAGGGTCGTCAAAAGCTTTCTTTTACATTTATCGGCTTCATTATTGGATGAGAAAAGCTTTTAAGTCTTTTGTGTCAACTTATTGGGTCGGACGTCATGGTCTCTAGAGATTCTCGTGTATGTGTTTGTTGTGTGTGGTTCTAAAGAAATAAAAGTTTATGTTTTAAGATCTCCTTGGGGAATCATTAAAAAACGATTTTAACAACAATATTTATTTTTACATTGTAGTTTCAAAACAGTAATTGTTAGTGGATTCAACACTACTTACACTTTATTAGAAATTGTAATAGCCTGAAAATACAGTCCAACCATCTTTTAGCGTTTTAGTGTCTTTCACAGGGAAGCGCCACTACAATTTAACGCAACCTTAAGCAACGAACATGTCATCTACTTACACCGTTCTTTCATTCCTCATTGTCATTGGTCATCAAGCGTTAGTTACACCTGTCATGGCGCGTTAGTTACACCTGTCATGGCGCGTTGGTTACACCTGTCATGGCGCATTAGTTACACCTGTCATGGCGCGTTGGTTACACCTGTCATGGCGCATTAGTTACACCTGTCATGGCGCGTTGGTTACACCTGTCATGGCGCATTAGTTACACCTGTCATGGCGCGTTGGTTACACCTGTCATGGCGCATTAGTTACACCTGTCATGGTGCGCCAAATGATCGATAGTATGATAAGACGTCAATTTGACATAGACTACGTCAATTCTGCAGTAGATGGGGGCTATTTTTGGGTATGTTTTATTATAATTTTACTATGCATATTTCAGAAAAAATACACAACCAATGTATCAAAACACAGTTATGTGTATGCCAAAATGGATCCTTAAGCCATTTCATCCTGATAGATCAAACGATAGCGACGATTTCCTTTGGCTTCCTACTCATAAATAATCAGTGGGTGGAAAATTTCCCGGGGTAGTGTTATGTCTTCCCTCCCAATACAATCGATCACTGGTGACTGATCGTACGCACCTCGGATTTGCATTAGCCACATTGACTTTTGACACGAACACAGGCATTTTTATACAGAGAGTAATTTTGTTTTTCGTGAAACACATTTCTCTCCTAATAGTATAGGTCGATGTTTTAAAAATTTATCAGCGTAAAGTTTATTGAAGATAATGCAATGCCTATGCCCAGCAGCGGGTCTATGTGGGCTGGGGATGATGATGATGAAGAATGCAATGCAGGTTAGTCCATACCTGCATTGCGACTCGCTGGGTTAACGATGATTAAGCATTAAACTCTGGTTATAACGATGAAAAAATATAAATAATATGTTCAATGTTTATAAGAAATTAGTGACATCTTGCTTTCGCTAGTATGTCACTATTTTCATTTAGGTATATTGTTACTAAGCAAAGCCACCTCTAGACTTAGTAGTCACCTTTAGACTAGACTTTATTATCGAGATACCTGATTACCTGCAGGATATTGAAGATCATCCTTTGTTGAGAGAACAAACCACCAGCCTCAAATAGTCCAATCGGCAAACCCATAACCAAGAATGTAGCCACACATTTGACAGAATTCTCACTCCCGAATGTGGCTGTGATTTGTGTGTCCTCAGATTGAGAATAATGGGTGAAACATTTTTGCGAAGCCAGCTCAGGCCTAATGCATCTAATGGAATGACTGGTATCCGTCAAGCTGGGCTCGGGGCAGGCTTTTTTTACATCCCGTCGTCGATATTGGGCGGTGGATCATTTGTCTCTTTTTATTGTATCGTTTTAAGTGAGGGTGATGACTTTTTCGTATGTGGGGCAGAATGGTTTTAAATGATTTTTATTTTTAAATGATTTTTGTATGTTTCTACTTTTTAGCAATTGTTTTTGTTTTATGTTAAAATAATTGAAAGCTAATCAAAATATTGGAATGAAACAAATCATCATATTTAGGGAACCCTATCACATTTGACAGGGTATATAACCCTGATTCGACGGAACTAGAAATAATGTCGTCACAGAGTTCAGGATAATGTGACACAAATTCGTGAATACTTATTCCATTGCTGAAAAACCTGTTATCACCAACGCGTATTATAATGTCCTAGTTACGATGTATGAATGGAAAGATGTAGTTCAGTCATACAATACTTCTCAATTGGGGTCTCTTAGCGACTCTCCTTTCAGAGTAACGTGATTCCAACCGTTATGTTACTTGACATAGTTTTGACCACCGCTCTTTCAGTGTAATATTGACTGTGAATAGTAGTTGACATTTATTAAAGAATTTTAAAATGTTTGTGAATAAAGCTCTCGTTGTTTTGATCTTGACGTATTGTTTCGTCGAAATAGGCTCTTCATCAGAAATTCGCAGGTCTGGGAAATCTAAAATATTATCGAGAAAAAGGCGATATGTTACTTTCCCAGAAGGATCAAGTTTCTCAGTAAGTAATTTTTATAATGGTTTAGCTTATACGAAAAGTTGTCTTAGTATCCTTATCAAGATAAAAATAACACAAAGAACTTTGTTTTAAATCCAACTCTCGGTATAAATGTGATTATTTCATTTTCTTTGTACTGAATGTGGCTGTGGGGTTTCAGCCTGGTTCATTAAATATAGCATTTACTATACTTCTGGTTTCCAATTAGCCGAGATTTATAATGTTGTTAAAAAAAATCAGTGTGCCGCCTGCATGACAGTCGGTCTCATCGGTCAACCGTCCCCGACCTCGGCCCCTGGTACCTTCACCTTCGGTCTCAACTGGGGTATAGCGTATGAACTGCCCAATGAGACGCAAACCCTTGCGTTCTACCATCGTAAGACCAAAGCGTATCAGCCGGCAGCGAAGCGGAGGACTAGGCGAGAGCTGTATGGAAAGATCGAAACTATTTTGGACAAGTGAGTTTCATTTTGATTTGTAATAAGTCTTACTTTACTTGCGCATCGATTAAATTAATTCAATTGTCAGTACTTTGGGCCGATAAGATAAGTGTCATTAGACGGAAATGACGTTCGCTCATCATCATGATTATTATTGATCATTTATCTTCAAATAAGCACTTCTTATAAGTAAAAAGTTATACTTTCTTTAACAAGTGGACCATAGGATTACATTACGATGAGGTCTAGACAACAATAAAATTATTCAGAGACTAGCGTTGACTATAATTCTATTCAACCAACCAACGACCAACACAACAATGTACTCTACGGTATGTAACACCATACAATACATTACATTTATTTATTTATATACACAGTTACATAGTATGGATATATTGATACACATACATGGATGGATATTTTTATTTTTACTGTTCTTACACAAAGCCTGTTCTAAAACGCCTATACCCCGTTGTGTATAATGGGTTCATGATTAAAGAAGTTATTGTTTCTCTATTCCAGTATGGGCTATAATGGAAGGCAGTGCATATTGAAGACACTCTGTGAAACGACTCAACGAATTGTCCCGCACGGAGAGAACATGATAGAAGAGATGTTCAGAACATTGTTTTCGTAAGTTTCTGTTTTGTTCAGCCGTCTGTGATTCTTATGAGTTCGAATCTGAGTCCACCCTGAGTTTGTTTATTGATTGCCAATCTAAAAACTCGGTTGTTAATTTTAATTTACACTAGCGCTACACTTGCGAGTGTGGCAGCGAGTTGAACTAAATTGAATGTGAGATTTTGACAGATATAATATGAGATGACGTAAGACGTGGCATTTAGTACAGCGAATTCATATTCGAACACTATTCAAAGTGTCAAACAAATGCGAAGTGAGAGTGATAGCGATGGGAGATGCCTGTTGTTGGAATTTCACAGAATCGACGTACAGGTTACTGTTAGGAAAGAATACAATGGCTGCATGCATGACATCTAATTAATGAGGCCCGAATGCAGAATCGACACCCGAAATTAGACGGTCAATAAATATCATGTCACTGAACTCACTTGTCAATTCGTGTATGATGAACAGAAGACAAGATAGCAACTTTTTACTGCTGTTTTATTCTTCTACTCGTACATCTGACTCATCCGCGTCATCTAAACGCCTCTGAAAAGATCAAACTTTGAAATTATCTCATAACTTCTACCTTTAGTTCTAGAGATAATTCTACCCGTAGCATTAATACTCCGCTGAAAGCCTTCATTATTTTCAGATAATGCGACAGATTTTGATACTATAAATCATTATTTCAGGCTGCCAATGACAAAAGTACTACCTACGGAGCCAGTGGAGCACGCAATATACGACGCGGCCCATCGACTGGGTGTCCTACTAGAAAACTGCGACGTCTACCATTGCCCTCTATCGCTGGTTGACCTAGCACAAGGGTACTACAATGCTCCAGCACCGACATTGGACCCAGCGAAGAGCCCATGGGCACTGTTCAGTAGCTCTTTTGGTTAATAAAAGTTGTGAAGTATTCTGTTGTTGTTTGGTTTATAAATAAGGTTCCGTACGATTTGGGAGTCAAACGGGACTCTATTTAGAATCCTAATCTATAATATACACGATGAAATTTAATCAGTGATAAAGAGTAGAAAGATATGACTATAAAGCTAAAATCCCTAATTGGTGGATCCGAGCCCTGCGGACCCACCATAACCCTGGCCATACCCCTGAGGGGTGGGAGTGAACCATACCCCTACTATGCATTATTTATTTGTATTTCTTCGTAACCAGACTTGTAATTAGTTATTATTTCTCATATGGGAAGGCAGAAGCACAAAACGAAGTCAGTCGAAATAAGAAATAAATAAGAAACTTACCGAGTCCACTGTCTTATAATAAATGAGGAATATTTGTATGTATTTATGTAACGGGGTAACGATATATGTTTTGAGTTCAAGAAAATGGCGCTTTAGTTTTCAATGTTTGCAATAAGGCGTGTTCGGGGGTAAAAAATCGATCGAGCTGGGTCTCATAACTGAAAAATTACGTAATTTTCCGAGTTTTCTCTCTCTAATATTTTTAAATAATTTCATTTTCTTTTCGTTATTGTTTTATTGTTTTGAGTGCTTAAGTTGTGTTGTGCGATGGTACCCTTCTTGTGCGATTCCGACTCGCACTGGATCGATTTTATGTTTTGTTGGTATATTTTACTTGGTAATTTATATGTTACTGTACTGTTATTTATATGTTATTATGGACCTAGAAGTCCGAAGTAAAGAGTTTAAAAACCACTTAGATACATGGTCACCCTACAAACAACGTCTACGTCACTCATAAATTGTCATTGCTCTTAAATTATAAGAGGTTGTAATCTTCACAGATACCAGATCAGTTGGTCGACAAGGAATTTAGGATAAACTTGATTTCAAAATAAAAGTTATCATAAAAAAAATAGTTTGTTACACAACACTGAAATTTCTGTATAGACCTCCACGATATAGGATATACCTAGTGTGTGGGTCACAAGCATAATATTAGACAGTACATCATTTGTTTTAGTAAATAAATACTTTTTGAATTTTGAATTTGAATGTAATTACGACTTCAACAGGAGCGTCATCAATTACTGAGTTAGAAAAAATGATACCTGATTATTACCGATTAAATGTAATCCGAGCAGAGCACATGGAAGAAGATAGTAGATTCGTTGTCATCGGATTCGACGAGGAGGACATCATTGCACTGTACATCATTTGTTTTGGTAAATACCTGAATACTTTTTGAATTTTGAATTTGAATGTAATTACGACTTCAACATGACCGCCATCAATTACTGGGTTAGAAAAATTGGTACCTGATTATTACCGATTAAATCTAATCCTCCCCTGTCCTTCAGTCCGTCAGCAGGCGGTTTGAGCGGATTCGCAATGGGTCCGTTCCAAATTCGCTTTAGCAGTGGAAATACGGCCCGGAGTAGTCATAGTGCTATTTCTTTGGTAGTTTACGCACTAGATCCGTCGGTCATCTGTCAATTTCTATTGGCTTAGGTTTAAGTAATCAGCAGATATAATGAAATATAACAACCAAAAAATCGTAAGTACTTACCAGAATTTAATCCCCAATTTAATATTAAATTATCATCAATAAAAGTAAAGTATGCTAACCTAAACAAGGCAAGTATCTTCAGAATAATCGCTGAGCTACCCAAAAAGGCCACGCATGCAGCAAATATGCACTCGCATTTTATTTAAAAAAGATATTCAATTATGTTACACAATTTTATGCTAATAAAGTAAATTAATATCAAAAAAATCATTGTTTACCCAAAAAATATAAATGAAGTTCTAAAGATTCACCGATACTACCGTAAAATGTTTACTCAAGCGGGGTTTTCACGATAAGAGTACGCTCGGACCGAGTGCACTCGGACGAACTCATACGAGCTAGCTCGTTTATGAGTCCACTCGGATTGCGGAAGACGTTGACCGCCTGGCATCGCTGCTACAGACCAGATCCGAGACGCGCTCGACCTGTCATCGCACACCGTGGCTCCCCGGGGGAAACCCTCTCTTCTCCCTGCCAAGCTACGAGCACTCATCTGCGAAAAGCGCGCTCTCCGGAAGCAGTGGCAGCAGTCTCGCTGCCCAAAGATGAAGACCAGGCTCAACGCCATGACGGCCGAGCTGAAGCACCATCTTGATCTCCACGCCGAAGAATCTTGGGAACGCCACGTCGAGTCCATAGGCGACCACGTCCCCTCCGTGCATCGCCTGTGCCGGGATTTGTCGTCGACCCCTGCACCTGTCCGACCAATCCTGGGCAGCAACGGCCTACCAAGATTTTCTGCACAAGACCGAGCGGATATCTTCACCGAATGTCTCGAAAGCCAGTTCAAGCCGAACCCTACGGATGATGTGGAGCACGTCGCAGCAGTCGAGAGACACCTGCGAGAGTACTTCGCCACGCCGATAGCTTCCGATGAGGAACCCATCGTCATCACGTCCGGCCAGATCACGCGTGCTTTCCGACGAACCAAGCCCAGGAAAGCCCCGGGCGCAGACCGCATACCCAACACGGCGCTGTTACATTTGCTGCCACGTACTGTGGCGGCCGTTACGCGCCTGTTCAACGGCATCCTGCGCACGGGTCACTACCCTACCCAATGGAAGGAGGGCTTGGTCATCATGCTGCCCAAGCCGGGCAAGGACATCAAGCTGCCTACGAGCTATCGGCCGATCACCCTGCTCAGCACCACCTCAAAGGTGTTTGAGAAACTCCTGCTAACGAAGCTACTGCCCCACTTCCAGCCACACCCAGAACAGTTCGGCTTCAGGCCCGAGCATTCTACGACGCTTCAGCTGACTAGAGTACTGAATGACATGACGGTTTGTTTAAACAAAAAAAATACACTTTCGCAGTACTCTTGGACATGGAGAAGGCGTTCGACAGAGTACGGCACGAGGGGTTGCTGTACAAGCTGTCAACGTCTCCAGCCCCAAGAGGATTGGTCCAGGTCATCGCCTCTTTCCTGAGAAATCGCCGCTTCCGAGTGATGGTGGAAGACGCCGTCTCCAACGAACACCCCGTTGCAGCCGGCGCGGCGTCCCGCAGGGGTCCTGCCTGTCTCCCGCCTGCTACTCCCGCTACACGGACGACATCCCCGTCGGGCCGGGTGCCCAGCTGGCACTCTTCGCGGACGACGCAGCCTTCTACGCGTCGTGCTACCAGGCCCAGCACGCTGCAGCCAAGTTGCAGCGCACCCTGGACATCTTGCCCAACTGGCTCGCCAGATGGCGACTGTCCGTGAACGTCGGGAAGACGCAGGCGCTCATCACGGACCAGAGCCCCCTACCACCACCACTAAAGCTCCACGGCCAGGACATCGGGTGGTCACCACAGGTGAAGTACCTGGGGGTGATCATCGATCGCCGGCTCTCCATGAAGCCTCACGTCGACCACGTCATCAGCCAGGTCAAGGTGGTACGCGCCACGGGTGGGAGGGGTGGGAATAAAGCCACGATACTCA
This sequence comes from Argyresthia albistria, assembly GCA_963457715.1. NCBI lineage: Eukaryota > Metazoa > Arthropoda > Insecta > Lepidoptera > Argyresthiidae > Argyresthia > Argyresthia albistria. The sequence goes on from OY735260.1 coordinate 5,143,317, forward strand.
ACTAATTTGCCATCAATATAATATACTTGGTTATATGCATAGATTTTATGGCAAACGTAGTGATATATTTGGGTAGTAATGTCACAAAATTTTGCTGGTTAAGATTTGCTGCACGCGTGGCCTTTTTGGGGTATGAAAAGATTTTGTGGTGCAGGCATGACTTAAATAGCCCGAAAGATTTTGGTACAGATTTCGTTTATTTGTACATATTATATATTTTTTGGATGAGGCTGTTTGGGGAAACGATTGTTTTTTTGAATGTCATTTAATTTCATCCCATTTCTATTCATAAATCTCCGTCCGTAGTTTTACGGTTCGGATTGGATTCGGATCGGACCGCAGGCGAAACCACTCTAGTTTATATATTTTTTACTCTAGTTTATATTTTTGTCTGTATTTCTGTTTCCGAGAAAAAGAATATAAATGAAACACTTGTTGTTATTATTAACGCATAACATTTAATATTTATAGTTCATATTTATAATACATTTAAATATTAGCAATTAGAAGTCATGAGTGTATCCATAATAATACGTGTAGTGCTTGATTTAAATTAATTATATGTATCATTACAAAATGGGACTTAGATTTTATACTTACAGGACTAAAATATTATTATAATTATATCCGCGCTCCTTAAGATATTTCTGCATCAAACATTACATAGGGTTCATTTTATACTATTACATATATCGTGTTTTTACAGTTTTATAGAGGTTCGTAAATCCTTGAGCTAGGTTCATGTTAAATTATCTTAGTTTATCGATCAATACACTAATATACTTATTTACCTTATATGCGTAGGTGGCGGTGATTTTTTATTGTTTATTCCATGATATTTACAAGGGATCGCAAACATTCGAATTGACTCTAAAATTAAAAGTACCGTAAGGGTGATTATAGGAAGCAATTACATATCGACATTTTCAAGTATTATGATACGATTATCATAATAGAAACAGATGGTGTTGTACTACCACTTTGTGAACACTGATGTTTCATAAGACGATTTTTACATGCTAATTTCACACATACTAATTCTACACACAGAATAAAGTCTCATAAAATGAGATGATGCTTGCTAGAAAAAAACGTAGTCAAATGTCGTTCGTTTGCAATCCATTGCAATACATTCTAGTCCCGATTACAGCTATATACACATCTAGAATTATATAGATAAACTAGATAATACCATAGAAGACTATTATTGTATCTTTATATGTAAAATTACTTAAAGTTAAAAGAATTTTAGGAAATCACTCACGTGTATATACTTTTTCTACGACTATGCTTTGTAACTTACGTGGTGTTCGTTTGCATGTGTCATTTTCACTGGTCGTTGTGACATTGCAAAAATCGAAATTAGTTATAAATACAATAAATATTAATATTATATATGAATAATTATAGTAAACTGTTATACACGGCATAAAACCATTTAACCATATGGGATGGCAGGTAGAATTTTGTGTCTACGTCACAGCAGAGATAGTAGTTTAGCCAGTAGTTATAATGCCAAAACTAACAACTGTATAGATAGACGATGAAATTTATTCGGTGATCAGGAGTAGAAAAATATGAAAATCTAGCCAAAAATAAACTTAATGGGTGAAGTCTCACGCAATTTACCTCACTAAATTAATAAACAGTTAAAACATAATTAAAACTAATAACCACTTAGATGGTCACCCTACAAACGACTTTTACGTCAATCATAAATTGTCATTGCCCTTAAATTTTATAAGAGGTTGTAAGCTTGACAGATACATACTAGTTGGGTGACTAGGAATTTAGATTAAACTTGATTTTAAAATAAAAGTAATCATAAAAAATAAATAAGTTTGTTTTCATGTACGCAATTACGACTTCAACGTGACCGCCATCAATTACTGAGTTAGAAAAATCGGTACCTGATCGATCACCGATTTAATTTTATCGTGTATTTAATTTTAAATGAAATAATTTATGGAAATGCTTTTAAAACAATTTTTCGAGTAAAACTGTATTAACGTGTGAAATCCAAAGAAGAGTACCTATCGTTATTTATTTTGGGAACTATATTTCTTGCCAGCAAACTTTATATTTGTCATCAAGTTGCATTCATCTAATTATAGCATAGTCCTAAATAGCAAGAAATGTTGGTATTCAAAGCCCTGAACGGGTATAGCCCAAAACCTTTTGGATCTGGAAGACGATCTGGAGCATGCAGTAGGGATGTACATAGTATTGCGTCGCAAAAGTTACAGTGCGGATGTGGCTTGGTACAAGAGATAGAAGTTATACTGATTCTATACTGAAAATCCATCTTGATTGTTTTGGGAGTATTTTGGACCCCATAAAAGTCAAACTACTGGACCAATTTTAATATATTTTTTGTTACTGACGCGAAAATTGGTTTTCTTTGATTTACTTGCATAAATATTTTAGCAATTATGTACGGTTTTCGAATAAAAAGTGAAAAACTGTTATCGGGGACAAACTTCACGGCGAGGGGGGGGGAGGGCGGTGACAAGGCAGGGTGGGGGGGAGAGTTGTGCGTTTTGATCTCCACTCCCAAAGATATCATGCCACACAACTATATTAATTTGTTTGTTGTTCCCATACATTGATTACATGATAATTACTGTACTATTGTGACGTTATTTATCCAAATAACATTGTATTAACTTTTGTATCGCAAGTAAATAATTATAGTGGTATGAAATAGATTGCCAGTTCCATAGACTAGAATTTTAATAAATCTTTACCTCCTACTATCGATTTTTACATGTCAACAACGCCGCTACTCGTGACTAGAAATATGGAAAAAAAATCTTAATAAACAACTGAATAATTGCAATATTACTAGAAGAGGATTAATATTAGCAAAGATACGAGACTTAATACGAGACCAAATCGAAACGTTACAAAATAAGCTTCGCTTAAACTATACAAGGTGATGTGTACAAATGATATAGGTACAACATACGATAGGTATCTATTTTTATATAATCTTGAAATATTATCTTTGACCTGTCACTATTGCTTCCGTTATCAAATAGTATTTTACCAGCACTTAGTGACCGTAAGAATATTCGACTCGTAATTGTATGCATACAATACACATGGCATATATAATACACACACATGGCAGTAAAATTGCTACTTTAATAATTTAATTTGTACAAGTTATATTCCAGTCGAATGCTCCTAAGGTGACTCGAATTGGGACGCACACAGAAGAAAAGAAAATTCGAATCATGTAAATCTCGAATAACATAACACCTGTTGCGGATGCAACCTCAAAGAAATTTCAACTCTTTACAAACTTAGAAATATATACCACTTTTTTGGTTACACTCATAGCTGCTGTTTGGTTTCTATCTAACTATATCGAACCGCTCGACAATATTTGGTCCTTCGAGCTGGATAGAAACCGCTCGACAATAAATATTGTCGAGCGCTTCGATAGCTTGATAGTAACCAAACAAAACCAAACAGCAGCTTGGGTGTAAGCAAAAAAGTGGTGTATATTTGTATATTAAAATCAATGTCATAATAAAAATGATAATAATATCTAAGGATAAGGAACATAATAAAATCATAGTCAAAAAACGTATAAAAAAGAGTAACAATGTCTTTGCGGTTGCATCCGCAACAAACACCTGTAATTAAATTGTTTAGAATATTTAAACCAGTTTGGTTTAGTTTACGTAAACAATAAGTTTACGTAAACAATAATTGCTGTCTCTACATCCATGTAATCTATCTAAATCCATGTAATTTCCGAAAAGTGAATCAATGGGGGCGATTTAGAAGGAAAATGCACAAAACTAAAAAGGCAACTAAAGCCTCTAAACGTCATAACGACATAACTAAGATGACGTCTTAGTGGCCTTTTTAGTTTAGTGCATTTTCCTCCCAAATCGCCCCCATTGATTCACTTTTCGGAAATTACATGGATTTAGATAGATTACATGGATGTAGAGACAGCAATTATTGTTTACGTAAACTTTTTGTATCAGTTTAACTTCTCTTCTTAAAGCGAATAAGATTATAAATGAAATATGTAAAATATTACGATTATGTACCTATGTTGTATGTTTTAAATTGAACGAGAGGCATAATACATATATGTTTACTGTATGAATTATTTCTGTATGTACATCTAATCGTGTTGGAAGCTCAACGCAAATGTTCTTGTGGTTTCTACTACCTATTAAAGTTAGACATAATCTTAAATATACCATTTATATATAGGTACAATGAATACACAGCTATCAATGGAACAAAACAGGTGCAAGAAAAATATATCAAAATACAACTACTCGACAAAACTATTATGTGGATGTAATTTGATTCATATTAAGTACAGTACTAATAGTAAACAAAATATGTCAGTTCTCTAAAAAACAAACCAGTGAATTAAAAAAAACACTTACGCCACTTTGGAAGACGTTTGATTAAACATGCACAAATACTTCTAACTTACAGTAGGCATATTTTGAAGTGTGATTGTATTAGTAATAGACTTGGTTTTGTCCTGGCGAACAACTTTTTCCTAAGCATCGTGCGTGACCAGTTCATATTTGCTATCATAGCGTTTGATGAGAGCAAAATATAATTATGAATTCAAAGTTACGCTTCTAAGTAGTATCATATTTGCAAACTCTGTAAAAGCGACACAAAAGCGTGAGTGGGAAAATATTCGTCCCTTTTAAGCCCGATTTACACGTAAGTAGCGAGTAAACTTGCGCCATCGGCGAGTTAAGTTTGTTATCGTCGTTTGAACACTCGCCAATGACGCAAGTTAACTCGCTACCTACTGTACTTATTAAAATGTGAATCGGGCTTTATGAGTTGGGATGTACAAGCGACAACTCAAGCATTTACGGACACTCAAAATTATACTTTTGCCGTCTCTCGCTTGGAAAATGATAGGTGGAGCTGCTAAATGAAGTGCACTTTGAAGTGACACTTTATTTGGCCGCGTGATTCGGAAACCACTTGTTGCAGACATAAAAAAATAATAATAATAAACTAACCTTAAAATAATAAAAATTGTTTATACTACAACAGATTCAATATATTAACATGTGTTACAAAGAAGGAGTATCAATTATGTATGTGTAAAGAAGAAAATTACAGTACGAAATTCTATTTAAGATTTCGATGAACCTAATTATAAAGCGTCGTGGATTATTTTCAATACTGACCTCATATGAAATTAAATTATTAAATCTACAAGTGACTTACTTTTAAAATAACAAGTTTAACTCTTGTAAAACTGAAATAGGGTGACAAAAATTAGGTTCAGTAGTTCTTTTTTTTTTCAAATGAATAAGTTCTGGAAGCAATTTGAAGTAGCCAATGTATTTTCTACGACATTCATTTACTACTTCTCTACCATTAACTCTATATGTTATTACTTTGAAAGGAACGTAGAAAAATAAATTGTCAGTTATACAATTATTACTTTATTTTCTATGTTGATCAGCTATATTTACATGTCAACATTTCAGTTAGGTTGATTTCTTAAAATTACTGACAGCCATGTGATAGCTGACTCTGAGTACCGAGTCCCATAGTACGATGTAGATAAACTTGTACCGGAAATCATACGGCACCCTTAAATATGCAATAGAGCATGGTGCATATTTACACGAGGGCAAAAAGTAAGGCAAGGCAAATATATTAATAACAGGAGGTTTCTTAGAGGTATTTATTTAATCTGAAACCAAAATGGCGGTGTTCTGCTCAGGTTAAGATGGTTTCACACGTTACGGTTACTCCCGAATGAAAAACGGCGAGTATTGTATATATTATACTAGCTCGAGCCAAATTTGACTGGCCTTTATAATATGGGTATTTTGTAAATATATAAATAAGTTTATTTACTACTTAACTCCTTTTTAGGATTCCGATTCTTAAATGGAAAAAAGGAACCCCTAAAGGATCAGTGTTTTGTCCGTCCGTCTGTCTATCTGTCTGTCTGTCCGTGTGTCACCACCTTTATATCAAGAACGCGTGGGCTTATCAAGCTGATATTTATATCAATTGTTGAGGTCTGTGTTCGCATAAAGCTGTAAAAAATGAATGTTTATCCGCTTGAGTGCGTTTGGGATAGCGGACTATCCCCGAACTTTTTATACTGTAAAATTGTTGGATTTTCATATTAATCGCAATGGACCCAAAACCTATAGGGTACCTCCCGTAGACCTACAATCATGTGATTTGGCACAAAGCAAGGTCTTATAGCACAAGTAAAGGTAAAAATCTGAAAACTGCAAATTTCTGTCTTTTAACAAAAATATTTAATTTGGTTTACATGGATGACATTATACTTAAGTTTTTTTTATGTGGAAACCTAATAACACCAGTTCCACTCTCCGAGTGTGATCAGGACCCTTGGTGCGCGAGTCCTACTCGCACTTGACCGTTTATTTATCTTTCGGGCCTAAAATGCACACAACCTTTTCATTATTCAAGCGTTGGTCTTTAAATTAGTTTCATGAAGCGTTGATGCACATCGTAACTTTTGTTTCTTTGGCTGGAGAATCAGATTTAAATCAAAATATTTTTTTATAGGTACACTTACAAATTTATCTTACATCGCACCATCGAACCGACTCATTCGTCGACTAACTCTAAAAACACTGAGAAGCTAAATATACCACTTAAGTATAGCCACTAAATTACTTAATATCGAAATGTAACTCTAGCTTTTTGAGATTATTGTTTAATTTATTTGTTCACCTATCTAACGCCAGATATAATTCAGGCGATTTTTTTCTACACTTTCTTACCCGTTATCACCCGAAACAAATACATACAGGCAGACAGAGTCTACGATACAAACATCTAGTGCTTACAGTACACTAATTTAGGTAAGTTAGGACTAAAACAACACGGAGATCTTTAGGTTGATAGGGTCATCCTTAACCATGCCAATGGTACATTTACCTCGTACATGGTACATTTAACTTCTATACAGGTTGCAACAAATAGTTACAGGAGGATAAAACGTAGCTATCCTTTATGTTTCACCTAGTACAAAGACGACTTAATCGACAGAATTTTCGAATACATATTTAGTGACGCAGGTAAATGAAAAATTTTCATGGATAAGAAACAACCCTATGAAAACTATAACACTTACAGGAAACGTCTTTTAGACATTAAACAACCGATATATTGAATCACAGAACGAAAATGCTGAACAACATCTTTTGATTTGAAGTAGTTTATTAAAAGATAACATATCAAAATGGCACACTTTCATACCTAGCACAAACCTTCAGGGTCAAAAATCGTTGTATATTCAGCTCATCTTATTTTGTAATAACTTTTTGGAGTATATCGTCGAACAGGTTATTTTCCAATGTACTTCGCCTGTCTGATGAATTTTTACCATTTTAATTCTCAATCACCAAGTAACTAAAACATAGCCTATGGTGTTTTAGAAAATCTATCTATTTATTCATTTGCAGTCATATAAAAATAACAACAGACCGATTTATATTTTCTAGCCAATATCTACAGTAAAAAGTTAGGTACTTGCTCGGGCGTCAATCATCATTAGACATCATGTGGACTTAAACTTATCTTTATTCTGTTATTTTATAAATCTATTTGGTGTGTGTTTCGGTGCGTGCAATAGCACAGTCCTACTGGAACCGACGACGTGCGGTTGTTTAAAAGTATTATTTAGATAGGTAACATAGACGAACAATTCCTTCCAAAATTCCACATAGTGAACGGAAAAGATAAGAGTGCTTTTAACAATGCTAAAACATAACCCGGTAAATAGTGAATGGTTGGAGTCAGATTTAGTTGGACTAGGCCGTGTATCTTCATTCGAATTGATTAGCCAGTAGTCGTTCTTAAAAGATCTTCCTAACTGCTTGTATTTGGTATTTTGATTGGACGCCGATCTTGTCAGATGTAGGCAGTAAATAGCCCTAACAAAAGTTCTTACTGACCAAACTATTTTATACTTTTTTCAACCTTTAGCGAGTGTGCCACGGTATCCTACAATATAGCAATATTACCGTTCCAATACACTACGTTATTACGTATCTCCTAATCTAGACTAGCCCATTTTATGCATTTTTCTGACACAAACAGCTAATACACATTCAGTAACACTTATAATTTATATTGAAGGTAAATCACACGAAAAACAATTCGAATAACTTTACTATTACCATCCCTGTTTTCCTAACTGTTCGTCTGTTGTTTTCACTAGTCAATAACTCTCAGTTATCTAAGTATTTTTTAACTACACATCATAACATTATGAGTTACTTTGACATATCAAATACGCGGCTCGAAATATTTTTTATTATTTTATTACGATAGATTGCTATATTTCCCTACAAAATGGGTCGAAGTGAGGTAAAAGGTGTTTGAAATAATCTTCAAACCTACGAATTAATGAGCTAATATGGTAAGAACGAGAAACACGAATGGGTAACACTTAATAGTAATAATGAAAATGAACTCTCTAAATATGAATCTAGTCTAGATACGAAATAAAAGTAAGTAATGTCCTTATTTATATACTGCCTAAAGTCACATCCTCAGCATGACATCTTTATAATCTAAGAGTGTTTGTAACGTGCCGTATGTGAGTAGACCTTACTACCTGGTGATAAAGGTGACAATACAAATCAGGAGAAGTTTGTGTACTAAATTTACCCTGTACTCTAGGATTTATAATTGAAATTACAGATTAGTAATACGGAAGAATTGCTCGCGTTCTGTCTGCTGTCATATTCTTTGGACTGCTTCTATTCGTTCATTAATTCAGTCGTAAAATATATATAATATATATGTCGGAGAGTGGTGGAGTCGGACAAATAAACAACAAGATTGCGTTCCGAAATGTCACGCAAATGGCATAGACTCATGTAGACCGTTGTTCGTTCAGAAATTGTGAAGTTCGTAACGAATGTTATAGTTCGATGTTCGTTTGTGTTTGCGTTCAAATTCATTGGGAAACGTCTAGTCTAGTCTAGGCTAGGGCGTGGTCTTTGCGGAGCTGGCAACATTATTGTGTGGTACGATTGGTACACGTGTAAGGCTTGACCAATCAGAGGCTTTGGTGAATAGAACCTCGTGTTTATGAAAGCGCGGGTTTTGGTGAATGAACATGGCGGGACAAGATGCCCGGGAGCGCACTTTTCGTTGGGATCTCGTCGAAGTGACAACTTGGGCCAGCTCTGCACTGAACTCGCCACGTTTCCTAATCGAGATAAGTAACATCCATTGTGTCGTGCTATGATAACCAGTGTTAAATCGGAGCTATACGTTACTGTAACCAAAGACTAGCAAAAGTGATTATAAAATGTGAATGGATCGAATATGTGTTCACTCATTGCTTGATTTCCCACTAGAAACGCCCACAAGTATCTGATTGTCATTTGGAGCCGTGCTCTATTCTACCCGTTCCCCGTCATCAGAACTGGGATTCGATCAAGCATTGAGATGTTAAAAAGTGAAAATTACTTCAATAAACAATGGTCATAACTGTTTGAAATTTAAATTGTGATTACGCGCCCTCATAAAAGCGCTAATGCAACGGGTTCGCGCAACGATCGAAATTGTTACCCATACCTAAGATCAATGACATCGAGTGAAGATAATTCATGTTAGTCATGATGCGCGACTGCAAATTTGTGCACCATCAATAACCCTGTAAAAGTCGGACAAATCAATGTTATCTTGGGTGAGGCGTTGTAAAGTGCATCTGGCTGTTGTACCCTGACATCACGTGTAAAGAATTCGAGGAATTTCTAATGAGGAAATAAGTGACTGATTGAAAACAATGATGCAACTACCCTCACAATGAAGGAGTATAATGCAAAAACCCCACGACGATGTAACCAAAATACTAGGCAACAATTGAAACAAGATCGATTTCACCATCACGTCGAAAGCCGATGACATCATCAACTGTGAGTGAAAAATAGATGGAGATTCCAACTCAGTATGGATTTCCGATGAAACTTCAATTAAATCAAATGGATTTTGGAACAAACAATAACAGGCGAGTATATTGTTCCATTCTTACGCATTACTCGTTATTTTTACACGTTTCTTGCACTGATTATGATGCAAAACATATCGTACTAGGCCAGAGTATTACTTTACGTTTGTGAGACTTCTCCCTACGCGCAGAAACGCGTTTTGTTTGCCTCGATTGTTGTGAAATCGTTGTCCTTAGTTAAAAGCCCATTTAACTGTGTGTAATTCTAAAAATCGCCCGCAATTTTCAAACTTATGGCTTGGCAATAAAAATCAAAACCTATGAAATTAAAACGTACCGGATCGGGAATCTCACACACAAGAGGTTACCTATGCCTCAGAGATACAAAGCAACGAATTACGCAGTTTACCTACCTTACTACTGACCACAAGTACAACCAACGACGATCTATAGTGAAACAAAACAAGTGGATAGGTATTGCCCTTTTGCCTGTGTTTCAGACAGCTGCTTGCACCATCACAAAACTGAAAATGCAGTGACCAGATATCCTGAACTTACGATGAAGATCGGGAAGAAGCAGCCGGCCACCAGCCGCGACATGCAGCAGAATCTCGATTGTTGTGATCCTGTGAGACGTCGCGATGAGCTGTTTCAGACGTGCCGTTTTGACCCCTAGTCGAACCCCATCGGAGGAGTTGAATGATTTGGTGAGCGGTATTGTTTTTCATGATAACTCGGGTTCAGAGTATTTGTTGATGAAGGAAATAATTGAAGGGTAATCGCATATCAATTGAATGACACTTGTAGGCATGGCTGGATGAGTTTTCCATCGGTGACTTTGTTTTCATTGAGAATGATTGATTTTGTTTTGCGGAACCAAACTAAGTTGGACCGCAAGTTCAAAGGTCCATTGAGAGTGATAATGGTTTTGGATGGTGACCGTGATGTCCTGAAATCATGGAGTTGTAAGCGTACTTACAAATACGCACACGATAGGTTGCGTAGAATGCCAGAGGATCAAATACCGTTTGAGGTTTCAGATAATGGAAATGATTCAAGCGAAGAGCATGTTGGTTGATGCTGTGACGATGACGATAGAGTAATGTGTGCACAGTTCGGTTGGTCGGCTATACCAGGGACCATGGCGTAGTCGTAGCTCGTTGGAAGTCGGTATTTGCTCGCGGAGAGTAATCCGTGGGTACGCGATGGGCGCATGGTTCTGGCGGAGGCCGGGTCTTCTTGAAGACTAGAGAGTCATGGTGGACTCTGTGAAGTGATCCTTGGAGGGGATGCACTGTTGCGACTTGTGATTGCGATCCTTGGAGAGGATGCGTAATACAATGTTGGGGAGCTATTGCAGCTCATAGGCCACGAATGTGACACTTGCTTGCTATCTGAATTACTGTTGTGTTGTTGTAACCATGTGATAGTTAAATCAATGGGAGAGCTAATTATCTTTGGTTTGATGGTATTTGATACTCCGTGCAGTTGTGATTGTGACTGTAAATATTTTAACTAAATGCACTATAAGTTTTGACTTTAATCGTGTCTCTGTGTTATAATGTGACGATAATGATAATGTGGTTCTCTTTTATTTACACTGTTGTGTGGCTGTACTTGGTAACGCCGGAGCTTGTAAATGGTACACGTTGGCTGCGTATTAAGTGTAGCAGTGCCCTTTGCGAGGGGTAGTACTTACGCGGCTGAGATGGTTACCGTTGGTACGTGGTTGCTTTGTGCAGGCCGCATGTGCAGTGGTAAAAGTGATCGTGACCTGATTTAACTTTAGTTTCATTGGAAACTTGTATTGTATAGCAACTTTATCGTTCTCATGATCGCTTGCGAAAAATGCTTGAAGGTTGCGTGGTTATTTTTGATGTTGAGTCTGATGATCCTGAAAACTGAAGAGGTCGCTGGGCCTTGTCCACATATTGCTTAGCTTGCATAGCATTCGAGGGAGGTGCTGAGTATGTATGTTGCGATGATAGTATCCTCTAGCTCGATATGGGCGAAAGCGTACTTTGTGCTCGATGGAGGCACTGCAGATGGATCGCTGGATGGAGGCGTTGCCATTAGGGTTGTGCTCGATTGAGGCACAGGGAGTCTTGTGAGTCGCGCGAGAGAGGCGACTACGTATTGTGCTACACCTTGTGTGTTTGACTAAGCGTGGCAATATGTGTGATGTAAATGTAATTGAGTTGATCTGTACAGAGATAAACCAAACCGATAATGAAAATGAGAAAAGATTCGTTGAAAACCTTCAGATATTTTCGTCTGTGAATACTTAGAAGATAAATTTTATAGAGAGTGATGTAACTTTGATTGAAAATGAACTGAATTGAACAGAACCTAATAAGTTTTATGATCATTAAAGTTTGATACTTAATTTTCATTAGCTGAGTATGATGGATGTGAGTGATGCCAATAGCCCGCAGCAACTGTAGACGTAGGCGTAAAAGGGTCGGACCATTCGGGACCTGATCTTCCCGTTGCAGTGCGGCCACCTTGATTGACGGTGGCGTGCGGTTGCTGTTGAGGTGTGGTGATCTGATGCTGTTACCGGATGGAGGTGACACGACCATGACCGGATAGAGGTCCTTGGTGGGTGGTTGACCGGATAGAGGTCACTGTGGCTTTGAGTTTTTGATGCTGTTACCGGATGGAGGTGACAGTTGGATGACCGGATAGTGGTCCTTGGTGGGTGGATGACCGGATGGAGGTCACTGTTGGTGTAACCGGATAGAGGTTATGGTGTTAAGATCAGCTGTTCACATAGAAATGAGATGCAAGGATTAATCTTGTTTTGGTTTGGATCTGTTCAGTTCTAGTTAAAATGATTCTTATTTTATGACTGACTATAATTTGGTTTCTAAATAATTGATGGACGTAATATTGCTATCGGGTATCAGAGCTAGTTGCCCACACGTATCCCTTTGGTCGGGTTGGCCGAGTGACAGTTTACTCTCCGGAAATCTATTGTCCTCAGGTACCTCCTCACGCGTGGACGCGTGATATGTCAGAATGGCCGTGTCGGAGAGTGGTGGAGTCGGACAAATAAACAACAAGATTGCGTTCCGAAATGTCACGCAAATGGCATAGACTCATGTAGACCGTTGTTCGTTCAGAAATTGTGAAGTTCGTAACGAATGTTATAGTTCGATGTTCGTTTGTGTTTGCGTTCAAATTCATTGGGAAACGTCTAGTCTAGTCTAGGCTAGGGCGTGGTCTTTGCGGAGCTGGCAACATTATTGTGTGGTACGATTGGTACACGTGTAAGGCTTGACCAATCAGAGGCTTTGGTGAATAGAACCTCGTGTTTATGAAAGCGCGGGTTTTGGTGAATGAACATGGCGGGACAAGATGCCCGGGAGCGCACTTTTCGTTGGGATCTCGTCGAAGTGACAACTTGGGCCAGCTCTGCACTGAACTCGCCACGTTTCCTAATCGAGATAAGTAACATCCATTGTGTCGTGCTATGATAACCAGTGTTAAATCGGAGCTATACGTTACTGTAACCAAAGACTAGCAAAAGTGATTATAAAATGTGAATGGATCGAATATGTGTTCACTCATTGCTTGATTTCCCACTAGAAACGCCCACAAGTATCTGATTGTCATTTGGAGCCGTGCTCTATTCTACCCGTTCCCCGTCATATAATATCGGCAAGCATTCTTTATAATAGTTATAAGTACCACGTCCTCGTGACCCACAAGCAAAATGTCAATGAAAACTCCAAACGTTCAAATTGTATAAAACTAATCAAATCTATTATTTTCAAGTCGTCTCATTAGTCGCCCCGTCCGATGGTAAACTGTCTTTTGGCACTCCGTTAAAAAATTCTAATAAATATGTTTATTGAACTATCTAAGAATATCGAGTTTATAAAAGTGTAATTTACGAGTACAATTGGCAGTCAATTGTGTTTTACGAATTACTATTTATTTAAATAATATCACCATCATAGTCACCGTGACACTATTAACTAGATTTGGCATTACGATCAAAGAATACTTCAAATCAGATGACTAGGCTTTATACCTAACAAATATATCTACATCCCTTACCTCAATATAATCTATGGGGATTTATTAGCTTCCGTCAATTATCGATATTGTCCTTATGATTTTTACGCGAGTACGTAGTTTATCAAATACTAAATTTATTACTTCCCATTATGATTACATCGAGCTCGCGTCGAGAAACCACGACACAAACTATTATTAACATTATCATACATAACTGATCGCTAGTCGTAATTTTCTTTGAGTAGTACCTTTTTACAATACTTATTTTAATATTATGAAATTGAGCTGGATTTATTTGAAGTGAACCCTAAGAACATTAGTTATGCTTGTATACCTCCGACAATTACCGTGAATAACGTAAACTTCCTAATTATATTACAATGTTTGTGCGCTCGTATCAAATCATTAACATCGGAAAAGAAACTAACAAATCCGTTGAGAATATACAAAACTTGTACATTATGAACCAGCGATATCTAATACAAAAATAGTTGCGGTAGACTGCGGCAACGTAAAATGGCCATTGTCTTGAGGTTACTTCTGTCCCGACACATGCCGGGGTCATACAAAACGACGGACACACTTCGGCACTGGATGCGTCCGTCCGCACCGTTTGGCACCACACTGAGCACAGTTCTCGCCTCGCGTTGGCCGCTGGGAGCTTATCACCCGTGCCACCACATCACTATCAGCTCCCAGAACGTCTTCGGCGGCGAGTGGCCGAAGACGTAAGACGAATTTCAGAGACCTGGATCGCCCTCCGAGCCCATCTTTAGCAGCTCGAGTTTCTTCTTCGCAATTTTGGAGTAGAGAATGTCTATTGGCTTGGTGTTGTCGTAGAAGGTCGGCGCTCTGAATATGATGAGGGCCGTACCGAGGATACAGGCTATCGTGAACGCGAACAGAAATATTCGGTCCAGCACCATCGCGCAGTACTTCCAGTCATCCTCAACCTGAAAAATATATAACAGATAACTATCCGAGGAGGGATGTTGGACAATACATGTATGAATTTAGCGTGAAAAATGAGTACTGAAGTCCTGTTCAATTACATGCAATCAGTGTTTATGGCTAGATAGATCCAATTGGAATCAGATAATAATTCTAATTCAAACTGAGATTATTTAATATTTCAGTGCCATCCCACAACTGGAGGTCAGCAGTCGGCACCAAATGTTCCTCACGGAACTCCGCCAGGCGGAATACGTCGTATCATCATCAGCGGATTATGTCATCAGAGCCTTATATTGTTCATATTCGATTATCAGTGGGTCAGTATTAAGTTACTATATACCTAATCTCAGACTCACATTCTCAAACTTATCCTTATTTTTTACGTGCTGCGCTATAAATCTCGACCCTTCTATTGTCTTCTCCATTTCCCTCACAAATGGCTTCTCCAGGCTCGCGCTGCCATCGTCCAGGTCTAACCGGCAGGGCGAGTCAGGGGGTGGAGAGAAGAGCTCGTCATCGCCCCCCGGCGGCGGAGGCGGGGAGGGGGGCATCCCGGGGAGCTCGTACTCCTCGCAGCCCCACTCTTTGAACTTTCCGTCAAGATCGTCACCCCCGAATACTTCGGTGAGGACCTGGAAGCAGGAGGTGGAGTTATAAATCGACACTTTTGGCACCAATGCTTTCTCCTGAAATCCGACAGATCCTATCCGATTGCCAAACTTATATATATTGCCAGTTATATTTCAAAAACTTATTTTTTAATTAGTTTAGCTGAAGATTAGATTGTACACATTTGAAACGAAAAAATAATTCAATATAATGTATATTTGAAACGTGCCAAAACACTGAAACACTGCCAATTCAGAACTACGCTACGGTAGTTCAAACGATTGTTCACGATTGGTGTGATGCGCCTGTTAACATTCCAGTAGCGATGAATTCCTCATTATTTAAGAGAACTGATGGTAAATTCTTGCGCGTTTTGGTTGACAGAGACAGAGCGTCATCCATCATTCCCTGGGTTTGTCTCCTGTACAAAGTCTGCAGTGGATAGTGCTAATTAGCAACACACGATAAAACACTTAATTTTCTAGGTTTTCATTCCGACTGCCATAAAGAACTAATTAGAATCCAAAGCTGTAATTTTTGCACATTTACTGTCGATTTGAGTTAGTGAAGTACTCAAATAAGGTCGTTGGTTTAAAGGAAAGGAGAGTTCTGCTGTCAGTTATCGACGCGGCCTAATCCAGCACACAATTAGAACGTGAGTGGTTGGCAGGCTCAGGGCTGAAGCTGCGAACGGCTGAGAGTACCCACGCGTTTCACCCAACCTACACGACTGCAGTACCATTGTAGCCACAAGTAAGGACGAAATAAGGAATATAAAAGGTATAGCTTAGGCTGGGTGTATAGAACTCGTATATCGCCTATCCGTCGGCAACCACGAGGGTAACATAAATAACCGGCCGCTCTCGCTCGTTAAGCCCGCCGGCGCCGAGTAATAAAGGAAAATCGAAATGGAATGAAATTGGGTTGGAAGTGATATTTTCGTGATACACACGGAGTACAATGGATTTAGAATATTGTTGAAAGGAACGTCTCCCAGAGTCCGATGCAGGACAATTAAAATGTTTATTGTTCGGGGAGCTTCATCCGACGTTGTGGTGAAACCGATGGGTAATTCGTCTGAAGGAGGGAAGACAAGTTGAGACGGTGGAGTGTTTCTATTCGCCTCGCAGCTTCTGAGAAGAAGGGATTTTGATGCGTAATACTTTGTTTTGCGCGAGACTTTATTTTGTTATTAAAATATAAACGGCAGAAAGGTTCGGAGTACCCTTAGATGTGTTAGTAATTACCTCTGTTGGCTTATCTTCTTCTTCCTCTTGTTCCTTCTCTGGCCTCTTTATGCACAATATTCTTGGTAAAATTTCTATGAACAGCCTTCGGATCCATGGTGACATTTTGTGGGTCACTGGCGATCTAAAATTTACGTTTAGCACCAAGATTGTGACAACTACTGATAATGTGACTAACATCATTGTAAACAACAAATATTTGCCTAAAAGTGGGACTGTTAGGGAAGTGGGAGGGATGATCTCTGCTAGCAGCAAGAAGAACACAGTCAACGAGAGGAGAATAGAAATACAGAGTGAGATCTTCTCTCCTGAATCTGAAGGTAGATAGAATACTAGGACTGAGAGGAATGAGATCCCGACACAAGGGATGATCAGATTAACTGTGTAGAAAAGAGTTTTTCTTCTGAGGGTCAGGTTGAAGATGATGTCGGGATACGGTTCTTCGCAGCAAGAATAGAATTTTTCATTTCTTGTCGCTGGCACCCTCATGATGTCCCACTCGACCGAAATGTAGTACTCTGACAGGTCGATGCCCATCGCTATTCGGTCTGAGTCCGGCGTTTGTTTCAAGTGCCTGAGATCCACCTGAAGAGAAAATAAATGTTAAGCCAAATTCAATTTAAGAAAACTTTGTTTTCTTAATCTTTGTAGACAAAACAACACAATATTTTGAAACAGCTTCTATAGACAGTTCAACCACTTCTCCAAGTTGATGCCGAATGGGTTTAAATATCAGAATATTTTACTATATTTCAAGTGCTTTGTGTAACGCTACAGATAAGTATTACATGATCAATGATCACTTAATTAACATCGCCGATTAATTATGAAATTGGATCTTATGAAATTAGATAACTTTCACCTGGAATATATACCTGACTTCATTCCGGACATTATATACTGCTTTACTTTAACAAAACCTTTCAACCTTGAGTAGATTAACAAACAACAAAGCAATATTACTCTCTTGAACATAATTTAATTAACAGTCAAATTACGAAAACCATTCCCCTTTTCTATTTATTATGTAAGTAAAATACGCTCTCAGTTCTCGGAATCATAAATTTTGGATTTCATTCCGACAACAAAGAGAAGCTATATTTCATGAACTCTTGAGGTGTCGATATAATTTTCTTTTGATTGACGTCCGTCATTTAAACACACATTATTAGAGAAGATCTTTTGTCGAGTTATTGGAAACATCAATCATTAACGGCAGCTTCAAATATTCAATTTGATAGATGAACAGCTATCTCATTTCACCGCCAGTGACATACCTGCCTATATCTACAATATTGAATTCTACCAAGATTGAATACTTATTACCTATTGGGGACAGGTTCTAGAACAACTTAGGATAAGTTAACTTGTGTCTTGTTATCTGTGTTCACTATTTAGCTATGGAGGACAAAACGGGGTGCTGATGCTGAGTGTTTATTACAAACACAGAGTATGTAAGCAGAGGGTTTCGTTCATCTGAAGTTACAAATGAATCACAGAGAGCAAGTAAAACAAGTATAGGCAAAAATTTTCGAATCGAAGACATTTATTTATCAACATCCATAGAACCTACCATTATTTTTGGTCTTCTCTACTAGCAACGTATAATCGAAAAAATAATAATAAAAAAAAACCAACAATAAATGTACACTCTTCTAGACTGAATGTAATAAAAGTTACGAATCGACTTTAGGCTCGTCGTCTCGCTGCCATTCATCTCGGTAAGGAACCTTATACATCAGAGTGGTTCCGTCGGCCCTATAAATAAGGATAAACCCTGCGTCTACGCCTCTAGATCACGCGTGTTAGGGTTCACTTGGGATAGCCAAGAATCCCTCTGATCTCCCAGCAAGATAGGAATAAAACCGCCACGGATCTAAGTTGAATAATCGCGTTAGACAAATGGCTTGAAAGGATTACTTTGGCGATAATTTCACGCATTTCAATAAATATTGAATCAAAATGTATATTTGAAGAATAAAACGAGATAACAAATGATCTTCCAAAGTAGTAAAGGTGGAATGAGGTAGATTATCGTGGATTTGAATATTATAGATGTTCAATCAGTTGTTTCTGAATCTTGTAAATCTTGTAGATGCATAGAACTGCCCTAAAATATATATTTGATATTGATTTTGATCAGGTCAACTCTTAGTTTTTCATTCTTCATACTAATTGGTCGCCCGCTCCGCCCAAAATTATAGATAGATCAGAGATATTTTTATATCAATAAAAGCTCTGTTCAAATCGGTGGAATTTGTCCAAATGAAATCACCAACAACCCCTTAAAATATGACTTAGGGTCGTATTCTAGAACGAATCTCTAATCTGAGATCTACTCAAGAGTAGTCTTAAGAGTACGCGCTTATTCTTAATTGGTGCTTGAGACTAATATCAAAAATCATAATTCATCTGAGTGATCTCAGATGTGAGTAGAGATTTTACTAATTCTTGAACAAGATTCAAATAAAAAAGAACTTTTTTGTACTACAGATGTCAAACTTTTGTTGAGATCCTCTCTTGACAGTGTTGTTGTGCTTGAGCGGTATCTCGACCACGCTTAAGAGTGATATTAGTACATAAAATAATTTAAAAAAAAATATGTGGCAAATAAACACTTCTTTCTTTCTCTCTTTCTTTCTCTTTCTCTTTCTTTCTCTCTCTTTCTTTCTCTCTCTCTCTTTCTTTCTCTCACTCTTTCTTTCTTTCTATCTCTGTCTTTCTCTCTCTCTCTCTTTCTCTCTCTTTCTTTCTCTCTCTCTTTCTCTCTCTCTCTCTTTTTTCTCTCTCTCTTTCTCTCTCTCTCTTTCTTTGTGTCTCTCTTTCTTTGTCTCTCTCTCTTTTTTCTCTCACTCTTTATTTCTATCTCTCTCTTTCTCTCTCTTTCTTTCTCTCTCTCTTTTTCTCTCTCTCTTTCTTTCTATCTCTTTCTTTCTCCCTCTCTCTCTTTCTTTCTCTCTTTCTCTCTCTCTTTCTTTATATCTCTTTCTTACTCTCTCTCTTTCTCTCTCTCTTTTTCTCTCTTTCTCTCTTTCTCTCCTCTCTTTCTCTATCTCTCTCTCTCTATCTCTCTCTCTCTCCCCCTCCCTCCCTCCCTCTCCCCGTCCCTCCCTCCCTCTCCCCCTCCCTCCCTCCCTCCCTCTCCCCCTCCCTCCCTCCCTCCCTCCCTCCCTCCCAGTTGTAAATGAAAACAGGCCTAAAGTAGTTTATTACTCTGTGAATGTCTCAAGACTCGATTCACAGCGATGCACTCTTGAGTAAGGTTTCAGAATAAAGGAGATGCTTGAGAGTGAAACTCAAATTTGAGTCGGATTTACGTAATTTCAGCTTGAGACTGATCTTGAGATTTGTTCTAGAATACGACCCTTAATCTTTCTGTAAATCGCTTTTTAAACAGCTAAATCATGTTTTATCCAGGATAACATAAAACTCACCGTATAACCGTCGTAGCTCCAGCTCCCAAACTTCATGAAGCAGGTCTGTTCATCAAACGGGAAATATTCTACGTCGATTTCGCAGAACGACTTGTAAATGGCAGGCGGTTTCCAGACCACCTTCCCGTCGTGATGGAGAATGGCCTTTGTCATGATCGTCACCTCGTAGTTGCCGTCGGCACTGGGAATAAAAGATAGATAGATAGATAAAAGATTTATTCATTAGACAGTATAAATACATAAATTACAACAATAAGAATAACAATAATCAATAAAATACAATTAGCAACATATTCACAATAATTGACAACAAAACAAAAAATAAAATCAAGATTAGCCACTAATTATGGTCATGTGATTGTACCGCGACAATGAAATGGCCCTGACTCAGCAATCTGTGACGCTGGTATTCTGCCAGGGCCAGAACGGACGCACAGCGGTGACTCAAGTACACATTACAAATCAAAAGGGGTTTGGGTAACCTTATATGGGCCTTTAGCGTCATTTTGTTTATCTGCGGCTACCGATATTTTTATCATTTTTTTAATGTACTTAACTGAACTATTATCTGAAGAGGAAAAATTGTCGAAGTCATTTCGAAGCTGAGATATTGGGGCTTGTGGGTAACTTTGTATGGGCATGGCATGGGCTAATAGCTTCGTTATTAGGGTTCCGTACCCGAAGGGTGCCAAACGGGACCCTATTACTAAGCCTTCGCTGTCTGTCTGTCTGTCCGTCTGTCCGTTTTTTCGACCATCTGTCACCAGGCTGTATCTTATGAACCGTGATAGCTAGACAGATGATGTACTTATTTCTGTTGCATCTTAACAAAAAATACTAAAAACAGAAAGTAAGATTTTTTACGGGCAGAATCGTACACTCCTCGTTTCCCGCTTTACCAAACAAACAGCGTAAAAAATGTTATTACCCTTTGCATGTTAATTAAAGAACATTAAATATATCACAGCTAGACTTAAAATTTTAATTAATATAGATTTTATAAGACCTACGGCTTCAGAACAGGCGGCCGCTTTAAAAACTACAGTGTGTAAAACAAAAAACCAACAATGAGCCTCTAAAAGTGTCATGAGAAACTTTGCAACGTTATTTAGACGAGTAAATTATCCTCCTAAAATATAGGTCACGTTGACTTCCATTAAGGAGAGTAGCGCACCATTAAAAATAAAGTTAGCACCAAATACTCGGCGGTACCTAGTTCTAGCTTTTAGGCGTCACAGGTGCATGGCATAAGCAGCAGCTGTATAAAAATTTTCAAGGCGATAATAATGCTGATGTTCGTTGGCCGGATTATTATAAGAGGTTAATTTATTTTTTGTATTTGGCAGATTTTCGAAGAGCTGTAGGTATCTAAGTACTGAAATAAATGACTGGCGAGCCATCTAACTGGAAAAGCGGCATCGCATGAAAATACATAAAAGTGGGGTAATTGGCGACTAAAGTTACATATTTTAAAGTATCGAGTTCTACTGATCCTTGTTTATTGAGCGCTAAAGAGACTATCGTTTTGGATTGGAATCGTAAAAAGTGTCAGAAAAATAAAATAACAAGGTAATGGGGGCTATTTGGGAGGTTTCAAAACCACTAAACTAGAGGAACTAAAGGCACTAAACTGACAACCTTCAAATCCGACAGCTCTTGCGCGGTGGCCACAGATTCTATTTTCAAACACACCATTTTAATTAGTTTAGTTAGTATAGTTCGTGTCGCCTCCCAAATCGCAGGCACTGTATAATGAAATAGTTTTTCAACGAATCAAGAGCAGGTTTAGTACGCTTGTATCTGCGCTGTATAAAACTATTGCAATAAAACCTGGAAATACTCTTAAAAATAAAGCATGTCAGAATTAATCCTGAGCATAATAAAATTATACTCGAAGCCGCGTTGAGTTGTCTACATCTTCCCTTACGGAACGAATAGCATTCGCAATTAATTTTGCCTGGGGAAGGGTATTGTTGACTTCTTCTCGTAATACCGAATGTACTTCTATGCCGCAGAACAAATGAACTAAAACTTTACACCCTATCGCTGCGGTTGCACTCAGCCGAGTTTAACTAACAACGGTATAGAGACGGCTTGCTTTTCAAAGCAACGGCACATCTAAAACACTAACCCAAACGACTGTGCCAGTTCCATGTGGCGTGTTTAGCACCATCTTGATGCTATTTAGATTAAAGGCTGCACTTATCGTGCCTTCCACTCGGCTGAGCTCGGGCGCTTTCGCTGCTTTCCCGAGATACCACCCAAGCACCACTATGCTAATACACGCCTTATTTTAAAGCGTCTAAGCCCCAAATCCCCATGACAGAGCCGCACGTTAATGCATAGAAATGCGGTGAATTGCCACGTATAATAGGTGACGTTGCGAATAAACGGGTAGGTAGTCTAAAAATGGCATTCGTGTTTCAGAATGCGCTTCCATCGATTTTCAGACGTTTGAACGGTTGCCAGAAACATTTGAGTAATTAGTAATTACTAATTGGACTCCAAAGGAGAAAATTTACTACCTCATATTAAGACTTGATTTAGAGTTACCAAAAATTATTCACCATTATAATATAAAATGTATAGTTAGTTCATTATAAAATGCTTGTAAATAAATAAATTGTAAATAACAGTTAATCGTTATTTAATAGTAATTGTACCCCTAAAATAATGTTTTCTTTAAATGTACTACTACTACCACCACAAGTAATGTTTTCTTTTAATAATTTTACATAATTATGAACAAAAATGTTGTGACTATTTAAGAATCTCAAACATACTTTTCCCCTCTTGTCTGTTTGACATCATACAGTAAATTTAGCAGAATGATGAACTCTGAAGATAATAGCGTAACTACTTAGATTAGCGGCCATTTTGTTGTAACTGAAATAGCCCGCAAACTCTAAAAACAATCCTAGATAAGATCTCTGTCGTGGTTCAACTTTTCGGAAGACGAAGAAAACTTTCGCCGATTCTCATGATAACACAGAATAATGGGATTCCCGCAAAAAACGATAGAAGTTCGATCTAATGAAAGAAAAGTTGGTGAACCTAACCGGAACAAAGTTTACTTTCATTGAAAAAAATGGGATCAGATTGCAAGTGCCAGTCTTTGTACGAGAACTTTTTGAATTGGTAGTTTAATATCTCCTATTACTAAATGCTTCGATGAAGATCGATTACTTTGTTTTTTTACTCAGTTGATGTTGTGGTTACTATCAGTTTGGATATCAATCGGGCGCTTCTCTTGTTTTAGTTTCAGCGTCTTTTTGATTAAACTAGGAAGTCATTTGACGATGAGCAAAAGTTTGTTGCTTTTGTATTATTCAGGAATATTGAAATTATTTGATGTTGTTGATGACTAATTCTAGGGTCAAAATGTCTATTATTAAAATAATTCCATGAAATCGTTGAGTATAATATAGACGTAGATCGGAAGACGTCATCCTTTTTCGTTTTGACCGCCGCGCCGGGGGGGTTAAGCAACGATAATGGACTTACCAGACAAAATATCGAATAAAAGACAATCACTTACTTATTATAAAGTACAATATCTGGTAGCCAGATGTGTTCTGAAGGCACGTGGAGAGTTTCAACGCCACCATAGTCGTCAGGGTTCCACTTCAGTTTGTAGTCGTTCCATTCCTGCAAAGAAAAGATCCGTATTAAAATGTTGCATTAGTCATTATTCCATGAAAATATAATCTACTATAGTATCTAAAGAGAGTGATACATCCTAATTAATAAATAGAACAAGCTTGTCTTAAGATTTTAGCTAGGAGATTCTGATTTGATTACGTAAACACTGATTTTTAGGATTTGAATGATAGTTATAGACCATTTAGAAGAAAATGATGACACGTGGCATGATTCTCGCGTCTTCGATATACGGATATCGAGACCAATATTGATAGATTCCCTTACGAAATCACTCGATATAGGTATATATCGAAGGCGCGAGAATCATACCCCGAGCTTTCAAACCCATCTCGAAGTTGACTCCGCAACGGAAAAGACTCCGAGGTAGATGAAACCATAAGCGGTGAAAGGATTATTTTAAGGATGATCTGAGGAGCATTGGCTGGAACACAGTCATGTTAGAAAACAGAGGCTCCATTTAGCCATGGCTTCCCATGGTTTGTAATGTCGCCCGCCGTATAAATTAAACAACCGGCCAAGTGCGAGTCGGACTCGCGCACGAAGGGTTCCGTACCATTATCTATAAAAAACCGCAAAAAAAACATGTTGTATGGGTGCCCGCCCTAAATATTAATTTAATTTTAATTTAATTACTTATTTTTTAAGTATATAATCAACACAATATATTGTGAACATTTTAAGCGTCTACCTGCTACGATTATCAATATCGACCAAAAATGAGCAAAAAAATCACGTTTGTTGTATGGGAGCCCCCCTTAATATTAAATTTCTTTTATTTTTTAGTATTTGTTGTTATAGCAGCAACAGAAATACATCATCTGTGAAAATTTCAACTGTCTAGCTACCACGGTTTATGAGATACAGCCTGGTGACAGACAGACGGACGGACGGACGGACAGACAGCGAATTCTCAGTAATAGGGTCCCGTTTGGCACCTTTCGGGTACGGAACCCTAAAAACAACTCCACATATACCTTGAATGAGTCAAATGTAAACATCCATTCATCAGGTGAAAGATATCAACATCTCCGGAAGCTTTCACCTCCTTAATATAAATTTGAGAAAGCCGAATCCCTCCATTTGTGTAGACGTGCGCAATTCCTCCACGTTAATATTTAAGTCTTAATCTTATTATGAACAATAAAGTTCGCACAACCGCGCCTCGGAACGACGTTTGTAATCAAAATTTCGAGTACGTGAACCTAGAATTAAACATTCGCTTTTATGAACCCGCACCTAAACACAATTATTTCAATGGCTGCATTACAGAGTTACTCTACGAAAATAATACTGCTTAGACAAATTCAAATTGAGTTTTAGCAACTGTAATTTCCTAACGGAGATGGCAACTAACCTTGCCAAGATAATAATTGCGTTCCGAGCCGAAATTCTGGGCAATTTGTTTTTGATGCGGGCAAGATTTTATTAGTGAAAATAGAACCTCAACAAAGCCAGCACAAAATGTGTTACGGCTGGCAGAGAACCTAGATTAGCTATCTTTTAACATTGAAATTACTCGGTACCGTCTGTCAAGAAATCAGATTAGCCTGAGAACTCCGGTCAGATGTTGCCAGACAAAAGTTATTCACCTTAAACATACAACGACAACATGCTTAGTAATATGGTCCCGTTTGGCACCCTTTAAAACAGCAAAAAAATCATGTGGTGTTTAATGTAATCTATTTTATAGTTTATACTTTGTACAACGAATTGGATTTCTTCTGTCATGTTGTATGAATTTACTTTAAATAAATAAATAAAAAAATAAATAAATGTCTTTTGTATGGACCCCAAATGTTAAATAAAAAATCATGTCTTTTGTATGGACCCCAAATGTTAAATATATACTATAATCTGTTTTTTTTTGTATTTATTGTTATAGCGGCACCAGAAATAAATCATCTATGAAAATTTCAACTGTCAACTATCATGGTTCAAGAGATAGAGCCTGGTGACGGATGGACAGACGGACAGACAGAAAGACAGCGGAGGCTTAGTAATAGGGTCCCGTTTGGCACCCTTCTGGTACAGAACCCTAAAAATGAACGAAAAACTGAACTGAATATTACAAATTTCCTCAAAACTTCCTTGTAGGCACCTACAGTCCTCCAACGATCTTTTGGCGCGTGAGTGACGTTTACAGGGGGCGCCACTTCCTGAACTAGTTCCATTTTCTGTATTTTTTGGTAGTTAGAATCTGTGACGCATCGGAATCATTGAAAGTATCAAACCAAAAATAAAGAACAAAGCGAAATATGAACAAAGTTAAAAACAAATAAGTGAAGAGAGTTGGCACAGATTATTGTAATAGAAAATATTTGTAGTTGCCGACCCCTGGCATGCCTAGACAGGACTCGGACAGGAATTCATTTTCAAAAACAAACAACAGTTTTAATATAGCATCCCTGTTGATTTTTTCAACATTTTTGCTTCAAAAATACCTAATACCAGAGCACAGTTTTACATCGATGTAAAGTTCTAGTGATACCCAAGTGATACCAATGAAATTACTTTGTAAACAGTTTTTTATATTTCGTATGGAAACAGACAAGATGAGACTTCGATAATAGGCATGACGAAAGATTTTCAAATCATCTTTCGTAATGTGGGTACAATTTACAAAAAAGCTTTATTTCGGTAATAATTAAAGCCACTTTTAGGGTTCCGTACCCGAAGGGTGCCAAATGGGACCCTATTACTGAGACTTCACCGTCCGTCCGTCTGTCCGTCCGTAGTTTGTGAACACTTTAGTTCGGTGGGCCCTCATAAAGATAGATTTTATTTATTTACCCCCTTATTAATAAAAAGTTACTCCAGGAGTAACTACCGTTCAGAGCTAGATTTGGCTATAGAGTACACATCGCTACAGTTATGGAGCCTAAACTGACCAACACCATGACGTGTTGAAAGGTTATCTCTGTTATGATAATAGGCTCATATTTGCACAACAAGCCTCTGGATAAAACCTTATCAAAACACCATCATCTACTTTCAGTTTACGAGATCTGTATCGAACGACCCCTCGCCAAAGTCCAAAAGGCTTTTTTTAGGGTTCCATAAATCAAGACGAAAAATGTTGATGATTTTGCATCACACTGACCAATTTTTCTGAAAACATAAGCATTTTTTTTTCTCTATTCTCTAAATTGTATGGTCAATGTCAACATTTGCTCATGTACGGTCGCCTGCGTCTAAAAGTATACGGGCGGTCAGGTCATATTAACGAGTGAATCCCGCATATACTGCTTGTATACTTTTAGGCGCAGGCGACCGTACCAAATTGAAAAACACACACACTTCACGTATCTATTGAAATTGCGTTACTCAAAGCTAAAGAATATTACTGAAAAAATAAACCTAGTAAGTATAAAAATCAAACGGGACATTTAACCGTGGTTTGAATTTGCACTTGACCGGATTTTTTGCCGATATTGTCCCTCGAAGGGCAGGACTATAAATCATACGATGTCAGCTTTACTCGTGCCGGAGTTAACACATTTTTAACATCGATCCCAGCCTTCTATCTATTTCCATC
Organism: Argyresthia albistria; assembly: GCA_963457715.1. Lineage (NCBI taxonomy): Eukaryota > Metazoa > Arthropoda > Insecta > Lepidoptera > Argyresthiidae > Argyresthia > Argyresthia albistria. The sequence goes on from OY735260.1 coordinate 5,170,755, forward strand.
TAAATAGTATAGACGAGTAGTACTACGAAACACTGGCGTAATAGTGTTGTATGTTCTGTTAAATGATCTGCCACCACCTTTGCGGTTGCCTATTTATATAGCTACATTTAAAAGAACTTTAAAAAATTTCTCCTAGATAAGCAGAGGACAAATCTGTAAGGCCAGCAGTGCCACTTGTATTATTCTTGTGTACCTATATAATAATAATAATAAAAAACCCTACCCTTACAATAAATGCCTCTACTATGTAACAATAATTTTCGTGTGTGTATGCTAGGCTAAGCCTAATTTTTATTTTATCTCTAATTAAGCTTTATATTTTTAACTCTTATTGTTTAAAAGTTGGTACCTACCTAACTATTAGACAGGAATAATGTTTTTGTTAGATTGTTTTAAATTTTATTTTCCTTTTACCAAAATTACTTGTGTATGTGTTAGTCCTGTGTTCCGAAGGTCCGGCTGAAAACCAGCGCTGAGCTGAGACCGTCTCAGCTCGGCATTGCTGAGCCGGGTCCTATTAGCACTAACTATGATGCTGTTATGGTCTGTTCTATATATGTAATGTGTGCTAATAAATTCAATTTTAATTTCAATTTCACGTTTTGTTATAAATTAATTTCATGTGAGATTTGAAACTGTTATGATAGTAATACTCGTATCATAGCGTCATGTCTTTTTTTCAAACCGTGTAACAGAAGCACGAGGAACCCCATTTCGTGGCAAAAAACTTACCAAGTTATCTGTGAAATGTCAGAATTCAGAACTACGACCGCCATCTTTGAAACGCCTTGCTATGCTCGGCGCAATTTCCAAATAGGCCAATACTAGAATAATGACAAACTAAAACGTGTTTGGAAAAAGGATATTCTTTTCACAAAATTAATTATTTTCACAGAATGTGCATTCTCAAGATCAAACCTTACTCCAACCTTCATTGCGGTTCGAATCCGATAACAGATACATCACTATGACAATCATTTTCAATCGAATTGACCTCCATAGTGAACTTTATTTTGCCTATATTAAGGTCCATTTGCACCGAAAACTTAATTACGATTAGTTTCTTAATTCTATTTAGCAGCAACTTTCAAAATGTATGAAAAACGTCAAACTTAATTGCGATTAGCGCGCTAATCAGAATTAGTGTTTTCGGGCACTGAGTTTTTTTTAAAACGGTCATATTATCTTGGATCAAATAGGGTGGAAGTACGGGCCAAATAAAAGGCGTCTTTAATTCGGCTTGACTCCTTATCAACACGACATTACAGGCTTATAAATTCCTCGAACACTGTCGAGACTCCATAGTCGATCCTGGATAGCATATTGATTAGCTTTCTTCCCAAACTATGTTTATTTCAACTGCTCCCCTCTCCCCCTTTTCCGTTGCTCCATTTTTTGTCCCTGTCTTGGTACATCAAGGAAGGAGATGTAATACGTCCTGTAGATATGTCACCCTCGTAAAAAAGGCAAGCAGAAATACGAGCATAGCCTGGCTGGATTGAATAGACGGGCGAACAATCGCTCCTGTAATAAATCTCTGACTGACTGTAATAAGTGTTTGTTTGTGGACATATTTTCATTACTAATAAACGCCGCGTAAAAGTGGCACGGCTTAATTCATTTATTTATTTCGAAAACTCGATAGTTTTATATTTTTTCTGTGTTAGTAGCTTTCTAGGGTACCGTACCCGAAGGGTGCCATGCCAAACGGGGCCCTATACTAAGGCTCCGCTGCCCGTCTGTCCGTCCGTCCGTCAGCGGGTCCTAGAGCACGAACCGTAATAGCTAGAAAGTTGAAATTTTCACAGAGTAATATACAGTTTTTATGTTTTTTTTTTAAACTGCAATGATAACCTTGTCATTAATACAAACACTATGAAAAACAAAGTTACAACACAAACATCCAGTCTTATAATTACTTGCTACTACGGAACCCTTCATGGGCGAGTCTGACCCGCACTTGGCCACTTTTTATTTGTCAAATGCGAGCTCATACAGGTCGTTTCTCCTCATATTACATCAAGGTTGAGTCAGGTCAACTTTTACTGTCCACATAAAAGTTGTTGCCATTGAATATATGATCGTTTTCCTTCGCTTTACGGTTTGCTTATTCGGCGTTAGCTCGAGAATATATTTAAGTTAAGTATGTATTATATTCTTTTCGCAATATTCTCTTGCAAGACTCACATACTGAAGTTAACTTTTTATAAGCAACGAATTTCTTACAAAGACAAAGACGTTGTGTGATAATATGGTAAATAGTTTACTAGTAAAAACAATCTATACATTCATATAATTACTTCCGATTTTCTTTGAAACCCGCCCACAGACCTATCAACGAAGATGAAAGACCGAGCTAAATGATGATTTATTTCAAAAGTATGTAGATATCTGCGAATGTACAAAAAATACTTCAAGGCAAATAAATCCTTGGAAAGGTATTCAGAACGCAAAGCGTTATTTGCAAATTTCATATGTACAAAAAGCTTTTAAAAAAGCTTTAATGATAAACATGTGTACAATTGTGGTTGATAAAATTCATTAAAACGTTCACAGTAACGCACAAAGGTAACTCTTAAAAACCCGATGTCACCAAAAAAACAACGAAAATCAGGCCTCGTTCTCGTCAGGTCAGCCCTACAAAGAATGCCATTAAAATTTTCCGCCCCACATCTCTCTTGCTTTTGGGTTTCGAGAAAAAGGGTTTTACCTACCTTGCGGTTATAACTGGATCTGAAATGATGGACGAATATGGACCTCCACATTTTGCTTTATAGTCGGTCGATATAATGTTGACTTTAATATTGCTATGTATTTCTTAATGCTTATATTTTTCGAAATGTCTCTTTAGAAGAGTTCAAGTTCAAGTTCAATTTTTTTTATTGACCATAAAATCATACATATTACTTAGTCAACGTCAATATAATATTAATATTTTTGTATACTACCGCCCGTTCGGAAGTTGTGGGCTTAGGGATGGAGTCGACAGTTGATTGGTTATTTTTGGCACGTTTAAATTATTATTTCGCGTAGTGCCATATTTTTAAGACGATAATTTTGTAAGCCTCTTAAAATGCATTTTCAAATCTTCACAAGACTAAAACAGCTGTTGAAGCTCCATTCAAATATAAAAATATACATAATACTGAAAATCTTGTCTACTCACAATATATTATGACAGTACAAATTAACCTTTCAGTCCGTATACCTCAGCGGTTCTACCTGCGTACCTGCGTAGAACTAAATGAGGTGCTCTTTGATACCGCGCCTTGTAACTACGGGTTAAGTGTGAACATACGACCCCGAGCCCGTGCTATTAGCACAGACATTAAGAAGGGGGTTGAGTGCGTGAAGATTTGTAGGTGCTCATTTATAGACCATGTTTTGTACAAAGTTAAGCTAAATTTGGAGGTTTTTTGGATGCGCTTTTAATGTAGGGAGGGGGAGTACTTTAAACATTAACGTTGTATTTATTTATGGTACTTTCTCCGTGGTTGTTAAGTTTTTGTTGCTGTTTTTATCTCATATGGTTGAGGTGTCTGGGTCATAATGCGTGTTGGCTCATCCTCTTCAGACCCTAGTTACACACACATGATCATAACAAGGTCATTGAGATTTACTACAGTTCTGCACATTCGTTAATGTATACCTACACAATAATAAATGTCCCCTGAAACTGGCGTAGTACGAATCATATAACGTTATGTAATTTATTCAATCATACATACTGATGACGACGACGGTGTGAAACAGAGACAATCAATAACAATAAAGCATGTTTTGGTAATGTTAGTTATTATTAACAGTCATTTGACTGAGTTTAACAAATACTTCAACGTTAATAATAATATCTATACATATTTAGGTCCTACTTGAATTCTCCAGCTAAGCTCTCCTTTTAGGCCATATAATCAATTTCTCCATAGCATACCCACATACTATTCAATAAATTATATCACGTGAGCAATCTACCGGCAGTCAGTCATCGGTTGGCCGCTTCACACGTTGACAAATAGCCGGGTCGGGAACGGATGCGTCTGTCTAGGGACAGGAGGGACATGAGAGACACGTAGGGACATACAGGTCCTTTCTTTCGCCGGACCCCGATCGGCATGCCCACGACACGGGTATGACTAATGGACGACGGTTGAATTCGGCGGCCCTTGGTCATGTGTTGTGTGTGCTTATTTGAAATGTCGATTGCATATTTAACCTGGCATGCTCGATTTTTCGAGTGTACTCGTATTTTTAGATATTTTGTTGTTGTTTTGACTCACTGTGATGTAAATTATAGTTCAAGATTCATTTCATTCAAGATTGGCGTAAATATATATATTAAGTGCGCTGTTATGTAATAGTATTCTGAATGAATCTATATACTGTAAAACAGCAAAGCATTTCTGTTCACAAGTCATGTTTTCAAATGTACCCATCATATTTATGCCATCACTTTGGTGATATTGCAAACGCATATCGCATTGAATTCGCAGATGCGTCGCTTCGTCCAATCATAGTAATAGCGGTTTTCCAATATTTATAGCCTTCGCTCGCATCGAAAGGTTTTAGCCTTTCGCCTACATGGCCATGGCCATTATTCGTAACGTTTCTCAATGTCCTTCCGCTATGTGCCCTAAACATTACATGAATTGTGCTTTTCGTTGTTAGTTGTTTTTGCATAATCCAATTTGTTTGACTAAGATCTTAGACCAGGGGTATGATTATCGCACCTTCGATACACGGATATCGAGACCTATACTGACAGATTTCTACACAAAATCACTCGATATAAGTGTAGATATCGTATATCAAATGCGCGAGAATCATGCCACAGGGGGCTTACAGGCTATTGGCTGTCGGCATCGGCTTCGTGTTCAACTTGCCGTATTGTCATAATGATAAATTTCATTCTTGCGCGTTTAAACACAAAGCCGATGCCAACAGCAATGGAGAATATTCATTCATGTTTTTTTTTCCGGATGTTTTATCATGATAATACTAAAAAGTGAACCTGCTCCCGCTTCTCATCACGATCACGGAATGAACAAGTGAAATGAAAATTGTTAATATCTTGAAAACCCGAAGTTTTTTAGAAACAAAATGTTTGTGATAGTTTAAAAAGGATACAATAAATCATATCTACCTACACACTCTCAAAAGTGGGCAGTCGAGGCCTAAGTTACTATGGCCACTGGGAATTCCCCTTTTCAACTGTCTTGCTGTTTATGAGATAACAGACGGACATACAGATGGACAGCGAAGGCTTAGTAATAGGGTCCCGTTTGGCACCCTTCGGGTACGGAACCCTAAAAATGCACGAAAGGTTCCCTGAGTAGTAAGACAAAGGTCTCCATCAAAGGTTGAATCGATCAAAGAGAAACAGTCCCTCGAAAAAATTTACGCTCTTTTGACTCCAAAACTCATCACGAAAACTCCTGGCATCGTGGATTCTTATTCACGAGATTTATGAATTAAATGAACCGGAAATCTTTTGCTAACGCTACGGAGGGTCATCCGCGAAAAAATATCGTCCCTCTGCACATCGACCAACTTAAACCTACCCTTACCCACCATGTATTTAGTCTTCTTGTCGCCAAACAAGGGTCAATTTCGACTGCATCTTCATGTTATCAGTAACTTGGCTGGCTGTTCTGTATCATGCTATCAAAAGAGCTGTCACAGAGCTTTGAGTTATGTGTTGTTCGTTGGAGACTTGGTTATAACTTTGAGTAATAAATATTTTTTGTAGATTCCTGGTGGTTACTTGTTATTCTTGTTTCCGATTCATTGCAACGTTTTGTTGGATTTCTTGATGGAGTGAGATAAACAAATTATGGTATTGGAAAAGAAAGTTAACCTAATTTTTAGATAAATCCTATAGTTTTAGTGCAAGTGAAATGTTACGCTTACATAAAAACTCTTAAAAAACCTTGCATATAACTTATCAAAGTAAGCTTAACTATACATTATAAATAATAAGACTCACCTGTTCCACCCATACATTCGTTGTCATGATCTGATTCTTAAGATTCTGGAAAGAAAGAAAACAGGTCGTTAGTTTATCAGGTAATTCATTTTAATAAAAATCTTAGGACTGTTTCAAAATGTCTTGATAAGCTACGGATAAGCCCTGAGAACACAATGATTTTTACGTACAATGACAGATGAATATACATACGTAAAGTACGGAGCCATTGCTTTGGCACGTCGTCGGGGCGGGACACGGCGTGCCCCGAGTCTGAGTATAATACTCGGTGTTTGACTTGGCGGGAGAGAGAGAGAGCGCGAGACGAGATCCGACGTGCCAAAACAATGGCCCGTACTGTATATGACGCTTATCTTATCTTGTCTCGTCTCGTCTCGTCTCGTCTCGTCTTGTCTTGTATAAACGTATAGTTTATCCGGACAAATATAAAAAACAGGCCATACATCTAACGTCTTATATACTTATATATTACAGAAGCATGAACATTTATATCAACGTACTAGGACACAGGACCCCAACTCCTGACTACCTCCGATGAAACCCTGAATAAATCGCTTTTTATGTAAACCCACAAAATAACTAATAGTACTACGTTCAGAAGGTTCACTCCCCAACAAAAGTCATGTTTAGGTACAAAATATTGCCTACTGAAAGACCTTCATTTGCTCGCATGCGAAATTGAAACTTATCGTATGACACGAGCTTTCTATTCCATTAGACACCGCTGACACGATGCCGATCATGCAGGGTTGCAACTCGCACTCAGTTGTTTTCACCTTCTGACCTTCTGACAAATGCCTCACGGAAAAGCACGTCGTCGGTCGAAAACTACTCAACTCAGCGGAGTGATTGCCCCCTGGTAAAACCTTAGGGCCCCAGTCTAGTAGTTTTACACCCGCATCTCACATAGGAGAGGCGGTGGGTTTGTATCCGGTGCTGACCAAGAAGTGAATGAGAAAAGTATTTCTAGACGTATTACGAGTATTAAAAAAAAGATGAGGAATCATCGCGAGGACGAGGAACACTTCAATCTAGATAGCTGCGTTATGGGCCCAGGCTTAGCCAGTTATCTAATGGAGTATTGTAATAGGGGGGCTATCACACAAAATTTACTATTGGTCACCTGGCTAAATGTGGACACAAATGTGCCTCTGCCATCCCATACGAGAAAAGCCGTGACGCTATATATGTGATGTATTTCTAAGGCAAAACCTCGATCTCTAGACCAAGGAGATAAAATACCAAGATTTATTGATGTGCGGTTAATACACAAAATACGCCCTAAACTTGCCTGTTTCTCGAAATTGCACTTTTAAATAAGCTTCCCGGACATCTGTGTCCGTAGTACCGACTCAGTACTACCAACAACAAACAAAAAGTGGAAAGCGCAGCTTCCGACTTGTTGTGATATCGCAAGAGTAGTCTAATCCCCTCGGAGGTATGCTCGGGCCATGTTTTATACACTGTATGCAATTCTGTGCGACATTAAGTATCTACCTTTCTAAACGCAGGTTACACAGGATCGAGTTGAATGGCGTGTACATAATGAGGCTTAAACTCAACAGGGGTACCAATTATAATGATGATGATGAATGCTGGATTATTCAAAGGTAATGAATTAAATAAGAGCGCATCTTTAACGTCACTTTGACACAACGATTCGACTCAAAAAAATTGTAAACTTAGGGACACCAATACAATTTTAGGTAGGAATAAATGCTTGAAAACCAAGAGAAAGGTGTCTAGAATCGTGGACACTAGAATTATTAAACTTAAATAATATTACTGAAAGCATCGCGGCTTTCAAGTGTACGACTTCTAAAGTAGCCAACTCTGGCTACTTTACGAGTAGTTTTACTGCAGTAGATATTTCAGGAGATAATTATAAAAATAATAGTCTTGTTTTGAAATGGACGCTGGCCTTTTTAATGACGTTTATATTCTTGTTAGTTTTGATTCGTTTTTATTTCATTAAAACAGCCGGCTGGACCTATTACTATTATATAGCTATATTTAAAAAATATTAACGAGATTGACGAAGTGCCATAACGACCCAAAGTAAACTCAAATTGTTCGTCGGATTGAGCTTCAAATAGCTTTGACGAGATAATTTTGATGATTCAAAATACACATTTAAGAGGCTCAAAATATATATATAGCTGCACATGATAAGCCAAAACTGTTTTAACCAACCTGTCTCAATCAGGGCCCAGGAAATCATGTGTTAGTATTGCACATCATGTTTCAAGAAAACTATTCGCCCAAGTAAGCAGTCTTCCTGTCAGCGAAGAGAATATACGAGTCGAAGTATTACCCAGTGAAGTGAAAAAGGCACTGGCACAATCACATCACGCCCTGTAAACTCTCACACATGGTCGAGTTATTTTGTACCTGTCAACTTGTTTGATTGCGTTAAAGTCAGTACCTTTGAATTGCATGGTGTATTCGCTTCATGAACAATAATATGTTTTGATTTTGGCACATTACAAAAATCAAGTTTCAAGTGTATTTATTGCATTCCATAGTTTTAAAGTTACAACATCTTGCGTTATTTATATTAGGGTGAATGTAGTAAAGTAAATTTAGCCCATTCATTTACCCACCTGGGGGCACAGGTCTTTTCCCGGATATGAGTAATACATCTATTCAAAATGTACTTCTCATGTGCCGAGGGATGAGTGTAGAAGCTACGTCGTAGTTGCTACGGCGTAGGAGCTACGGAGCGCGTAGCCGCTACGGAGTACTTAAGACGAATGTGCAATTATTAGCAACTCAATTTGTGGTGGTTAAATTCGATCAAATTTTAAAATAATTTTATTAAAATAAAGTTAATAATAGCTTAAAGTTCTCCCGAAGTAATAAAGCACACGGAAACCTTACACCGAACGTTCGGGAGATGAAGTTTATATCTTTAAAGAGGTGGGATATAGTAATAGTAGTTTGAGAAACTGTTGCATAGTGAGGGGTAGGTTAGGTAGGCAGGTAGATAGGTAGGTATGCCGTAGGCGAGGTTTTTAATAGTATCCCACTAGAGTTTTAATACCTGGTTATGTGCAGTTTCATACACTACTTTATCTACTCTCATACTTAAGAGTCTCTCATACAAAAATCAAAGTTAAAACACAACAATATTTCCACATAAATCAGTGCTTAGACACAACAAAATGGGCTTGGGTTTGGCCAGCCTTGGTGTATAGGATGGGACCAAGGACGGATCTCTGAGGAACACCAGCTAAGATGTCAAACAGCTTACTGGTGCTGTCCGTCTCTCTTACTTGGAATAACCTGTTTGTGAGGTATGACTCAAATAGAAGAAAGAAGCTGTGCGGGAGTGCTCGTTTTATTTTACATAGCAGTCCTCTGTGCCATACTCGGTCAAAGGCTTGCTGCACATCCAGGAACGCCGCTGAACAATATTGTGTTCTAGTGTCTAGTGTTATTATTAACTTATTTAATTTATTTCATTTTATTATTTACGTACTTTGCAAGCTAAAATCTTTTCCAATTTTATATAGCGCAAGAAAACCGGAAGAACGTAATCACATACCGGGGATACTCAATCGCAATAAATACCTTTTCAAAAGAATTCCCGCTTCCAGAATAAGCGAAATTCGTAGAATTCAGTTTCATTACATCCTAGTTCCTGAGTAAGGGTAATTACAGCGCGTAGGTACCTACTTGAATATCTGAGATTCCTCTAGTGCGACTTGCACCAGACTTTTAACAGCCGCTGAATACAGTTTAAACGCCATCTAAGTACAACACGGCCAAGTCACGTTGTTAAGGTTTTTGCCTGTCGATGCAGCAGCTTGCGCTGCAGTTTTATTTATAAAGCATTTAAACTCCATTTAGCGACTGTCTCCGCGATTAAGTGGGTTTCACGCTTGCATCTCTCGCAGGAGATGCAGGTTCGAATCCCAGTGCTGACTGTATATATATTATCGGACGTTCCGTGTTTCGGGTAGCACGTTAACTAAGATCTGAAGGTGTCGCGAATATTGCGATGGACAGAGTTATTTTAATTCTTACAAATTCGTACAAGTAAATAGGACTCAGTGATAATTGTCTCAGCTAAGTCACTTGGCTATTTGCCTAAATCAAACTTGACAGTATCACACGCTTGACATAGCTCTCAGAGCCTCGACCAGTTTTCAATACGGGCCTAAGTCACGCCACCTATTACAGCAATCTGCATCTCATTTCAGAGTTCTGATTAAATTATTTACTTCTACCGCAAAGTCGTACGTATACCATAAATGAAATCTATTATCCTGAAGAAATTTAATTTAAAGGTTTCCTAACTTCCTGCGCTGGTTATGAAATGGAAATGTGGTAGTTCGAGAACTCGCGGTAGGTGCGAATATATCACAATTTATTATGTTGTATAGTATTCAAAATGGTGAAGTATTTAAAATGGTAGAATCTAATTTTGTAATTTATTTGCTTGCCACCAGACTGACCCCCGGTTTCCCGTACAACAACGTACAATAACAGGCTGATTCACCAAGTTAAAAACTTAAAAAAAAACCGACTTCATGACCTTTTACTTACCCTCAGTTTCTGAGAAGCTGATCACAGGTCACGATTAACTAATCGGTGGTTAATTCAAAATGGCGGCAAACGATTGGCTGATGGCGGCACTTGATTGGCTGAAATCAGTTAATCGCTCTGTTAGCTAATCGTAACCTTTGATCAATGTGTCAGAAACCGGGGGATAGTCCTGTCCGCGTAGATTGCGAATGACGTCGAACAATTCACAATATTACACAAAATATACGAAATCGGTCCTCGCAGCCAGAATTCATCTACACCCATAGTCACAGAAAGGCAAAAAAATGATATTTTGGATACCTCGATGACCGTATTACCGACAGTATTTTCTATGTAGAAACCGATTCCTGATTTTCAATTTTTTTAACAACCTGTGTCCATTCTTTCGTATAAATAAAAAAAGAATTTTTGAAATTGTCAAATAATTTCGAGGACACATAAAAATATATATATTACTAAGTCCATGATAATAACACAACCGAATTGATAACCCCCTCCTTTTTGAAGTCGGATAAAAACCCACAGGAATGATGTTTTCTTATTTGTAGAAACACCACCGGTCTCCCGCTCTATAGTTTAAAACTGATCGTATATAATATGAAAAATAATAAACTTGATCAACAGTAAAAGTTGTTAAATTAAATGTGTTACCATATAAGAAGAATCAGAGGTACAAAACCATTGTCAGATTAAAAAGCACTTAAATAAAGATGAGACATTACACATTTATTACAAGCATTGATCGTATGATGGGCCCCTAACAGCTCTGGGGATTTCGTGAGATGATTGCTTCAGCTTCGGTCCATGTTATAGATGCTAAACGGGCTAATAAAACGTTTATTATGGTTATCCTTATTTATTACTATGAGACTTTGATACTGTTTACTGCTCAACAGAGCCATTATGTATCACAGTTAGCGGTATCGTTATTATGATAAGATACCAAAACATGTTAGATTTTTTCTCAAAACTGTATTTATAAAAAAAAAACTTACTTACTGTTATTTCACTTAGTTTGATTGTAAATATTTACCTATCTTTCTTAATACCTACTGTATAAACTCTTATGTCATACCTTTGCTACCCAAGATCTCAACACATTTACAAAAAATAAATGTTCCATTCATATTCTCATTAGAAAAAGATATGACTCCTTAAAGGATATTTAAACAAATTTAAAGAGAGTTAACTATCCCACAGGCTGATATCTTGGCATTCGGATCATGACGCGTGACGTCAACAGAAGGCAATTACAAAGTTTGATTACATTTTACTCATACACCGTCGGCCGGTCGCCAGAACTTGATGACATATTCGATTGGCATCAACCCTTACTGGCTCTCTTAGCCCATAGACACCTTCAGCTGGTACAAACTTTCCACTAAAAGTAAGTTGTAATGCAAAAACTGCATTTCTTTCCGCATACCCAAATTCCATGCAGTCCGACAAAGTTCACTATACAAAATTAGCAAGGAGCATCTGCCTTCCCCGAGCATCAGCAAAATTGCACGTCAAGTGTCTAGGGCACAGTACTCTGATGAGTAATTAAAGTTTATAATTGGATTCGCTGGGAGGTCAGCACGACAGAGCGCTCGCTGTGACTTGCTGGTACCCTGGTACCCTGGTAACGCTGCAGTAGGATTGGCTCTAAACAGATTCCGGCTAACGAGTCAACATGTATTTCGTAAAACTTGGGTGAAGATATGGCTTTTATTACATCCATCGGGATCAAAGTTTTCTAAAGACTCGCAAAGACTGACCGCTAGCCTCCATTTTGTTGGACGTGGCGCTAAGATCTATATTATTATGTTCTTGCAATACTGCCAATCAAGTTTTATTTATACAGATTTATGCATTGATGTATTTTATAGATCGGTACTTAGCGTAAGACTGATAAATATCTCAAAATTTATTTCGCATTTGAATTTTCAAGTAGATTAGATAAATATTACAGGCTTAATATTTAATACCAAGAGGCGTTACTCATGTTACACTTTTCCTACCAAAAGCCGTCGCGTCGCCTTGACTTGTCTCTTCGCATTATTTATCATTTGGCCCACTTTAATGAGCTCCTACTCAGTATTACGCAACAAGGCCATTATTGTGACACAAAAACCGACCCATAAATCAAGCCTTCTGCGTAAAAGTTGACGTCTTTTTTAATAACAATAGGAGTCGGCTCGTGTAATCCATTGTTAGGCTGGCTATCAGCAAATAAGCGGGCAAAGTGAGGTCGTAATCCATAGTCTTTAATTTTTTTTGGATGCGGTGACGATGCAGAATCGAAACGCAGTTGAAATGTAAGTTTTTGTGACAACTTTTGGTTTAACGTGAACCCAAAGATAGAGTTACCCATAAAATCGAGTCAAGTTTTATACTGCATGACTATTTTATACCTTTACATTATTCATGCTCAGTAAGTAGGATTTACTGCTGTGTAAAGAGGCCGTGTAATTTGTCGTTTGCAATACACGAAAACGTTCCATTTTCAAATCTCTTTACGGCAATGGGTTCATTACGTACCCACTATCCACTATGCTTGATACTTACTGGCTTCATTACGTACCCACTATAAATGTTTCACATCTCCATATAAATCAGCTGCTTGCCCTGCACGAGACGTATGGAGAAGTGAGAAATAAAGTTGCTCTGATCAAATCGTTTTCATAGTGTTCAAAATTATGGCCCTAACAAATCCCTAAAATATGACTGCACCTTTCAGTTACAACATGTATAAATGTTATATTTACCTCGCATGAATGATGTAAAGTAGAATGCTTACCTCGGTTGCAAGTAGCTATAACACCCTCGAACTATATTCGCTTGGTTAAAATATCTCGGAAACACTCGATCCGTTAGCGCCCGTGCGAGCGCATGCAAGCAAACGCGATTGGATCTTGTTCTGTAATAGCTTACTTACACCCCTTGGTTTATTTCTTTCTTCTCGGTGCTTGATATTGTATTGTTATTCGTCGTAATGAACAACAAATGCTCTTGCGCCTTCAAGCGACTTTTTGTACCAATATTCACAAGTATCGAGTTCAGATGCAATGCAATAGCGTCTGTATAGTTTTATATTTTCCCTGTTGAGTACCTTCAATTGCACTTTCAGTACAGGTCAGCCTTTTATCGACGTGTTCTGCATCCTAAGCCTTCGTGTACCTTCACTGACATAATCGGCTATACAACGTGTTATATAGAGGTACACTTGTCAATCAAACTTGACAGACACTTCACAGGCTTCTGCTATTCATTGTCAAGTGCCAAGCCCAATAAGTGGTTGAATACAGCCACTAACAGAGAGGCAACTGTATGTGGAGGATACCGGAAGTGATTGTCTTTATAGGGCCCGATTCCACTGGTACAATGTCTGCTTGGTGAAAATAATGCAACGATGTCGGTCCTTTAGGCATTCAACAATTCGACTTCGGGGAATCTTGTGTTGGGTAATTTTGATAGAAAAGAGATTATTTCTCGTCACAATTTATTTATGTATTAATCTATTATTAAATTAAAATTGAACAACATTACAGAAATAATACCAGACGTTGTACAAAGTTCCAATGAAAATAATAACATAAAATACATAAACACAGATTCAGATTATTATTATAATTATTATCCAGTCAAAAATATTAATATACAATACATTATATTAAACCATTTCAAATTATTATTCATTAATCAATTTAACATATATCCATGATAATTCGAGAATATAAATTAGTAACTCAGCACAGATAAAGACTTTTTATACATTGCGGATATCCATAATGTGTGAATGTCGCATTGCCATTTACTCGTAATTTAAGTAGAATCCAGGCCTAGGCCCACCACCATACCAAATATTGGGCCAGAGATAGCTAAATCGACTCCATTAAGCCCCATTGTGATTGTTATAACAACGAGATTGCGCTTGATCCTGCCCTAAATACAGAATCAGGGTGATTTCTTAATACGAGTGCCATGTCGAGCCGGACCTGGCGATGGCTCTTGCAAATGATATTGTTAGACAAAAGAAAAGACGATGGATTCGATGTATTTTATTAATTATATGTATTGTACACATGGGTCTACTCCTGCTCAGCAATCCACCTGTCTCATCCCTATTTAGTTTGCTGGAAGAGATCTCTTAATAGAGATAAGCTCGCCTTTGTACACGTTTTCTATGTTTTTTACTGTCCTATGTAACTGTTTGTGTGCAATAAAGAAATTATGAAATTATGTATTCCAATGTATAATAATAATAAATCTTTATTTCAGGACATAAAAATCCCATATCGATATATACCTTAAAACTAATAGTAGATATTTTTCATTTTAACTGGCTTAAAGTGGGCACAATTGTACCTCGGACACACCGTACGTGGTTTGAAAGTTGGCGCAGCGGTTGCACATCTGCCTACCATGCGAGAGGTCCCGGGTTCGAATCCCGGCTGGGGACGAGAAAAAAAACCCAGGTCCTGGATTTTGTCATGTTTGTGATGTCGCTATTTCTGGTTCCCACGACACAGGGTATCCTAGTGTGGGCCCAGAAGCAATGTAGGTGCCTATATGTAAATGTTTAGGTAGACCTATGTTTATTTATAGTTCCGGGGTAACTAAAATTTTTAATTTCATATGAATCTGTATGGAGTGGTAGTAATGAGTGCAACTTGTGTGTTGCAGCGGTGATTCATTACATTGGTGATCTTGTGATAGAGGGATAGTACATAGCCGCCACAGGATGGACAACATATAAATATTAACACGAGTCAAAAAACTACGCAATCGCTGACGCTTATAACTAGTTCATGGCATTTAATAACAGCTATGTTAAGGTTTTGCAAGGACAATAGATATGTCTATTTGTACATTTAGTTATGCGTTGGGTGGGCTTAGAGCGAGTCGATTAGCAATGGTAATAGGTATGATGTTCTGTTCGTTAAAGAGGGTCTTACCGTTTCCCAGAAATTACCAACTGAAAATTATATTTATGTCAGTCGTTTCAACAGAAAGGTGTAGCCTGAAGGCAATGCCTATAAGTTACAGAGGGCTAGCTCGTTAACGCTCACATTGCGCTCAACATAATGCTCAAATGTATTTAATCATATATGCTATTAGGATATTGTACATTATTCAAATGCTGAGATCTGGGTATAAATAAAGAGAACCTTTTTAATAATAACCAGACCTTCGTCATAAACACACAGTCCCTTGTAGTCTACGTGACTGCGTAGTTTTGTCCGACCAATAAACAAAGACATCTTTACCTATTAAAGTGCATAGGTAACGTAAGAAGAAGCCTTGAACGTAAGGGGTCTTGTCTTAGTGGTTTGTAGATCTAAAACAAGGTTCATAGCAGCGTCAGCTTTACTTTTCTTGATTTGTAGGGTTCAACGGTGTAGAGGGTTGAAAAGGTCTTATTTGATTTCTGAATCAATACATCTTGGTTAAACCAAAATGTAATCTTAATACTTACAAACGTGTTTTCTTCTGGCAGAACTTTACCTCTGTCATTGTCATCCTGTAAGGAATAAAGCGTGACGCTGTTTTTGTTTATTTTGATATGAACAAAGTACAACATAACAGTAACAAACATGAATCAAACCATGAATGGACAGGAAAAGTAGATAATGAAACAACGATGGACATATGTCTTTGGCGTTAGAGCAAAACTGTATGAAACGCCGAAATATTTTACCTACCGTACACGTAAGACAGATGAAATGAACGTTGTGTCATCATTAGACACCGATAGTTCAATTCGCTATCGTATTCCAAGCGTGATTATTCCTGCATTCCTATGCTGACTGTAGACTACAGGCGGCAGTTCGGTGTGGGGTTTATAGGAAAACAAGAGTTAGGAGCAAGTGAGGTACGTATGCGACCGTTTTCAAAATATTTCGAAAGTATAGGTTATGCGTTGGTGCGATACGCCGGACGACTGGCGGGCCAAGCTAGCATGGCTGGCCACGTGAGTTACAATAGTGTGTGTGTAGTGTAGCACACATACGCACCTCGTTATTTAATAAAGAAATCCAACTATTTCAGTTTTAGGTAAAAAAGGTAAGTCTAAATATATTCTATATTAGTATTTAAGTGTTTGATATATTAGTGATATTTCTTATTTTTCAGGTGTTTTCAGCACGTCGGTCATCTACACTGACGTTTAGTGTATCTGAGAACTAACTCTTTCAAAATCGTTGAATGGATGTATGAATAGTGTTTAGTCAGCTATCTAATAGATTTTCCCCCACTTGCCTCAGTTCAACGATTCACTGGCCAGCCTCCAAGTTCATTCGTCATAAAGAGGTGGCGTGGAAATTGGGAGTCGGGTGTTACTTCCTGCGATCTTCTGTATTTCGGCATTGGAGCTCAAACTTCAAACGTCAACTAAAATATCCCATAAATACAAACCGTTAGAGCTCATAATTGCATGAAAAGTCACTGGGCGGACACGTATTTATGTAATGGTGGTATGGACGAAGTATGTGCCTTTTTGTGTACAATAATTTTGTGCGAATAAAAAGTTTGGGACTTTATATTCACAGTTCATGTGAAAAATATTGTAATTTTGTATGTTTGGCTCGCTCGTTGTCGTGACAAACGTTTACAATATGAGTGCAAGCAAAACGTATATTTTTTAAGATTTTTTAAGCTATTCGCTTTTACGCTAAAAACTGACTAGAGATGGCATTAAATATACATTAAATAACCCTCTTTCGGCTTGTACAGAAAGGGGTTACAAGCCGAAAGAGGGTTATTAGTGACATCATTATGAACAACTTTCACTATAGGACTGACTTGATCAGAGTAACTTTATTTTTATTAACTCAGTACATTCGTGGTTCGAAAGATCGTAGAAAAAATACACTAAATCCTACTAATATGTATATGTCATAATAGAGTAACTTGTATATGTCACCGTAAAATTGTACAACTCGTGAGATCACATTCTAACGAAGAAAAACCGTTAGATTATAATCTGTTGATAAATTGTAAACAAGATCGATAGGGTTTAGCATTTATGCTTTTTTTGGTACATACAAGTCAAACTAACACGAAGGATAAACGGGGATTCCATCCCCTTTATTCCTCACCCACCCGACCCATAACTTTGTCCCGACATTCATAATTTCAATTTATTAACAAACGCGTTATATTGTATGAAGTACGATGCAGTTTACAATGTATCGACAGCTTATAATCTAACGAATTTATACCCGTTAGACTGTAATGTCACGAGTTTCACAATTTTACGATGACATTTCATTTCATTTCTTTTATACTATAATGTGACATATACATCGCAATAGACTTTGGCTAAGGTAACTTGGACGAGTGGTTTTTAATAGCGGCCACACTGCTATGTCTAGAGGTATATTATTATCTTTGTTCATAGTGACATTAATCCTAAAACACGTAGGTATGTAGAAAAAGAAGTAGGTATTCAGTAGACCACTTTATTCGTTTTAGTTCGAACGATGACCTTACATCGCTTTTGAAAGCGTAGCTATATCTGGTACGTAGCTACTCGTTTTTAATTTCAGGCATGACTCTAAGTTGTCGTCGGTTAATTTGCTCCTTATCTTATTTTTTATTTGATTCATTGATGAGAATGTTTGTTCACATGAATAGGTGGAGCCAAATATTGAAAGAATAGCAAATGCTAATTTTTTCGTTGTATCATATGTTGCAGGAAGACTATTCCACGTATATGAGTGATTGTGAATTATTTATTAGTTTATTACTGAGCCGTTTGGTTTTCTTAGGCATTTATTTGTGCCGTAGCACAGCGGTGAGTTATTCATAGAGCCATGAAATCCTCTGAAAAGAGCCGCATGCGGCTCGCGAGCCGCGGTCTGCCGACCCCTGGACTAGCCACAGTCTAATAATAAAAATCAGGCCTAAATAAATCAATTGATTGATAGCTAATCAGCTTTTCACACGACTACCTATATGATTTAATGTGATTGAAAAGCACAGGTACTTGGTTAAACAAACTAACGTCAGCCCCGGCCTTTGGTATAATTTATTCAGAATCAAAACATAATCCAGCAATCAAACAAAAGTATTCCCTAGCCACCAAACAGTAACATAATCTACATATAACATGCCAGAAATACACTCACATCAAACAAGATGAGTCCATTATGATCCATCAAGGGATCAAAGTGGCGACAGTTAAACAATCATGTTAGACATGTATTTTCAGTTTAAAATGCTTTAGAATTAAGAGTTATGCAGTTTATTGTCACTACGGCCCGTATAAACAACTCTTTCTCATCTCTCAGGCCTATCTCAAGCGCCTGTAAATGGCAGATTTCATATCGCGGAACTTTATTGTGATTTTAAACTCTGCTGAGAGCAAGTTATTGTTACCACCCTTATAAATATATTATATATATTATTAAAAACTACCGAAGACATTTGTGTTAATTTATTAGTTTTATATTTTTTATTGCAATATTTAGGGTTCCTGAAGAGTGCTAAACGGACCGGATTTTTTAATCAATCTAATCATGACTTTCATAAACTACATAAGTACGTCTTTTTCGCGCGTTATCCTCACGTTCAGAAACCTCCGTGAGCAAAGGTTAAGCCGTTGGCAAACGGGCGTCGTCGTCAGCGCGGATGGATTAACATTTTTGTAAAAATAGATCCACTGCCGTTTTGAAATGCGGTGGATCGTATAGAACTGACGGAAAATCGTGAGGATGGATTTAATTAGGGTCTCGTGACATAGGTCGGATCAACGAGATATGATATAGCCAGTTAGGGCAGGCCCCTGATCGGTCACTACCATACCCTTTATGCAGCTCACTGGAGTACGTAATAGGGGGAGGCAGGGTAGTTCAGGGTTTGCTGGCCGTTTTCTATCGCGGGCTGTTACGTCGCCCAGTTTGCCTCCAGCCCCTAACCGGGATTTATGTGGCTGAATTAATGGAATTCAAGCCTCGTTGGTAAAAAATAATTAAGTGGAGTTTGGTGTAAATGAGAAAGCACCGATAATGAGTTATTTTTTCAAAGTGGCCAGTAAATAAGTTCGTTTTGTTAAAATGGGTAAGTAATTGCCGAAACATTGTACCTCACAGCCTTACAAAACCCAAACTCCATCTCTCTACCAATTAGATATTTCCAAACGTATTGTATTGTGTTAACATGTGTTTGTATCTTTCTCTTAGGATCTGCCAATTTGAAGTTAATCACGAGAAAGCTCTTTTGTTTTGAAATGCCCCTAACTTATTGCTTGCTTCTTTAAATATTGGCTCGTGACTCTTAATTTAATGAAGAGTACACTCTTCTCATAAAATTAATAAACCATTTTATTTGCAAAGGCGCTTCCCGTTCCACACCTACATCCAAAACATGTAACAGAGTAAACACACGCTGAAAGCTATCAATATTAAATTACCCAAATATAGAGGTAATTTCAGATAGGTAAATGTTGGCACCTCCGTCGACATATGGCACATGGATGGTAGACACTTTGCCTATAACGTGTGCTCGAAATAGAACATGCGCAGAGGTGATACGCTGTGAAGTTAACTAACCGTAGACAGGATAAACACATAATTTCATAGGTACTTAAATTGCTTGCTGATTTGATAAGTTTTGGTGCGTAGCTGTCAACCTTGCTTCTACACCTATATCGTCCCTTGGTTTCTAGCTACTCAACCCATGATTTAACATCTCACTGACAACTGACAAAGCACTCAAAAACAAATATCTACTGACAGATTCGCCAAATCCGAGGTCTTATTAAGCGCTCTTCATTTACATAAAGTCAACATTGAGCGCTAAATGAGAAACGGTTGTGATGTAACTTTGCGGTATACAGACACTGTGTCATCGTGCAATTACCACTCAGACAGACATACAGTTACACGGAGGAGTTCTGAAGGCATAATACAGTGTGATTCTTCATAAACTGGACATATTAAATAGGGTTAAAGAGGACCCTATTTTATTGACAAAAAAATGTTTTAAAAAAAACCTATTCCCCCTACTTTTTATAGGCATTTGATGATAAATGTTCATGAAACATGCACCAATTTCAATAAATATATAACTTTGGACTGAAAGGGTTTGTCGTAGTCAAATCAACTGGGTTGTAATGATGAAGAGCAGGCAGTACTGCCAGTTACAAAAAAAAATCTCAATAAAATTACGCTTTGTTTTTGAACAATTGTGATTTTTCGACTACTTTTTTAGTAATTGCAGTTTAATTCAGAAATTGGTTCCCAAAAAGAACTATAAAATGAGGAAATATTATTTCCCAACTCATAAGCTTTCAAATAGCACCTACATTATGTTTCTAAGTTATTTTTTTTTTTAAATAAGACCGTGATACCCCTTTTTCACTTTTCGGAACTAAGGTTAATCCTAGCCTAATGATACTTCCAGTGGATTAATGAGGTGAGATAAATAAATCTAGCCCATCAATGTCCGCACCGAGGCGCACAGGCCTTTAACCGGATACGAGTAAGATTGAGCCATACTCCATCACGCTGGCTCAGTTTGGGTTGATGGATGGGTATTACGATACATACTGCCAAGTTGCGATAGTAGGTAGCCTTGACCTGCGCTGCTGCTTTATGAAGCTTATGGATTTATATTTTTAATTTGATTACCTCACAGTGAAAAAATGGGGAAGGATGGAAAGGTTAAGGACATCGCACGTTACCTGGAAACTACCCGCACACCGCAACGCACCGCACCGGAAATACCACAAGTTTAATAAGATAAGTCCACAAAGAGAACTTAATATTGCCACTGCAATATCTAGATAATAATAATGTCAGGATGCAATATTGTCTGTCTCATTAAGCAAGACAAGATGCTTATTTACATTTCGCTCTACGCCAGAGGAGAAATGCAACTCATAATACAATGTCGCTTCAATGACCTCTTCATGTGTTAAATATCGCTATAATATTGCCAGTTTAAATTAAGGTCAGTGCGATATGAATGGTCTTTTGTAAGGTTTACATAACAGGAATGGAAAAAGTGGTTCATTATTTTTAGGGTTCTGAGTTCAGAGTGACCGATCGGTGGGAACCTCTGTCCGAAATCTTCCGCTGTCCTGCAGTGCAGACCGTCACGGTAATAAAAGCGTGTGGTGTGTGTGCGTGGTGCACCTACTTACTTTTTTCATGGAATAAGGCGCAACCATGACTTTGTTTGGTTTATTGAAGGAAAATGCAGCCGAATTATTTTTTTTATAATTATTCCCACTGCTATTAGCCAGTTATAAAATATTCACAATTTCACTAAAGACAAAACAGAAAGTGGACTAATGAGATAAAAGTAGCAACCTACAAAGAAAATATATATAAGGGAGCTTCTGGCTAGTTTAATGGGAAGCAAATCTTTTAATTAGGTAGTGTGTTACTCAACTAATTACAATACAGTTATGTTTAAAACTAAGTATTGTTTGAATTTTCTTCGAATGTATATTATTTGGTAAGAAAATAGACGCCATTTTAATAGAACCTAAATTGAACCTGAAGTGAACAAAAGGTCAATGCTCTAGCTAGTCGCTAGATTTAGCAAGTTTTCTAATACGAGAAGCGTCTATCGTTGTCACAGTTAGCTTTTTGACCCCCGCCCGACGAAGGAGAAAAGGGGTGTTATAACTTTAACGTGTGAGTCACTCTGTGTGTCTGTCTGTATGTCTGTCTGTCCCTCAGCACGTGGAGCGTAAACGGGTGAACCGATTTGAATGTGTTTTTTATTCGAAAGAAGTTTTCTTGAAGCTGGTTTTTATGGTATCATCGAGCTGGTCTGATGATGGAGTTCGAAGGTAGGAGCGGGAACCCTACGATGCTTACTAGTAAATCCATCGAATTTGGGCTCATTAGACTCGTAATGACAAGACCTTTGAGAATGTGGTACTATCGAGCTGATCTGATGATGGTGTGCGAAGCTCGAAGTTAGGAGTTGGAACCCTGGGATGCTTACTAGTACAACCATCGAGTTTGGGCTCATTAGATTCGTTGTGATTAGACCTTTTAATTTCACCTGATGATGAGACCTGGTGATGAAACTGGAAGACTGGTTTTATGCGGGGATTTTTTAATGCTAAAGTTATTAGCTATCTTTTAGCAGCATTAGTATGGGGATAAAATATACATATCGTAAAATCATTCTCATTTCAAAAGAGTACGAAATACGAAAGATAATGCATTACGAAATTAGTGCAGCGAGACGTGCCCTAACATTAGGAGTCAGTTAGAAGAGGAGGCGGAGTAGGATATGAATAAAAGTAACGATGATCTAATTTCTGATTTCTGTCATATGTGTCATCACTATCATCATTGGCCTTGTCCTCTTTTTAGATGTGTACTACATTTTGTGTAACTAATGCGCTATAGGCTGCTGAATTTTACGAACGAAAGAGTAACTTTTACTCGAGAGTATCTTCTACTTTTTCATAAATACCAGTGATACCTAGATCAGATCACCTCATTTTGAACTGTCATTTGTCATACAAGTTATCCCCGGGATAGCTATTCTCGTATTTAACTTTTTGTTGGTGAAATCCAGCCTTAACAAAAGAGTAACTTTTACTCGAGAGTATGTTCTACTTTTTCATAGACACCAGTGACACCTAGATCAGATCACCTCATTTTGAACTGTCATTTGTCATACAAGTTATCCCCGGGATAGCTATTCTCGTATTTAACTTTTTGTTGGTGAAATCCAGCCTTAACAAAAGAGTAACTTTTACTCGAGAGTATGTTCTACTTTTTCATAGACACTAGTGACACCCAGTTCAGTTCACCTCATTTTGAAATGTCGTTGTCATACAAGTTATCTCCGGGATAGTTGTTCTCCTATAACTTTTTGTTAGTGAAATCCACCCTTAGTAGGGTAGTTACGTTTTATTACAAGCGAACGTCAAATATTGTTTTTCTTCCAATGACCTATAGAAGAACTGTAATGGTTACTTATCTTTCTAGATATAAGTTCAAATATTGACATGATTTTGTCACTTTGGCTGTAGGTATAAATTACAAGTAAGAAAAAACGCTGCAGGCGGTGGAGCGGCGCATGGCAACAGCGTCCTTTATGTGCATGGGAACACTGGCGTGAATCGCTTAAAAGCGATGTGGTGAATTAAGTGATGTGGCTTCCAGCGCTCTTTTACATGACGCGAGGTATATCTTACGTACTCGAATATTTGATGATGACTGTACAAATTAATGAAACCTCATAATGTTACCGATTGTTCAGCATTGTTCGACTCCACAGTATATAGTCTGACCACAACACTCGCTCGAGGTCAAACTCTATCACCTCGTGACCCTAAAGGCCCTGAAAGGTCCCTGAAACCCTAGCGTAGGCTTGGGACCGAAAATTAACTTTTGTCATTAACAGGGTATCGGTATTGCATTTGTCACAGTCAATTACACTTGAAAGGGTTTTGCGGGGCAGGAAATGGAATTAAAAATTGATGTTAGGGCTCCCGCAGAAAGGTAAGTGTCGGTAAATTAAATAAAACTGTTACGTTACGATACATTCGCAGATAGGTCGGGGCCGGTCGTGGAAGCTTGATAGGTAGTAAAAGCAAAACTTGTTTTTACATGGGATTATAAATTCACTTTTCGTATTAAAATCTCTCTAGAGATCTCTTACTAGAGATTTAGTATAACTGTTTTTAAAAGCTTTTATTTAACTTGCACTGTATGTATGTATGTTTGTTTGTTTGTTTGTTTGTTTGTTTGTTTGTTTGTTTGTTTGTTTGTTTGTTTGTTTGTTTGTTTGTTTGTTTGTTTGTTTGTTTGTTTGTTTGTTTGTTTGTTTGTTTGTTTATTTGTTTGTTTGTTTGTTTGTTTGTTTGTTTGTTTGTTTGTTTGTTTGTTTGTGGGTATCACGGTTCGCGTCAAAAATATCGGCTTGAATTTGACCCACTTCCCGCTATCCAATTGTGCTAAAATTTTGCATACGTATGTAAATTGGATGACAATGCAATATTTTTCTGACTTGGAGCTGATCTGATGATGGAGACGGAAGGTGGCCATGGGAACTCTGTCATAAAACATCGCAACACCATCATGCTTGGGCTCGTTCGATTCGTCTTAACAAATACTTTGGTCCTAAAATATTTTTTTATGACATAGTGCTGATCTGATGCTGGAGCCGGAAGGTGCCATGGGAACTCTGTTACCAAACGACGCAATTCTATCGTGTTTGGTCTCATTTGATTCGTCTTGACAAGCACTCGAATTCTAGATTAGATTTTTTGTCCTGTAATGATAAAGACTAAAAAGTTAAAAATAAATTAAAAGTAAAAAAACATTTTTAAACAAAGCTTTTATTTAATGCCCTAAAAAGAAGAAAATAAAATTCCAATTCAATCAAATGCGTCATTTTATTACATTACACAATTTATACGATATAAAAGCTTGTTGCGGGATTTATCTCCAAGTCTGTGCAAATAGGTGCCTACCCACCTAATTAAGTCTACACAAGTAAATCTCGCAACAAGCTTTTATATCGTATAAATTGTGTAATGTAATAAAATGACGCATTTGATTGAATTGAAATTTTATTTTCTTCTTTTTAGGGCATTAAATAAAAGCTTTGTTTAAAAATGTTTTTTTACTTTTAATTTATTTTAATGTCTGTGTGCAATAAAGAAATTATGAATTATGAAAAATACTTAGGCATATTGAAATCGAGTTTTAAAAGTTTTTGGTAATGCTGGATGACAATAAATGTAATTTCTTCTGCAATTTTAGCATATGGGTAGCAGATGCCTAAGAAAGTGTTTACGTTTAGCCAGATAATAATGAATGGACCACATCATAATCATCAACATCATCATAATCAATGAGGAAAGTAATAGAGTACGAATGTACTCCGACCGTAATATGACCAATTTCGATCACGCAGACCGCTTCAACTTGTTGCCTGTAGACGCCGCTCGTAGGCTCTCATGTGGCTTATGCAGCCAATCTTCTTTGCGAAGATCCTCGCACATTGCATTTTCGTCATTAATGTTGAGTTGAAGACCCAATTATGTGAGTAGGTTAAAGCCGTAGATTACTCTGCAATCTGCGCATGAAATCTTTCATTCACTAACCGGAGTTAGCTCGAACGATGCAACCAATATGAATATGAATATCCCGAAGAAGGAAAAAGGGGTGTTATAAGTTTAACATGTCTGTGTGTGTGTCTGTCTCTCGGCACGTGGAGCGTAAACGGGTAAACTGATTTGAATGTTGTTTTTATTATTCGAAAGTTGATTTCTTGGTTCTCATGGACCATCGAGCTGGTTTGATGATGTAGTTCAAAGGTGGGAGCGGAAACCCTATGATGCTTTCTAGTAAACCCGTCGAATTTGGGCTCATTAGGTTAGTTGTGACAAGTCCTTTGGGAATAAGGTACCATTGAGCTGATCTGATTATGGAGTGTTAAGATCGAAGTTGGGAGCTGGAACCCAGGGATGCTTACTAGTAAACCTATCGAGTTTGAGCTCATTAGACTCGTAGTGACAAGACCTTTGAGAATATGGTACTGTCGAGCTGATCTGATGATGGAGTGCAAAGCTCGAAGGTGGAAGCTGGAACCCTGGGATGAGTTTAGGCTCATTAGATTCGTTGTGGTGAGACCTATTAATTTCACCTGATGATTAGACCTGGTGATGAAATTGGAAGATATTTTTATGCGGGAATTTTGAATGCTAAAGTTATGTTTGTTTTAGATACCTAATGTCAAACTGTAATTACAGATGACCTATGTTGCCATAGTAAATAAAGTTTCATAATTATTGTTCTTATTTCCAATAGTTGACTTAAACTGTAACAAACTTTCCTATAAGACATTTCATCAATTTCACGAAATACCTCTGGTCACCGCCAAACGATACATGAGTATAACCCAGCCCAACACAATAGAAGCACTCTGCATGAGGATATTCAGGATTGACATCTATGAATTTCCTGGCTTTTGGACTCGACTTAGCAATTCAGACATGTCATTTACAATGTTACATGTCGTTTATGTAATCCTTTGGGACACGACGGCCATTGCCTTGTCTTGTCTACTCGTGTTATGTTTGCTGGCTCATCTTTGATGCATATTGGTTAGGGTGTGGGTTGAGTGAGTTGCTTTGAACGGCAGCGAGAAGGTTTTATCAGCTAGGTAATTTTCAATCAATAATGTATGTAATCTTATGGCCGATCCCAATAACCTATCTCTATCCGTGATCTGCAGATTACGCGTTAAATTTAACAGTTGCGCTATGGGATTTATGCCAAAATTGACACTAGCAATCTCAAATCTGCAGATTATGGATAGAAGATAGGTTATTAATTTCGGCCGTTAGTCAGTTTCCCAATCGATTTAAGAAAAATATGTACGTGTTCACTAATATTGACTTGCACCAGACTTTTGACATGGTTGAAGTTTTGTTGTGATTATCGTTTTCTACACTGTATTATTTACATTTACAATTATTATAAAAGTCGCACTACAGTAATATCACGAATCTTTCTGTATTATATGCTCTTCGCACAGACAACATAGCCAGCCCCAAAGTCAATAATTTCTTAGCTGGTCACTGATGCCATGATCTAAATGGTCTATATCGCTCATGTCATGTAAAAAATTTGCGCGTAATAAAAAAATATATTTTCAAAAGCATGAAATTGACGGCGACCGAAATTATAAATATTTTTAGAACTTATTGTTTCAGGATAAACCTTATATCTTATATATTAACTTATTTCTTAAAATGCATGCAACGTGTTCTATATTCTCCGTTCCCAAAGAGCCCATCCTACTCCATTTGTAGTACCTATTCGTACGAGTATGTGCCATGTATGTAGCATGAATGTCTCTCCACGGCAGAGGCAGTGGCAATAAAACGATCGCAAAATAAACAAGCTACCAAGATGCTAACATTTATGATTACAATTCGGAACCACAATGTAGAAAAAGTTCCATTATTATAAGGCGAGTCAGGAAATGTCATCGTAGCAGACATTACACCAACCATATATCTCTACATCTCCCCAGACCACTTAACATTTTATTAATAGGGGAAAAATGTTTATAGTTTTAAATATAATAGCTAACCTAGGAAGAGTCACTCCTCTGACACATGAAGAACGTGTTAAAGGTGACAAATTAGAATAAACCAGACTGAACAACAAAACGAAAGTCAAAGCCGAACGAATGCAGCATTTTTATAACAAAGATGCCCACTTAGATATAAAACAATACATATTGGAACATCTCAAAAAATCCATAGAACAACCCCTTAGAGTAGAAATTTTAATGCGTCGCAAGGTACAAAAGGAATCAATTATTCAATAGAACCTTTTTCCTTAGGGTTCTGTTCAGAGGATGCCTACTATTTAATATTGAAAAAGGTATGGTATCTGCCGCTTACTGCAAAAACAACGTTGAAAAGGCTAGTCGCAAATAATAGGACTTCCTGTGAATGAAATCGTAATCGCGAGTTTGTGAATAGGGTTATGAACATAACATTTAGATGCAGGGAGTTTTTTGTTATATTTTCAGGCCAATTTGGACCACTTTTTTACTATGATTGAGAAGGGTCCGTGGCCGAGCTGTAAACGCACATCGGAAACGATCGTGCAAGTTAAACAACATCTGACCGAGACGGGTGTTGGATGGGTGACCCGTTTCTATATGGCATTCGTTTCGGGTGCTTCCGTGTTTCGGATGAAACGTTAAGCTATAGGTTCCGGCGTTTATCCCTACTTGGTGGTAGTAGTCGTAAAGCTGTGTCAGAGGTTTCCCCACGATTTCCCTCTTTTCGATTCTATGTCGTCTATTTTTTTGCCACAATAATTTTGGATGTCTCAATAAGAAGTAGTGAAAATTAATTATATTCTTACTTAAAGAGGTCATGATGAAGGAAAGTGAGTGTAAAGGGGATAGGTCGTAAAAAGTCAAAGATTTGCAAGCATGTAAATGTTTTAATGAGTTTCTTGTCAACATTATTTTACTCAAGAGCGTTGCTGCTACCGTTCTGGGTTTTCGCTTTACAAATAATATTTGCGCTCTGCGACGAATATGAGCCCTCATTGTTCTGACTTCTTAGGTGTACGCGTGGAAGTCATTACGACCTAATTAATATAAACCTGGCCCTGGAGTCACGTACGGAATTTCGTGCCAGTGGCTAATAGCGAGAGCCCAAAAATACTTATTTTGACTCGTCGACGGCGCCGAGACGCGCCCGCGCGCGCTACAAACAAAACAATTTTGCGCTCTCGCTATAGACACTGCCAAGTCATACCCGTAGCGACTCGCCACCCTGTTTGCGTTTGAATGGAAGTTGTTAGCGAAATTTTATTTATTTTCGTTTTTATTAAATATTTTTTATACAAACATACTGGTTGCAGTAGTTCTAATTTTTATATTAACATTCTGTCTCTAGTTGTTCTACCCCAATTTCCGCTGTCTTATACTGTAAGAAGTAAAACGAATGTTATCGAAGTCCAATCAAATATGAAACCATCAATTTTATTTATTTCAGTAATATAACTATCACAGCATAATATCGTTTCTGAAATCTAAGAACTAAACGCATCAAAAGTTGAGACGTATAATGAAAAAAATATATCTTATCTCATTATTACGTGTATGATCTGTGTGGGGTATCACGAATATTTTTCAAATGGTCGGCTACGTGTCTGGATATTGACTCCTACACAAGCACAAGTCCACTTAGGCTTGGACAATGGACATAAACTCTTAAATTTATTTCTGACAACATCAATTTCGCTCTTTTGACGCAAAAACAATACTTTAAATCCAATATACACAACACACCACACAAGACACGTAATATTTGCCTTAAGAGACCGCGACAGCCCAAAGCCACCGCGAAGAGTCGAACGCAAGTAACAAACCACATCGTAACCCTTAAAGAGACCGACAAAAAGACCAGAATTGTGTCAGATATGTGTTCGTTAGATAGTACGGAGTATCAGCCAAGTGTTTGCCGAGTGCCAATAACGCTCCAGTCGACATGTAATTTGCAATGTATGAGTTTACGCGGGAGCTAGTCTTGTTTGCAGTGTGCAGCTGTCAGTGGCTTTCTAGTGAAGGAGCCTTTCCGAGCTTTGGAATGGCTAAGTATTGAAAAGTATCGGGTAGGCTGGTGGCGAGCAGCTGGCTAATGGCTCAGCTTTGCTGGATGTTACAAATACCGTGTAAGGATGGATAACGAAACAGGCTGTCGAAGATGACCGTGTACAATCTCTTGAAGATGGCTCAAATCAAGGAATGTGTGTCATGTCAAAGCATCTAAAGAAAACGGCAAAAGGAAGACTTTGACTTGATACAAAATCATTTACATCATTACCGCAAAATAACTTGGGTTAAGAAATTACAAACTACGTTTACAGCTAAGTGGTCCATGTCTATTAGAATGTTGGTCAAAAGACTTTGGATGACCAGTAGTACAAGTTGCTAACAATAACAATAGCCACTAACTTCCCTAGCCCTCGAGTAACAGAGATCGATGCACCTGTTAGCATATTCGTGCTAGGGGAAAGTTTGTAACGTGCATTATGACTAAGAGACATGCATACATATGCATACCATACATTTATGTCTCAAGCGGTCTTGTGTTTGGCCAACGTAACCGCTGTTTCATTTTACTGGGAAAATTATTAATGATGTTTGCTGATTTTGTTTTATACTCGTAAGGGAATCAAAGAATCGTAAGATTTGGCACTCGCCTCGCACTTGACCGGATTTTTATTACCATATTAATTATTTGCTACCTGTCTATGAGAGTGCCAATGCCTAACAATATTTTGGTTACTATTATCTAGCAGTATTATTTACTAGGTATCTCGGAAACCTTGCGGTTCTATTCCAACTTGCAATCGGTTCAAGGCTCTCGTATTGAACAGTCCGCAGACCGCATCCCCGACGGCGTATCAGGTGCACGATCCACTGTGAGTTATGGTAAGAGGTGTGGCGGTGCCCGTCTGAGAAACCTTTTAAAAGGATGTGTTCTATTGGCGAAACAGAGTTATGAATAGAGAAGGTATCGTGTAGAGCTTTGGGTCAAACTAATCATGCTTTTTCCTTTCATGTGACGAACTATAGACAAAAATTACTTGCATCCTAATTGTAAAGTTTTGACATGTCCTAACTGGGTCATCTCCCAAAATTACAACAGCCATAAACTTTACGAGAGGGCTATCACCAAAACTTAAACACGACCTCTCTAAAATGCACCTCCACTTATCTCCAGCGCATTAATCTTGCACCGCCCCCGCGTTTTGCATAGCGTTAGGTTTCTCGGTGTCAGGTTACCCAAATGCGTCCCCAGACACATTCACTATGCGATCCGAAGACGTGCGGAGGTAACTTGCCCACTTTTAATGCATCTGAATAAGGACGCGGGAATTGGGGAGCTCTGAAGAATTCGAAGCAGGTTATCTCGCGAGGTCATACCAACATTCGTTTTGCTATGCATGTTTTGTTACTGGCTTTGGGGAGGCTTTTTGTCGAACATTGTCGCTAGGAGAACATTTTTGGCAAAGTTAAATACGTTTGAATACGAATACTATGTTCTTGTTGTGTTGTTTGTTGAGGGTGCGTCTGGATATGTCCAAAAGTTACTTATTGTTTACTATCATAAATTGTGTTACAGGTAAACCCTCTTTAAAACTTAGATCAAAATGTGCAGAGTGCTGAGAAACTACTATTTTCTACCCACGTAAGAATATTATCGGTACCGTATACGGTATTACAAAGCCCACAATATAAACTTTAAACGCACAACGCACACTCAAAATCATGACATGGGCAAGAACACCATCTTTACATTTAATAGGCAGTCTATTTGAGTATAAACTTGCACACGGCCAAATATTTTGCATAAGTCCACACGTATCTCATATTTCTGAGCTGTTCTATGCTGCGACAGTACAAAATCCTACAATACTGCGCATACCTAATCCTCTGCTACATGGAATCTCAAGAATAAGGTGCACGGCACCAGCTGCACCAGTATGTAGTCCTGCGAATTTGCAGTAAATTCACTATTACACTAGACTTTGTAGCGAGTCGGGCTCCCTAACAACTGAATGCAATAAACAGTATTAGTGTATTGTGAGTAGTAAACAGATATATTGGAAGCGGAGATATTGCGGTTGACACTGTAAACGGAGCTCTAAACAATATTGCATTGCTGTTGCCACCAAAACGATTGTAGGAGACGGCAAACTTAATAACATAATAGTGTAAACTAGCCTAAATGAAATGTTATCCTGGCCATTGCGTATGCGTACATAGTCTTACGGAGTGCAGCACGGGCTCCTGCGACTAGTAGTCAGTCAGTACTATTATAGTTCTACTATAAATAGTGGCCCAACTCGTATTCCTGTTGCATGGTTTATTTAGTTGCGGTTTAGGCTGTGCGTTGATATGTCAGTCAGTTTACAACAGCGGGTCTAGGTTAAAACAATATAACAACTCATTTTACCAAACATAGGTAGAAAACTGAAAACTATTACTCGTTGAGCTTCACATAGAAAATACCCAGAGGATGCAATTTACTTTTTCTCGCATCACATCTCAAAACACACTGCGTTCCAAAGCTCCAGCAGGATTTGTATTCGAGCATCGTGCGCGGCGGACTCGCGAAATAGCTTTCTTCCAAAGCTTTCTTCCGCCGATCACGGACGTGCCGGCCGGAACACTGTTACTCTAACTTAGAGAGCTTTAGATGAAGCTTTCTAAACGTTGCATTATAAAGGTTTTCGTAGTACTATCACCAATTGCAATTATCTATTCATGATGATTATCGAGATGCAACTAGCGTTCGTGCAAAGCGATTCGGTCATCAACGTAGACCCTGAAGTGGAACTATACTATCTATAGACACGGCTACATCAGTCCTTACACGGAAAATGTGCATTAAGGTAGTAGGGACATGAAACAAGCACACAAAACGGAAATGTAGATTCAAAAATATCTATCGTAGACTAACTTAAGGTGGTACAGAAACTTAATTTTATAAACTGGCAAATTACATAATTATGAAATTCTTGTAATTATTAAAACAAAGTGTTCCTTGAAACAATACCCAAAAATGTTACTTCACAAGCGTCCATTTCCACTGTGCTACGATATCGTTTTCAACGGGCACGAGAAAAGTCATTACAAAAGCTATTGCACCATCTAGCTTCACAAACACTTACGGACGAAGAACTGATAAATTAATATTACCTCGAACAATAAACGAACTAAAGAAAGAAAACGAAATAAATTAACTTAATGAAATATCACACATTTTTAGTGCCACCACCATCCAACTGGTGAATCAAACAATGATATACAATAAGTATATAATTGTTAGATTCACCACTTGGGTGGTTCTTGATACATAAACTAAGCTAAACAAAGCCTGTAATATAGGCATCAAGAGCTCTCCCATACAGAGAATTCTCATTAAATACTGATGTACCTATGTACATCAAACCTAAAATACAAAATAAAAAAGTGGCCAAGTACGAGTTGGATTCGTCCATGAAGGGTTCTGTAATAGCAAGTAATTATAAGACTGGATGTTTGTGTTGTAACTTTGATTTTCATAGTGTTTGTTATGCACTTCACCGTATGCTTGGCCGTTATTGTGCACATAATATAATAATAATATAGCGGCACGCCTTTTACCATACGGTGTGGCAGAGGCACAACTGTGCCCACTTTCAGCCAGTGATTCAATACTCCATTTTGCGTCACAGGGGGCCGCCAGCGTATCGCCGCAGCTATGAAGTTATGAAGGTTTCCTCACGATGTTTTCCTACATTACCTAGTTATTGTGCTCTTTACCCAGTTAAAGTGAGAAATGAATCAATTTTGCGCACTTCAACGTCTTTTGCGCACTTTGAAATAAATAAATTAAAAAAAAACATCCGGACGAATTGTAAACCTCCTCCTTTGGGAAGTCGGTTAAATAAAATCTGATTTTTTGCCAAAACTAAATGGCGTTTTCGTAAACTAATGGAGGCTGCAAAAAGCTTTATGAAAACTGGTCGAACCGTTTACTGAATTTGGATAGGTACTGATACTAAAAGCAAATACTGCTTGTTAAAACACTTATTTAGTAGATAACATACATTATACGAGTACTTTGATCATGATCTGATTTAACAAATAATATGTTATTATAATTCCAAAGAAAAGTTAGTCATGGTATATTTTTACTACAAAGCCGCACTGCACTTATAGCAGCCCGAGGATTCGAAAAAAATCGGCAAACTGCAATCGAAATCCTCAGTCATTCAATCGACAAACCACACCACCAGCAACTCCACCATTTTGTATCAAATTAACTCCCACAGCTTTCCGAATAGAATCGAAATTCCATTACGAAGATTTCTAGGTCCAACCACAGCATACGGATAAGCCATTTGTAACTGGTCGGAACGTTTTTGTTTCCGTTAAATCGACGGTAAACAAGAGGTGAAGTATATTTCGTTCAGAAATCGACGATGCTTCAGGAAATTCAATCTGTGGATATATTTTCTGTTTGGGAATCTAATGAACTGAGTTTGAATTATTATTTAACAGAAATGATAGTTAGTGATATTATTATTTAATTTCTGAAGCGTATTACATTTTACTGGTGCATAGATGGATATTGTTCAAGGATGAAACGTATTTCCCATACGGTACTTATTCAAAGTTCATACACTACATATTCAATTGGAATGTATGATATGATAATCAATCTCAGCAATATGGCTGATTTATGACTTGTAACAAACTAAATATAGAACCAAAGCTGAGACCACACGTAAACAAGGGAATAACCAAATTCTATTTTAAATTTTCGGTCCGATTTCCCACACCTCGTAGTTAACAGAAATAACCAACGTTCATTACACACTGTATTTAATACACTTCAAAGCACTGCCAGTCTGGTGAAGAGAGAATTCCTGCTATTTTCAAACTAACAATCCACATACTAAATGAGTTCCACGGCGCGCGGGTAGGGCGCAGTCAATTCCCAATACTGAGAACAACATTCGAATGAATGGAAATGTCTGTGGTCTACCAAAATATAAGTTTGTGTAGTATTTTTATTTACATATTACAGCATATATGCAAATTAACTAGTAAATGTGCACATTAACGCGTTCTGCACTAAAATTTTATTTTCATTTAATAACTTTATAATTTCTACAAATTTCAGCCACCAGTAATCGAGTTGCTTATTCGAGGAGGAGAATCGCCAGAAAACAAGCAGGAGTACTCACACAAATCCAACACTTTAATTCAATAAAACTTTCTAGACACATTGTTATGCCGAGTTCCGTCATTACAATATTTTCTAGAGCTATTAAAATCCACTGGCAAAGTTTAAGCGTTAAATACATATGCAGATTATCTCGTTAGGTAAAATGCAGATAACTTTTAATAAAAGGAGCGACAACTAAAATCCTTTTTAATGAAAGGCTTTTACGGCATCTGGCGGATAGAGGGCCTATTTCAACGACACTATTCGTGCTAACTCGCTGATTAAGCTATCTGATCACAAAAATCTAATGTATCATTAAGTGATTTGCTTGTTTACGCTGTAAACATTGTCTTTGAGTATGTCAAAAATTTAAGCTGTTTGTCAAAGTTAGCAATAAGAACTTATGATTTTTGCTGAACTAAAAAAGAGGCAAATTCGACATTTTAGCAAATAAATGAATAGTTTCAATTCAATGGATAAAATGTGTCAATGAATCCATTGTATCTTGCACAGTGTTCACAATACGTGCATTCAGATATACTAGATAACAGCAACATTGTTACAATTTTTAAGACCCGTAACCATAACTATTTGCTGGAAGAGAGATTTCTACAGATCTTGAGATCTTGCTACATAAACGTTCATGCGTTTAATACGAAAAATCTTTGTAAAATGCATATTTAGTTTAAGTAAAAAACAAAATAAGTGGCTTTATAAAACACGTTCTTCTATCCTTTTTGACTGGTGAATTCCTGGAATTGAACAAATAATAGCAACATGTCTTTGTTAAAATTACTACTATGAAAATATTGCGGCCATTTGAATGTATGAAAAAAAGGAATGTAAATTCCGGCAAAATAGCCAACAAATATTATTTAAGAAAGAACGTACTTATCTATAATGTAGAGAGTTGAACCGATTGAATTTGAAATTGAAATTGTATTAAAAACTAAAAACCTCTTTACAATAAAGACTTTCCAAGAATTTTCCAACGCAGTGATGTCTTCTCCCAAATAAGCGTATTAACCATCCACCCGTTTGAGTGACATAGAATGGGCGGTTCTTCACCAAAACGGCACGGCTCAACACGACACCGACAACGACATCAGTGGAGGCATAATTTTAGGGAATTGTACAGCACGCTTCCTGACCAGAGGCCCGACGTCAACATGCAAAACACAAATAACGTTTGCACAAAACGCTAAGAATATCTTTGCGATTTGAAATTTATTAGTCACGCTAAGGTAGCATAAATTTTGAGTTTTCGTTTCGTTTCGTCTTCATAGCGTTATTAACTTTATCTAAGCCTACAGAACGGCCCGGCCCGGCCCGACACAACACGACACGGACGGCGGCAGCAAGATCCCACTAGTGTCGTCGCGACAGTTTATGTTTGTGTTGTGAACACATGCAACCTTTTTCTAGTGTGCGTGATGGAGTGGCGTGCGACGCGGCCTCTCTTTGTCGTGTGTCGTCTCTGGCCCAGGCCGGCGGCGGCGGCGCGGTGAAGAAACGTATCTGCCTGGCCATCGAGAACTGTCGTGTCGGGCCGTGCAATTTTGGTGAGAACCGCCCAAAAACACACAGACAAACCGAAG
This sequence comes from Argyresthia albistria, assembly GCA_963457715.1. Taxonomy (NCBI): domain Eukaryota; kingdom Metazoa; phylum Arthropoda; class Insecta; order Lepidoptera; family Argyresthiidae; genus Argyresthia; species Argyresthia albistria. The sequence continues at coordinate 5,207,119 of OY735260.1, forward strand.
ACTTATACGTATAACACCCCTCCTAACGAATTGCAAATTTTTAGAATCGCTCAATATTAGAGTATGTTGTCATTTTTAGAATTGGTCAATTATTCGTCTAAATGAATTCGATTAGGGTTAAAAATATACGGCATCACGCTCTCCCATAAGTGAGAACTGTCTGTGTCACTGTTTCTAAGTTGAAGTGAGTAACACAATCCGCGGGCGGATACATCCTGGTGCCCGGGTCGATCGTGAACGAAATATGAATTAAAATTTAAATGGGAGAGGGTTTAGGATCTTAGTCCGTAGGTAATAGTGGTGGTGTAATCTCTAATTTTGCAGGGGTTAGATTTCCTTTAGAACATCTTGTGTTATGATATTTATATGTATAGTTTCGTCGTTTTAACACGATCGAATAACAGTATTTTATAAACTAATAGTATTATCTTATCTGTGCTACGTTTGTTGGGCTACGTGCTATTTAATTATTTAAGGGGGTGCACAATTTTCCCTCAGAGGACTTTATATAACAATGTAAGAGCATTGATATCTACCTGCCAAATAATAAATTTTCAAGATGAGTAATACATACATAATATGTTATTTTTTGTTTGCTAATGATGACTTTAGGTTCTATTCCATAACCTATGGCAGCTAATTATTTTAATTTACCAATATAGGTATAGTTACCATATTCAACAACGCAGCGACGACGGAGAGGCAGCGCCGACGCAGCGCTGACGCAGCGTTCGTGTGGCATACACTGCGTTGAAATCCTTGCGTTGCGACGACGACGCAACGGAGCGGCAACGCTCGTGTGGCATCGCTCTAATAAGTAGGTACGGCCTTATCGTTACTTAATTAAGTAAGAGTAAAGGTACTCACAACATCAATAAGCTGACTCAGCCGCAGCCCCATCTTGACGGTGAGCCGGTCCGAGTTGTTACCAACAGGCCTGATGAGTCGGTTGTAGTTCGACAGGAGGTCGTCGTAAAGCCGCTTCGCGTCCGGATTCGCGACGCTCAGACGGCTCCACAAGCACAATACTCCGACCACCAGCGCCAACACCATCTTAGGCTAACACCACCCCTGTGGACAAATAGACATAATTTTGAACATTAACATAAATACAATACTCAATACATTTACATACAGGCACATACATTGCTTCTGGCCCCACACTAGGATACCCTGTGTCGTGGAAACCAGAAACAGCGACATCACAAACATGGAAATATCCAAGACCTGGGTTTTTTTTTGTCCCAGCCGGGATTCGAACCCGGGACCTCTCGCATGGTAGGCAGATGCGCAACCGCTGCGCCACAGAGGTTGTCTTCATCATCATCATCTTCATTCATTCGTCTCTTGAGGGACCAAGGGTAACATGACAACCGCTCCGGGGCTTTCCTGGTCCAGAGAATCTCACTCGCTATGCAGCGCGGTAACGCGGTTGGGCCGGGAGATTCTTGGGGCTGTTTCTTTGTGCAAATATTTTGTATTTGTGTTATTACGTATTTTTACTTTTCTCTCTCTCTTTTCATCATCATCATCATCATTGGTCTGTCAGCGAACCTACTGTTGAGTATCTAAGACTATAATTTACTCTGTGGTATTATACCATTACACCTTCTCATGCGCCACTGAACTCAGTGCCGTGCAACCCGCGTCCATTGTTTTCCTGCTAGCCTCGCCAAACTATGTTTGGTCGGACGGCAGGTATTATAAATATTCAACGAATCATTATTGTGAAGATTTGATAAAGAGGCGACTAGACTTGTATGAAGAGTTTTATATTATAATAATAGAGTTGCTCTGGTCTAATCAACAACAACTTGCATAATGGTGAAGGTGTAGAATAGCTATAAAAGTGTACAACTTACAAGCCCTTGAAATTTTACTACGTAAACCTTTCTGGTATACCTTTGTATACCGATGGGCGGTGCAGTATGTATAGGTACGAATCACCCAAGCTGCACTGCTATAGATTTAAAAGACGCATAAGTTGTTCAATCTGTCAGGCCGAAAGTTCAGTTTATATTCTTTATTTTTTATAGCATAAACACGCAAGCTGCTTTATGATAGAAAAATGTATTTTAGGGCTTTAGTCGGATAACTTTTTTTTTTTTTTTTATTTACTGGCATCTAATTACATACTTACAGAGTTTCATGTGATCAAGACACCACTTAAACCACTGAGGTTTGTGTGTGGTGTTATCTACTCCTGGTAAGGTCTGTTGTGTTTGTGTAGTATCATACTAATGGCGTCTTTTTTTCTAAGTTCACGCCTAAAAGTTTGTCACACCAAACCCGTGTCACTACAGAACAATTTATCAAACTCAACTTCCAACCCTGAAATCTTCTCGGTATTCAAATAAGTGGCAAGCAAAGAGGTTGTATAATGGAGACGCCATACGTTTACTTCTCTACCAAAACGCCCGCCACTATTTAAACGTGCGTTCTATACTTTGCGTGTCGTCTGCGTTGTTTATTTATAGGTATTGTGTTTAGTTGTCCAGCCTTGTAATGTCTGCGTTTGTTAACAACTCAGAAATTCAGAAATTTATCTTAACGTTGGCAACGACATTATAAATTTTATTCATTTATCAAGCGCAATTCTTACCTATCATCTCCGTCTCCTACCCAACATGGTTTGCTGGAAGAAATCTCTTATTAGAGATAAGCTCGCCTTTGTAATTTTTTTTTTCTATGTTAAGCTATTTTTACTGTCATGTGAGTACAATAAAGAAATTACGACAATCACGACATTATTGTGGTTTGAATTTTTAAGTGTTTGCATCAGGTGTTTCCTCCCCTTTGTCGTATATTTCTGCAGGATTTCCCAACGTAAGACGGCTCCAGTAACACTTTCTCTGATCGCTCAGGCACGCGAGCGGAAATAAGAGCCTTGACATATTTGGTAGGATCAGGGAATTAGGTCGATTTCGCCTAGTGTCAGGAAAAATGGAAACGCGTGATCCTTTTGACATTTGACTCCACGGTGCAATGTTACGGCCTATTACCATTTTACTTCTAGCTGGCCCGACAAATAGGTATCTTTCTGACAAAATCTTTTATTAAGTTTGACAGATGGATACGATATTTTATGCATACGATACAATATCAATGCCACTATTTCAGACACGACTCAAAACATTTCTCTGAAATACCCCCGACAACTTCAGCCACAGTATTTATTAGCCAAATTAATATGGAGAATAGCGTTGACTCACGTGTGAAGCAACGGTCATCATAAGTCTTTGTGCGAAAACGATTCCGAAACGCTCTTCAGCACATCAGTCCAGCCCTCCACTTTACATCTACTTGCTATTCTCTCAAGTCCTTCTAGATGCAACGACACAGACGCCGGAAATCAAATGACTGGATCCGAGTCCACCGGAAGTCTGTAGATGATGTTGTTCACGAGCTTCCGGCGAGGGCGGCGGTAGAAGGAATATCAATAAGGGGATATTTATTCACGATCGCGAGGAGATTCGGAACGAATGGCGGTTTGAGGAAATGTTGTGATTGCCTCTGTGTGACAGAGCGCCACGCCGTTGTCCATACTGGGTGGCGGGAGCACAGTTGCGCCCATTGTTTTGTCAGTTATTCTAATTCAATGAAATAAAATGTGTCTTTGTAATTCCTAAAGTCTCCCAAAAAGTTTTCGAAATGATACACGATGAAATTTAGGTCGCGTTCCGTGACATCGCCGTTTGCGCCATAATCGATTATAGCGTCTACGATACCATCGTTTCTCATCGCCAAAACTAACTTGGAACGGCTTCGTAGACGATGTAATCGATTTTGGCGTGACTCGGAACGGGGGGTTAATCGGTGATCAGGAGTAGAAAAATATGAATATCTAGCTAAAATTAAACTTAAAAGGCGAGATCTCACGCAATGTACCTTACTATTTAATTAATAAACAGTAAAAACATTATTTTAACTAATAACCACTTAGATACATGGGTCACCCTACAAACGACTTCACGCCACTCATAAATTGTCAATGCCCTTAAAAATAAAAGATGTTGTAAGCTTCCCCAAAATAAAAGTTATCATAAAAAAATTGTTTTCATGTAATTACGACTTCAACGTGACCGCCATCAATTTATAAACTGAGTTAGAAAAATTGGTACCTGATTGTGATTGATTAGTGATTACCGATGAAATTTCATCGTGTATACTACTATTGGGAATTCGAGTTTTTTTTTCAATATTTTCCATCCCCTCACCGCTCACATCGTACTTGAAGTTTATCGGATGAAATCATTATCTTCGCTCGCTCAGTCAAAAAGTCAATATATCTAGGAACAGTTTATGTTTTGTCATGTTGTCAAGGTTTAAAGTAATAGCATGTAATAGTTACCTAACATTTGTGTAGTTTCGCATAACTTAAATAATTAAAAAAAAAACATAATAACGCTAATGTTCGTATAGCTACAAACGAAAAAAAAAACGTATATTTACGAAAATCCATCAAACAAACAACAAAGTAACTTAACGGTCCCTGATCTGCCTGAAATTTACGGCGCTATAAACCTACTTTATTTCAACACTTCCGTACACGAGTAGATGCTTATTTAAATTTACTAACCGACCTATTTGCATAGAGCCCCCAACAAATTAATTTGGTGGCGTACTAGACATCTCTGAGATTCGGTGGGTCCTAGCCTGGACTGCCGGACCACGGAACAGCTGATAATTAAACCTTTGAATAATATTAATTACCCTGTTAGTTTTGCTTGGCTTTTAATTAATGAGCATGCGTGTATTGATATATCGGTAGGCTGGTAGTCAATGGAGAGCATAAAACATGTTTTAAACTTTGCCAAGAAATGCTAGACAAAAACGAATGGCAACATATGTGACATATTAGGTCACCACCACTGCTTGTTTTGATTAGGATGCGGTGTATAGAGCTGAAGTCTTATTAGTTAAAGCGTATTGTGGGAAGTAGCCCATAACCGCAGACTAAAGCCCCATCTGCACGAGTCTGCTATATCATTAACTGGGAAACACTTAATTAGAATCTGTACTCGGAGCAATCAAGATGACATGTAGATTTCTATACTTAACTTCCATGGTGTGGTCTGACTCTACATAATGTTTTAAAGCATCAAAAACATAAAAAAGTGTCTCGTTACACTGACATTTATTTTAATCTAGGTTTTAATGCGGGATACAAATAAGAATAACACTTTATTCAATGAAAAGATCCCGACACAATAATAACACCGTAATTAATTGAGGACAATTTTTCCTGCCATGTCGCTGCAAGGCTTTCACAGTGTCGAAACATGCTACAATACATTTTCCTATAGTAAGAAGTTGGTAACAGGTCGCGGTGCATTTATCAACAACGGTCGCCTTTTTGGGAGACTTTAAGATTGTGCAGGCTAACGTTGCAGGCGTCAGGTTGGGTTACACTATCTTACTAGTGTGAGCCTAAGTCTTAGCTTTGACTCAATTAACTCCTTGTTAGTTGGCACTAACTACGGTTTGACGCTTAATAATTATTTGACTTATACTCGTATCAAAACTAACTAAATAAAAAAATGGGACGATCTCGTTAGCAATTTCCTCTCTAATATCGTGGAAATACCTTCAAATGCAAACAACCCACAATCCAAATAGAATTAAGTTTAAGTTCGCCTCGTAAATATAAATCGAGAGACTTTGAAACCAAGCTGAGCAGTAATCTCCTAACCTCTAGACAGTTCGACTGTACAAAGCAAAAAGTAACTTAACGTAGCCGGTATTTTAGGTGTAAATTTCCCCATTTGCTGGTCATGATTTCATTTTGTTGCTGAAGCGGACTCATTAATCGCAATAGAGTCTTTACTTTATTGACAATAAAGTTCAGAGTTGCGTGCCTTGCATTCATTTCTGTTTTATTCCTTGAATGATGGATGTGGTTTCAACAATTGTTGCGGGTTTGGTATATGAAACAGTTTGTTTTGTTGAGTTTGTTAGTTATTATTAACTTTTTAACCTTTTCATCCTTCTACACAAACGAATAGATGTGTTTACTTAGGTATTTAAATTGCCCATAAAATTTAATGACCTGAGTACCTATCTATTCGTTTGTGGCTGTAGCAACAAATTTCTTATACATATAAGTGGTTTAGTAAGTTACTGTTTTATCCGTAACTATGATTAAATACAATTGAACTACTTGACATGTAGCCAATAATATCTAATGATTTAAAAGCAGTGTCCAATAAAATCTGCATCGACTTTATAGTTGATCATCTCTAACAGATATTATTTTCCACATGATGATTAGTTCAATTGTGTCTCGCTGCAGATAGTGCGTGCAGACTGAGTGGTGGAAGCCTTTTTGCCCTTTTTGTAGTCAGTGCAAGTATGTTGTGTCCTCTCCTCCTTTTATCTCGGTCGGTGGCGAGCTCATCCTATCTGTTCGCTTCGATTTTGAACGTGGCTTCATCGGAGTAGATGGCAAAGAGATGGAAAGGAATATGGTCTATACCTTACCCAGAAGTGGCTCATTTAGGGGAATTGATATATCTCTTCTCTTCTACTCCCTGGCCGCTTTATCAGGAATTTCAGAGAGAGAGAGATAGACCCAGTAACAACCAATAGACATAGTTCTACCTAGACACTCTTGAGAAACCCTAAAGACTATTACTAATAAAACCTTAAATGCAATTTTTTTCCAATCACGAACCCGTTTTCGCTGTTTCGTATAATCGTCTTTCTTTCACTTTTATCGCTCTTCGGTAGATTGATTTATAAAGGCCCACTTTATTAAGGCTTATTCGGGACCTTATCTAGTAATTAAGCTAACCTTCGCCTGTAATCCGAGTAAACGGGGTGGAAACCGGCTTATACTCAGAGCCAACGGTCGGGTCCAATTTCGGGTAGCAACTCTGGGCGGTAGTTCTAATAATAAAGGCCTGAATAACCGAAATAATGTTGCCAAAGGGCTAGCCCCCCGTTTTGAAAAATTGAACCAATCACTAAACGTGGGTACAACTTTGTCTCTATGGTCTCTATCAACCCGTAGGGAAAACGGTGTAACACTATGTACTGTTATCAGAGACTAATATCCAATTGACTGCGCCTGCGGGGAATGCGGCTCGCCAAACGTTTGTTGTATTCATCAAACGTTCGCATATGCAACCTATACGCATACGTACGATGAAGGGCCGCCAAACAGTTTCGCAGCGGCTGACCCAATCACAGCTCTCTGACCTCGTTCCCCGCCGCCCGTAAATTGGTGAGTAGTGTTTCAAAGGAAAATGTATCTATGCGCTCTCTACTGGATAAGTGCTTCCTGACTGTTATGTAACTCTTGACGGTAGATAAAAAGACTGAATAGCCGAAACAAAGGGGCAATCTGAAAAAGGCATGACATAATGTCTTGCATAGATATTGAAAAAAAAATTAAGTTAGTTGATTAGTCTATTCTAAATCGGTTTTAACATGAATTGTAAGGTGACCAAAATATCAGAATGAATTTGGGTACCTAATTAATTACTAACGCATAGTTGTAATTATTTAAATACTATCTTAATAACTGAAACCGCAATAATTTACCGATTTAGAAACAATTAGTTAGAATCATGACCCCAAAGTATATATTTATTTATTTTTTATTCAGGTAAACCTTACAGCTTTTAATATATAAATGCAAGTGACAATAAAAGATATTACGCTAATTACAAGGTACTCAAATATACATTTCAATACAGCAGTTTTAAGAACGATGGTGACTTATGTATGTATTAGCAACATGAATGATGTAGTTTGTTTTTCCGTTGATGAAAAAGAGTTACTTTAATCAAGTATCCAGATAAACGGACAGGAGTAGATGTTGACCTAGATTGACACATCACCCTATTATATAATATAGGAACAAAACTAATCTGTGGAGGGTTTAGGCATGCACACAGTCACACTACAAGTTACAGCTGCTCAGTGCTCTGAAAGCTAATACCTCTTTGCATATGCAAGTGTCCTGACAAAATTATATCTTAGCATAGTTAAGACTTTACTGATTGGGTATTGTCTTATGGAAATACTAAAATACATTCCGATAACGAATGTGAAAATTTTGGTATTATTACTTTTACAGTCTTCACAAAATAAAAGGCCCGTTTGTCCAGTTCACGCCCATGAAGTTTTAACCCCTAACGCGTAGGTATAATAGAAGCGGTTTTCTTAGGTGCAACTTAACTTAACGTAGGCACCAGTTGGTTTTTATTACCTACGCATTAGGGGTTAAAACTTCATGGGCGTGAACTGTCAAAACGGGCCTTTTATTTTGTGAAGACTTTATATGAAATGAACCTCGTGACGTCACAATATAACAAGAATGTAATCAGTTCTCTAACATGAATCCTCTGTCAAACGAAAAATTACTATTGCTTACATGCCATTCCCGTATGGGAAAAGAGTGTATGACGCTATTATGTATATGTATAAAAATACTCTAAAACACATTTGTTACAGTTGAGTATTTCTAAATTTCTTAATAAATATATCTTGCAGTCTTGCTATAAACCAGGACGCGGCGTAGCGTGGCGTTGAACACAGTGGGTGAATAAATCTTTGTTAAAATAGCACAGCCCAGACAGTCTCTATGCAAGTGGCGGCTGGTTATCTCTTCGTACACCCCTTCCCCTTTCCCCGACCCCCGACCCCCGGTTAACTCACTTGCCTTTAATATCAAAATGTATATTACATTCAACAAGATGTCACTAGATGCGCTTAGCACAGGGGGCGGTGCGAATTTGCGTCATACTGAACAGGCTAAGCCCAGCTAACCGGTCCATTGGGCTAGGTATGTTGATAATTTTACAGCTTGATTGAAAACTAATTGAAACAACTTTAAAGCCTTCATAATTTGAAGAATTGAATTAAACTTCACATATATGAAGAAATATCACTTGACTTAATATCATTTCTTTAACTGTCTGTGAACTGTATCTGTGTATGATAACAGTGAATAAACGGATTCTAATCTTATCTTAGATAAACTAGATCTATTGTTAGAGATAAGCTCGCCTTTATACATTTTTTATATCTTTCGTGTCTGTATTTTACATTTTTTTGCCATAAAGTATACAGTAAAGTAAAGTAGAATCTCAAACTCAAATTATTTCTCAATCATTTTAGTTTATTCAGTAGATATTACAAAATTAAATATACTTAGGTCCATTTGCACCAAAAACACTAATTGTGATTAGCGCGTTCATCTCAATAAAGTTTGACACGTTTAATACATTTTGACAGCTTCTAAATAGAATAAGGACGCTAATCGTAATTAAGTTTTTGGTGCAAATGGCCCTTAGAATACGTAATTTTTTTAATCTTCTCTACGTTGGACCACTGTGGGAGAAGAAGGTCAAAGAAACTCCCACAGATTAAATTATCAGCCCCTCGATCCCAATTGTTCATTTGGCCAAACAGTAATATATTGCTATATATTTTGATATTATAGCGCAGAAGGTATCGCGTTCGGCTCTAGCGAGAATCTCCTGTGAAGATGAATGAATCAAACTGCGCCTTCCGCGATCGCCTGCTTGTGACGCGGCTCGATATCGGAGGATTAACTTCCTTTATTTCTACTTTTGATTTAGAAGTTTACAAGTGTACAATAATAAATAACAAAAAAACTCTCGGTTAATCTCGTGAGTTTCATCATTATACAGCGTGTCAATTTCATTCGAGCACATATTTTATCCATGCATTGTTTAGGATCCTACAAATCATATAAGTAATGAAAAAACTTAATTAATAAAAGAGTAACATAATAAAGTTCAATAAAGCAGCAATATATAGCGTCCAGATAGTTTTGACTGATAAAAACATTTTATTTTTACACAAGAACATAACGTGTGTCTTGCCTAACCTCCACACAGTCTAATGCAAGTTTTTCCCATTCTTTCTGCTGGGTAAATGTTTACCAAAAGCTTAACAAACTTTTGGAATAAATGGAGCTAAAATAATGCTCTAAAGCAAGTTTTATGTAGAAAGTGAATCATCCCGGCTGACACTTGGCGTGGACGTTACAACTGTTAATTACATACACCACCATCATACGTAAATAGGTGTAACACATCTTCATTAAAAAAACATGATGTTTTCATAATTCTCACAGCATTCACGGCTTTTGCATTGTTTTGACAAAATCAAAAGAAAAAATGTAGTAAATAGTTTAGTTTTCGTCGGTTTTAATTTAGCTGGCCTTATCAATTTCACGAGGCCTGCTACCAGTAAGCGAGGCTTTCCATACATTCAAGAAGTTCTAAGACACGATTTTGATCCCTACGACACATGAAATACGAACGCTATAAAGTCTAAAAGATGTATATGTAGCCCGCGTAATACGTATAGCGGTTCGGCCGCAGCCGCATCCTTTCATGGCGGTTTTAAAACACATTGTGCTATTCAACACCGATGTTTCGGACGTCGAGGGCTATTTGTCACGTACTTGACCACTCGAGAGTTTAATTAAATTGTCAGACACGTAATGAAAATTAACCCCTGCCCGGCCTATAGCGTGTATTACGCGCATTGAGAGAAAATTCGCATTTTTACGTAATTAAGTATGTGGGTACTTCATTTGGTGCTCGGCTAGGCATCAATTATTCAATTAGGCTACAGTTTTGTTTGCGACGAAGTTACAGGGGTCAATGGTTAAATTGGTTACGGTACAAGGTTTGTACGAAGTTTGTCTTGTTTGCTCAACTTGGCGGGGACACTACGATCCCTAATGCTAGTTTCCATCACGGTTATGCAATTTCAAGAGGAAAGAGTGTAAAATAAAATAAAAAAGGAAAATAAATAGGACAAGACAACATATAGAAAATTATACGCTAAGGTATGATTCAGAGCTCGGCAGCATGGCTGCGCAGCATTACTATGCAGGCAATGTTGTTTTTTTCTATCTTAAACTATCTGTATGTCATGTGACTACAATAAAGAAATTACGAATTACGAAACGCAATGTAGCCCTGTCGCCTCACTGATAAGTGCGTCAAATTTGCTGCGTATTGAGTTCGGAATCGAATGTGAAATCTTTGGAGCAATCGCTTATCGGTTGGCTATTAAAAGTCTTAAAAAAAGAGGGGGTTATCAATTCGGTTGTATTTTTTTTAACTGTTCGTTACATCGAAACTGGTACTATTTATTAACCGATTTCAAAAATTCTTTCTTCTTCCGAAAGTGAAGCCCAATAGTTTGGTTCCATTATTTGAAAATATAAAATTGGTCTAGTAGTTTTGGCTTCTTCATGAAAAATCTGTAAAGTTTAATTTGTTTTTACCTGGATGACATTTTACATCCAGCTTTTTTGATGTTTATAGTCATTGTTGTCAGGTAATAAATTCTGACTTTTAGGATCGTATGTTCGTTTATATTATAAAATACGTATGGACTTCACTATACGATTTCGAAGGCTTGTTTTTAGACGACATTTGTATACCGAGCGGGGAGGACTAAGTGATAGGTCGTGAAGTCGATTTATTAAAGTTTCTAACTTGGTGAGTACTTTGTTTGTAGGTACCTACAGTAGGGGGCCTTTGTTTTGGCACGTCGGGATAGGACCCGAGGTGCCACGAGTATGATACTCGGCGTTTGATTTAGCGAGAGAGAGCGAGACGAGACCCGACGTGCCAAAACAAAGGTCCCGGAGCCCTATTTTTGAAATCGCTCGTGTGATATAATTTTAAAACGAGCCATCATAACGAATGATTTTCGTTCGTTATATTCATTCGCTCTGCAACGATTGGTCAGAACCACTCGTTGCGCAAGTCATACGAGCGATTATATCACACGAGCGATTTCAAAAATAGGGCTCCTGTACTGTACCAAAAAAGTCGATTCGTACAGAAAAGCTAATTAGAACATCAAAGTCCTCGCAAAAACACGAAGTCATTTAAAAGTACCAGAAGTGAACAAACAAGTGGAGTGGAATAATCGTCTTATTTCATAAAACATCTCCAGGACGAAATTCACTCACAATCGAGAAAACTTTTGAAATTCACAAATGAACTGTTGGATAGTTTGCTTGACATCTCATAATAATTGAGTTAACGCAAAACAAATGGTGTATATAGGATGAATTTTAGGTCGTGACTCTAACATACTGTTTCTAACTCGGTAAATGATTGCGGTATCAAGCTAGTATTGAAATAATCACAACAATGAGTAAGTAATTTAATAAATAAATTATCTTTATTAATTCTGAATGTTTGATCACCTTACAATTCAAGTTAAAACCTTTTTCAAATAAACTAATGATATGTGTAAGAAGTGTCAAAATCAAAGGCCATAAACAATTTATCACAATGTCAAAAGAATGTAGCACTTGTAAAGTGTGTAGGGTGACCAACTGACCCTGAACCATAATAGGTCAACGTCTTCTGACTGCACGGCGGAACCTGTACTTTTTAGGGTTCCGTACCCGAAGGGTGCCAAACGGGACCCTATTACTGAGACTTCGCTGTCTGTCCGTCCGTCCGTCCGTCTGTCTGTCACCAGGCTGTATCTCATGAACCGTGGTAGCTAGTTGAAATTTTCACAGATGATGTATTTCTGTTGCCGCTATAACAAGAAATACTAAAAATTAAAAGAAATTTAATATTAAGGGGGGCTCTCATACAAGTAACGTGATTTTTTTGCTCATTTTTGCTCGGTATTGATAATGGTAGCAGGTAGACGCTTAAAATGTTTACAATATATTGAGTATATTATTTATTAATTAATTAAATTAAAATTAAATTAATATTTAGGGGGGCTCCCATACAAAATGTTTTTTTGTTTTTTTGCGGTTTTTTATAGATAATGGTACGGAACCCTTCGTGTGCGACTCCGACTCGCACTTGGCCGGTTAATTAATCCTTTCCTGGATGTGACGCTCAATGTGCTCTTTGGTCATATTAACACCAAGCCTGGAAAGGTATATCTGCGTCTTCGGAGCGGCAGCTTTGAGTCTGCACTCGGCGGCGGGGGCGGAGCCACGCTGATTGCCTCTGGAGCGGCGCTTCCTGTTTTGGACTAAGATAAATCCATCTCTATCAACGGTCGCGTTCGGCGGGCCACGGATGGGCATGGCCGGCGTCGCGCACGGCGCAGCAATCGAACGCTACGACCGTTTATGCCGTAATTTTGTTTACATGGTTGACATCATGCTTGTATTTTTATATAGTTACTTAATTGCACCAGTTACGAGAGGTAGCAAACTACACGTGTGATCGGAACCCTTAGAGTGCGAATCTTATTCACACTTGACCGTCAATTAATTAATCATAGCCTTGCCAGGATTTTGTTAGGCAACCCACTCGCGATGTATTTTCTAGCATACAAAATTAGATAAAAATCAAGTATCATCGAGTAACAGATGGGTGAAGGTCGAGCTCTCTCGGATCTTAAACTAATAGGTTTGAAATCGCCTTAGCATTGGCTACTAAGGGGCTACGGGGCGATGCCCTCGCACTGCAGCGCACCAACGCTCACCTCCGTTGTAAAAAAAACGAATTAGTTTATTAGAGGCTTTCTCATTTTCCCGTTGCTGCTTAGTTATAAAAGGATAAGTTAGATCACGTGGCCAATAAAAAAAACTGTGGCTTGACTTATAATTTCCCATTTATTTGCATTATTTTTTTGCAGCGCGCACTTCACTGTGTGACCATAGATAGCGATAGATGTGAGCGAGATAGCTTGCGAGCGGATGCCATTTTCAGATCTATTCTTTATCTGCGCGGCTTTTTACATTCAATCTGGTTTGTTCCGTGAACTATTCAAAGCATTGTTTTCTAGAACCAGACCTCAACCAGACACTTCACAACACACCCCAAAAAACATACTACTTTTACAAAATCCCGGCAAACGAGTTCTACATGCAAAAAGGTTTGAAATATATAAACATTTTAATACTAGCACTGGCGGGTACAAAAGTGGGGATGTGGTTTGACGAGACCACAAAGGCTTTGCATGTATTTGAGGTCCAATGAATAACATGTCCAGTGCAGGTCGGCCCGGTCGATTGATAGTTTGATAGGCTGAACATTGCACTGCCTTGATCAGCTCACTTTGAACGCGCAGTAGTTTACTTGCGAAATGGATATTGAAATTGGAACAAACTGCGATGCAGTTTTATATCTCTTATTACGCTACCTGCAATATGCGAGTAGTTAATTTAATAATAATAATGGATCTGAAAGTAGTTTAGTTTAATACGATCTATAATTTTATACCCCTAAAGTTTGCCTAACTCTTAGACCCTTTCAGCACCAAAAAGGCCGATGCTCGCCCTAATCGCTGGCCGCTTTCCGACTTTTTATTGCGCAGTAAAAAGGCATAAATAGGTACGTTCCTTACTCATAAAACCTATGATTTATCGTCGTTTCTTTGAGAACTTCAGTAGCAGTAACTTGTTAAATAAATAACGGCATCGGCGGTGTTGGTTCGAAGCTGTGTATCAAGTATTAAAATCTTTGAAGTGAAGATGACCCTTCCAGGCTTGGAATGCTATCTATGTTGCAAAATGGTTATGCCAACTGGGATATCAATACTTCAAAATCCATTTTGTAGAACTGTGGCAATTCCGTCCCAAACGTTTATACGGTGTGTTGATCTGTAAGAGGTTTTCCTAATTGGGAATTTTCGACATTAGTTTTCATGACGTTTACGAAATAAATGTAGCAATGGCAATGAATTTCACTATTCACTGTAGTATCCTTTCGGAGCGCTGTACCCATTGTTTTTTGAACAACTATCATAATCACGAGATTAAAAACTAAATGACAAAGTTAAAAACTAAAAAAAACCCGACTTCGAGACCTTTATCTCAACCCTCTCTGCTCCCGTTGCGAATGTCATCTAAAAACACGAAAATGACCCAACAACATCTGCTATATGGACGAATATTGGTCAGCCCACAGTCACAGGAAGGAAACAATACGTTATTTAGTTTACCGTTAATACGTTATGTATGACATTACACTTTTCAGATATTTTCATGTTGTAAAAAAACTAGTAAACCGATTCCTTATTTTCAAAAAAGGGGACCAAGCTTATGAGTAATCCTTTCAAACAAAAAAAGAATTGCTGAAATCGGATCATAAATAGTACCAGTTTTGATGTAACACACATTAAACATAATGATAAAAAACATAAAACTGAATTGAGAATCCTCTCCTTTTTTGAAGTCGGTTATAAATTACAAATCATCCTCGTGTGAATGAACCGACTATACGTCACAAACATAGTAATTCAGGATTATTATTAAGAATTGAAACAAAAAGAAAAACATAAAAAACTGACTTCCACAAACCCTATTTGATAAGCCAATGTCAAGTGCTTTTTGAGCTTGATACAAAATGTAACCCTGTATTCCCCCCCCCCCCCTCCTGGGGAATTAATTTTGTCAAATCTCATTTCAGTGCTACCCTACGCTACGGAACCCCTCAACAAAGTTTCTTGGCTCTAGGTCCACCGGTTTTAAGCTAAGCGTTGCCCGTCAGCCACGCATAGTAGATTGTATTTGCTGGTGGCCATGTGTGGTCTTCATCATCAGTTCCGCATCACAATATGCTTACCATGAGTAAATGCACGACTTATTATGAAAAACACAAAAATCACTATAGGGCAGCCTAATATTTGAAGAGTTCCCTCGATTTCTCCAGGAGCAGATCCTGACCTGGTGTCAATGGGACCAATTGGAAGGTACCTTTCAAACAAAAAATAATTTTCCAAATCGGTCCATCCGTCTAGGCGCAATCAGACATTTAAAATATATATATCCCGACGAATTATTGTAAACCTCCTTTTGTGAAGTCGGTTACTAAAACAGAATTCCTTTGACCTTTTCAGTGATTGATTTCAATTAAAAGTAACTGACTTTTTTTCGGAATTGATGTGTGACGTCATGAAACATGGCCACGGCGTTAATTAAAGTTTGCCTAATTAATCAGTGAGAGAGAGAGTAAAGTTCCCTTCCATCGTAACAATAAGGCCAACTTTCAATGAACAGTGGCTACAGGGTTAGAGAGTTGAAATTGAAAAATGAACTTAGTTTGTGTTCTCGCTTTTAAATTAATTTTGCCATTTTCCCATACGGGGTGGCAAAGGTACGTTTTACGTCTCATTTTTAGGGTCCCGTACCAGACGGCTCTGCTGTGCGTCCGTCTGTCGGTCTGTCCGTCAGATGGCTCTATCGCACGAACATTAATAGCTATGAAATTTTCCACAGAAAATGATTTTGATTTTAATTATTCCTATTTTGCCGCTATAGCAACAAATACAGAAATACACGAACTATTAAAAAATAAAGGTGTCTACATGAAACGTGATTTTTTGAACTTTTTTTGTAACGATGGTGCGGATCCCTCCGCGTGAGAATCTGACTTACTCTTGGCCGATTTTTCCACAATGATCAAATTCATCACTTAAGATGAATTGGATCATTGTGGAAAAACGAGATTCAACAGAAAAATATACAATCCAGCCAGGTGTAGTATGTTTTGCATGCGAAGGGTACCAAACTGAACCGTTAAATCTGTATACCTATACAATCAGAATAATATAACAATCTTTGCTCGCAAGGATATTTTTGCAAAGTGAAAACCCAATACTACCTTCATGTACAAAACATGCAAACTCGACCATCATAGGTAGCCAGCCAGCAACCGGACCAAAAATAAATAAATCTGAGAAAATATGCAGCTGCTGTGACACAAATAAATAAATTATATTGAGTATATACGTACATATGTCGAGGCCGCCCTAGAAAACGTTGGAGTGACGAGCTGAGGGACCGCAACAAGAACTGGTGGGAATCGGCCCAGGAGCGAGATGCATGGAAACGGGGAAGAGAGGCCTTTGCCCAGCAGTGGGATGTTATAGGCTAATAATAATAAATAATAATAATAAATATATAATGTCACCGTAAATTTGTGTAACCCGCGAGATTACATTCTAAATGTTTTAAATATGTTAGATTGTAATCTGTCGATATTATTGTGAACTGTAACGAACTTCATACAATATAACGCGTTACTAGATAAAATGAAATGATGAATCACTGGGCAAAGTGGTGTCGAAAAGTTGTCGATCTTGTCTAAGTTGACAGATTTTAATCTAACGGTTTTTTGTCGTTAGATTGTAATCACGCGGTTATCTGGGGGCGCGGCAGCGCCCCCAAGCCAAGTCGAGCAAAACATACGGGCGCAGCAGTAACATCCTTTACAGGAAGCCATTCAGAGCATATTTGACCTACCTGTTACTCCGCTGTGGATAAAGATAGAAACCTGAATTCCCGGCGGCTAAAAGGCACCATGTCATAAGACATATTCTCAAAATTTCAATAAATTTGAACCAGTAGAGTTGAAGGTACAGCAATTCAAAGTTCCTCAATTTTGACACTCACTGACTCACTGATTCACGATCATGAAAACTCTAAAGGTTACTTCTAGCGAACCCACAAGCTTAAAATTTTGAGCATGGTTAAAGTTTAGCCTGCAAAGCCAAGGAAAACTCAAACATTGCGCAATTTTAGCCCCAATTTCATAATATATTAATTATCAATAAGCTCAGTACACGACTACTTCGATTCATCGCTATTCCCCATTAGATGTCGCTATGTGTATCTTGAATCGCGGTATGGTTTGGTTCCAGCTATGATTTAAATAAAGCGGTTACAATATTGTCTAATATCGCTATTCCCCATTAGATGTCGCTAGGTGTGCATTTCCTGAATCGCGGTATGGTTTGGTTTGAGGTATGATTTATATTTATATATTCACCGCCCAGACTTGTCACAAATCGTAACATCAAAGCCACAGAGAAGAGCCCATAGAGATAGGGAGTGGGCTTTGAGAAAGTCGGTAGCTAACGCACAAGAAATAGTACCCGAAAAGAAAAAAAGGAAAGTTACTTACAAAAAGAAATGAGATCCTAACAAAAACATGCATATGCATATACAAAAACGCCAGTCTCGCAGCCTGCGCAGTTTATTCTACCGTAAAAAGTTGTGAGATCTAATTTTAAACCAAGTCGGATAATTTAACCAGTATCTGTGTATGGTAGAATCTTTCCAACAACTTTATTATCGTATACTGTTAAGTAACTACCTAGAAAAGTTGTCGACTATAGGACCGTGTGTGCAACGTAATGTACCTATTGCTCTCGCTCCGAAATAATTCGTTGTTTTCTTATTAGTTAAGTTTATCTTTATTTAGAGATGTGTTGTGTTGAGTAATAATATTCATTTGTGCTCTGGGTGCTATAGAGTGGTCAGTTGAGCGCGATTGCCAAGTCATTCTAATTATTATTGAAGAAATAAAGATGTCTTATATTGATCCGATCACTATAAATGTTATTAGTTAACTAATTAGGTAGTTACTTAACAGTATACGATAATAAAGTTGTTGGAAAGATTCTACCATACACAGATACTGGTTAAATTATCCGACTTGGTTTAAATTTAAATTAATATAGCGTTTACGGTAGAATAAACTGCGCAGGCTGCGAGACTGGCGTTTTTGTATATGCATATGCATGTTTTTGTTGGGATTACAATATTACGGGTGACATATTTATTCCGAATCCCTGGCCTGACATACACAATCAGGGAAATCACATTGAATTGTATTTTTATATAAGAAATAGTGCTTAGTATCGGGTTACGGTATTGGTGAATTGATATCTTGATCAGGTTTCGTCTATCTACTAATGTAAATATAAAGTGTTACGTACGTAATATTTTACCCAAAAATAACAATTTATGTTATGGTGATGGAAAACTTGGGAAAACCTCTCAATAGCTGCGGCGATGAACCAGCCCTCTGTCAAACAGATCATTAAATTTAGCTAAACGTATGCAATATGTATTTTTGAAATTAGTTAAAAAGGTTTTTCTGCACTGTTGCTGGCAGCATACAATTTCCTATCCAAACAACAAACATACCTCATATGTTAATATCCGATCCCAAGACTACTGTCGTAGGGCTAAGCAGGTGTGTACACCACCACACTACACTACACTACTCTACAATTATAGGTGCACATCACACTCACCCACTTCTCACCTGTGCATTTTCATTTGCTTTTTAATTTATAATTTTATGTTTTTTCCACTGTTTTACCTCCGTACAATGTCGAAATGTTTAGATTAAGTAATTTAAATCCGTTATTGGTAAGTTTTAATTTAGCTTTAATTTAGTTTTAATTTAGCTTTTATTAAGTTTTAATTTAGCCGTATAAAAACAGTGTAATTTAGCTGTAGATTTTTTAAGACAAATAAAATAAAACAAATAAAATGAGATGGGATTGAACGTTCATAAAGTCCCATGAAAAGTGTCCATGGCGAGATGGATGAGGGTCATCGTGATTATACTGTGATATCGGTTTTGACAGCCCTCTTGCAAATGTACAGGAGTGGCATTTTTGAGGCATTCGAAATGAATCTTGAAATGTATTTCTGTTGCCGCTATAACAAAAAATACTAAAAAACAGAATAAAATTATTATTTAGAACGGCGACCTAGGCAAGAACAGCCTTTAGCAAAACACAAATCGCTCGGAATGATGAGTGTTACTACTGTACGTTTTTTCACTAGCTTGTTTATCACGATTGCGTAATTTTATTAATTTTGCCCGATAGAAAAGTCTCCTGAAGTTGCCAGAAAATCTGTCTGTCACAATGTTTTATTTTACAATTTCGCACCGCATCTCAATTTGTGTACTTGTTATTTATCTAATCATTTTAAAAATGGCACAGTATGTTCCTCAGTTAGACTTACTTTCCTTGGCTCTAACCTTTTTTGATTTTTTATTTAATTTCCTCTAAAAATAAGTTAAGGATTCTAAGTTCTGATCGGCTCCCATACAACAGACATGATCTTTTTGCCGTTTTTATAGATAAAGGTACGGAATCATTCGTGCGCGAGTATGACTCGCACTTGGCTGGTTTTTCTTATTCGGGGTGGCAGAGAGCAGATGATTTTTTTAGGTAGGTGCGTAATGAAAATAAGTAAAGGTTGTCATTTTAAAAGTTTTAGTGAGTATGCGTGTAGCGTGAGTCGTGACACATCTAAAATTGAATTGAATGCTAAACCTAAACCTATCTAAACTAAAGTATAAATATGGTAGAAAGTAATTATGATTTTGGTAATAGAATTATCAAATGTAATAGACAGATGTCTTCAAAATTCAAACATATCATCTTACTCTAGATCTGAAAGTACACGCTTTTGAAGTTGAAAACTTTTTCAATTAGGCCCCTTGGGTTTGACGGTGAAATTCCGAACATCATTTCGCTCATGTAAGGATGTCGGATTGACTGCTACAAAGTTTTGCGTCAACTTACGTTACAGGAAAAGTCCCAAATTCTGAGATATTCACGAGTAGGTTGGTGTGGTTATCGAGTTTGACATACTAATTACAATGTTATTCTCCTACCCACTATGATATTAGGGTAGTATGTTTATAGGATTATTTATGTATGTAGCTCTTCTTTTGGAATTTGTCTATCGAGTTTGGGCTTATCGGAACGCTATGATTTTTTCAGGTTTTAGAATATATTCATCTTTAGTGTAAGTTTGTTTTAGTACATGTCAATATATAAAAAAAAAACAACTAGGTATGGCTCAATATTTATTTAGTATTAAATGTATTTTTAGCCTTATTTGGGAAACTTTCCACATAAGTATTATGTAACATCATCATTTTGATATGCCCCAACATCATGTATGTGCAGAGAATAGCAATATTAAACGAAATATGTAAGTGATGAGAAAGTTAAGAAAGTTAACAGAATGCGTAAATGAGTCGGTATTATGCGTAAAACTTTCAACAGTTTGCACCGTCAAGTTATTAATCGATTTCCAACAACAGACAAGAAGAGAAAATTGTATGAATTATTCAAAATACCATTAATTTAATTAATTCTTGCGACATACCTCTAGCTACGGCGACGGGTGTCTTCAAATTTGTTTTTCATATTTTTGTCAAAACAGAAGGGTGCTTGAAGTGGTGATTGACTTATTCATACACGGTGTTTTACAAATATGAACTGTTTTCGAATAAAACGTGAAAAACTGGAAAAAGTCCGAATTTTTTGAGGTTTTTCCCCCCAAAAAGTTGTCCCCCCACTTTCAAGGTCGGAAAATTAGGATAATCAAACCGAACAATCCCTGAAACAAATGGCTTTGTTGGAATTGAATTAATGTAGTCTCCCCATACATTCGAATTCTCTATGTTAATATCTCTGGGCTAATTAGCAGCTTATCTTTTTTTAGAAGGATCCATCACCTAAGTGCACTCGGCGTGGATGAATAAATTTATCAACCGACCACACATATGTATCATCGCAACCTCTGTCGTGTAAGGCTTTGTCTTCAGTACTGTTTTCAGACTAGTCGACATTCATCTTTCCATGCAGAAATTCTGAATAGCTATGTTTAAAGGGTACGAACATTCTTGTATGGTACCTAGGATAGTTGAAACTTGCAAGTAAGTACCTTAAATTTCGCTATTTCGTAAATAAATGACTAAACACATATTCAAACTGAATAATCTCAGAAGAAGATAGAAACATTTACGACATTTTGACAAGGAATATTTGTTGTTTGTAATTAAATCACTATCGATAGACATGTGTTTTAAAGGTGTACACGAAAAATGTGACATTTTAGGGAATTTTTTATCAAGCATCTCAGAAAGGTTCGATGTTCGATGTTCTTTGTCTAAGGTTGAATAATTAATTCATAATTTCAATATTGCACACAGGACGGGACAAATAAATAGGCATAAAAAGTGCATATAGGCGAGCTTATCTCTAGTAAGAGGTCTCTTCCAGCAAACCAAGTAAGGGAGAGAGGTAGATTGCAGAGTAGGAGTAGACCCATGTGTACAATAGCACCCACCAATTTTCGCGAATAAATAAACTAAATAAACAATAAATAAGCGTTAAAAAACTATAAATAACACATAAAGAAACACAAAAGTGAAACCCGGGTACCCAGCGCCAGCTAACCGGTTGTCATTTCATTAAATCGGTAAATTACGCCTGTATAATTTTTTGTTTTTGTTTTATACGTATGAAATCGGCCATCCACTACATCGCCGGGTAGCTGGCGCCGGCTATCCGGGAACTACTGTGTGTGAAAAAGCACACGGTCGAGCTTCTACCTCTCAAACAAGAGAACTCGGCTTCAGTGCCGGCCGGTGGTGAAAGGTCCCAGTCTCGAATGCGTGGGAGGAAAAAAAGCGTGTCGTCTCTGGTTCCAGTGTATTTATCTGTATGTTGGTTATGCTTATCCAAGCATTGCAACCGACTTTTGCTATAACCGAGTCAGCATTTTTTTCTCACGAGACCCAACGGGGCAACAAAGGCAGGGTAGGGTAAGCACAAAGATCAAAATGTCCATACAAAACGGAAAGTATCCTAATTCACTTACAGATACACGACCACGACACACCACGACCCCTCGTAGGCAAGAAAAACAACTGAACAGTAGCAACTGTATGGCAACTATGTACCTATTTTGCTAATCAACAACAAACAAAAGGGGGCGATTCTTTCCCTACAATTGCACTAAATAGGTCAATGTTTCCAATTACAGAGTTCTGGGCGCGATTCTGCGCTTTCGAGAATTCGCTAAGTAGAATTGTTTTAGTCAAATCGACGTAATTAGAAAGTCTTTGAAAGGTGAAACGTTTGTGTTGAACAAGTTAGATTGAAAACAGGGATTGGAGAAACACTGTTATTTTGTACCTGAATAGGTAATATTTTTTAATCAGGTTCTACCGAACCGCTGAAGTCCTTTTTGGGGTAAGGTATCACAGTCATCATTTGTATTCACATCACAGATGTCTATTAGCTAGTTTATTAAGTAGTTTGTATTTCTGGTACTGTTATTATTATTATTACGAGCCTGTAATGTCCCACTGCTGGGCAAAGGCCTCTCTCCCCTTCTTCCACTCTATACGATTCTGGTGCTGTAGGTTGCAAATATTGTTGTTGCAAAATTGCAAATGTGCGATAATTCTCCTCGAGAGGAGACTTTGAAAGGGTCGCTGGATCGATAAATTAATGGACTGTATTTTTAGCATATAGAAGAAATATTCGATTTAAAAGCCGGAATCACAATAATTAGCATACCACCCACCTTTTCCATCCACGCTTCGTTCTCTCAGCACCAGCACTATAATTCGGCGAATTTCGAGGTCCCGGGATGTGCACACGGCCGTGGCGATGAAACAGGATATCCAGAAAGTGCTGCGCGTTTCGGGAGACCAGCAGGAGAGTGAAAACCAGGAGCAGAAAGCGAAAGCTGCTAATGGTCGCGCGTCGATACGAGAACTCACTTCACGATAAAAGTGAAGGAAAGTGCGGGTATATTATGTATAATAAAATCATTGCAATACCCGCTCTCAAATCGAATATGAAAATACGAAACATACAGAATATACCGAAACTCAACGTCAAGCGGCAACCAGTGAAACCAGCTCATATAGGGTCTGGTAAAAATGAAATAAAAATTCTATGTCACTTGGTTACAAATATATAGGCTTTTTTAAAAAAATCTAAAAATCGTCACCGTTTATCACATTAAACCTTCGTTCACGAAACCTTCATTTTTTCCGGCCCGCGTGTGACGTCAGCAGTCGAGGCATATCTACCGGAGGAGTCTGGAACCTCTGGGTTGCGAGTCTCTTACGGGTATGGCTTGGCAGTGTCCCTATCGAGAGCGCAAAATTATTTCGTTTGTAGCGCGCGTGGCTCATAGATTGCGGCAAATTGCCATTTTTTTGTATGTGGGCAATATTGCCCCATACAAAAAATGGCAATATTGCCGTAAAAATGGCATTATTGCCGTAAAAATGGCAATATTGCCGGCTCGGCACATCTAGTCTCGGCACACCAGCGAAAAGTCAAAACAGGTTTTCTTGCGCCCCGCCATAAGCCACTGGCGTACGCGACTCCCAGCCTAATCTGTGTCCCAGCCCTGAACGGATGCCTCTGTTTATTCGTAGAATTAGCGAGATAATATAAAATTATTTGGATAAACGGTACACGCTTTATTTGGCTTAATAACTTCCGGTTTTTGCATGTTAATTAAAATAGATAAGATGTCTGTTAAAACATTTATAATGATAAAAAAAATGTAGAATAGAGTTTTTTTTCCTGCACCAAACATCAATATGACAAAACTGTGTCCTTTTTGCTGTGGCTATGTAAATATGACTGACTAAAAAAAACAATATTCTTCAATACAATAAAACACTTTATTCCGCACAACATCACTATCTTTACAACGAATCCGGTATGCTAAGAATTCCAGAAACGTTTGTCAAAGCTAAACATTCTTCTGGTCTATAAATTTCTACGGTAAAAGGAAAGTGCTCAACAAAGAGTTGTAAAGAGCCAAACGGGATATCCGTCGAATTCTCTTTTAGTATTATATAAGGATTTGTATTCAATGCTATTTGAATTATGGCGCAATCGAGATTGAAACATAGGTTTGTGGGACGATGAAATAGCCGGACTGCAATTTGAAACCGTGCCAATTGATTGGCCGAGGCATTAGTGATCATTGTTGTCATTAGTGCGGGTCTGCGGGTCGATTCTCGCGCCTTCGATATACGGATATCGAGACCAATATTGATAGATTCCCATACGAAATCACTCGATATAGGTGTAGATATCGTATATCGAAGGCGCGAGAATCGACCCGCTGGGGTATGATTCTCGCGCCTTCGATATACAGATATCGAGACCAATATTGACAGATTCCCATACGAAATCACTCGATATAGGTGTAGATATCGTATATCGAAGGCGCGAGAATCGACCCGCTGGGGTATGATTCTCGCGCCTTCGATATACGGATATCGAGACCAATATTGACAGATTCCCATACGAAATCACTCGGTATAGGTGTAGATATCGTATATCGAAGGCACGTGAATCGACCCGCTGGGGTATGATTCTCGCGCCTTCGATATACGGATATCGAGACCAATATTGACAGATTCCCATACGAAATCACTCGATATAGGTGTAGATATCGTATATCGAAGGCACGTGAATCGACCCGCCGCTGGGGTATGATTCTCGCGCCTTCGATATACGGATATCGAGACCTATATTGACAGATTCCCATACGAAATCACTCGGTATAGGTGTAGATTTCGTATATCTATCGAATGCGCGAGAATCATGCTCCTGGATATTTGTGTATGTTGTTGACTATTTGCTATTTATCACTATCCTGGGGTATCTTAGTGCGCGATTGTGACCGGTGATATTGTACCAGTCAAGTTTATTTGTCTCAAGTACATGTTTATTGAAAAGATTCTGGATTATTCCAATAATTTACCTTTCATTTATAGTCAACATACTAGTAGATGAGTTGGCGCAGGTGGAGCAGGAACATGATTTCACCGTTAAATTTTATAGAATTCATTACGAAATGAAACTAAAATTAATTACGATGTACTCTTTAAAAAGGTACCACATAAACTTGAAAAAAGTAAAAATGCCTCTGTTTAAATTGTTAACAAATCGCCACTGACCATCCCCATTCCTTGATGGAAACTCAAACGGTATTTTTATTGAACGACCCGCTTTTACGAACCGAAATCGGCAAACAGAATTCGAATTTTAAATTCATCCATTTCTTCGTGAAGTTTCACATAGAATTTTTACGTGCTGAGGCACTTCTCCGTCTTTTTGTATTAGAAAACCTAACGCGGGTGGTTGGTGATGAATGATGATACAAGGCTACATTCTAATTTTGAATTTAACCGGTTAAGAAACTTGTATGATAATTTATTTTTGAAGATACTGTACAAGGATTTTTTTGTTCCATAAGTAGATATCCAAAATTATTATTTGTTTTATGTCTCGAAAATCTAAAAAGTTGTACTGGTTACTTACGATATTCGGAGCATTTCATTTGAGGGTTTCGAAGTGATACCGTATATATTCATGACGTTTCTTACCTGTAACAAAATATGATCAAATCAATTATATTATTTCACAAATCGTAAATAAATTAATGAAAACATGGTGGAATAATAAATGACGATAATGTCACCCCCACAATTGAGAAAAATCCATTAACATCGTGTTTTGTCTGTAAAGTCTCTTAAGGACAATAAAATGGCCATACATAAAAACATAATACCTACCTACACTCGTAATTTCGTAATTTCTTTATTGTACTCACATGACATACTTAGTATAAGTACTCATAAACATTACCAATCTGGCACAGTCACGTAAAAACAGGCAACCCCTCCACTTAAAGCGCGGTGTACCGCGAAAATTTTCCGCCCATTCAAAATTAAAGTGAACTACACAGTGATTTCCCAAGAGCGCAATCGTGGGACAATATTGAAGGTCGCTCTAAGTCTTATTTCAACGATGTAAGTTTGTATGTTGCTGGCCAGTATATTTTACACTATGTGTTATTTTATTTACATTTTACTCTATATGTTATATTATTTATTACAGTTTTCTCTGTGTTATTCCGAAATCGTTTTGAGTTAGTGCAACATTTGAATCTCTCTACATCCGACTTATTTGCTTGCGAATGTAATCAAGAAAAGGGAGAAATTACGACAAGCTTGTTTGGCAACTATTTTTTTATTGTTTTTATTAATGTAAAGGGCACCGGCAATCTTCCTTAATAACGAATATATCGAGCGAATTCGTAACGTCTATTCATGAGGTACTGCAAGATTTTTGTTGTTTGAGGCCATTTTATAAAGATATCGGGAAATATTTGCAAAGAAAAAACGTGCAGGCAGGGAAAAACTTAAACGAAACAACCAAAGACAACATCAATACTACGCAAAATGTTGAAAACGTTGAAAACAACCTTCATCTCTGATGAATTGTAAAAAAAACAAAAAACTCTGTGACATCCTTGGAGGAAGGAAGTAAAAAGAGTTTCATTAGACAGAAGATAGAACATGGAGGTACAATGATGATTTTCTTGGAGGAAGGAAAGATTTTTATTGATCTGAGTCGTCGGGATCTCACTGGGTGCGATTGGCACAGGACCGGGAAGATTGGCGCTATAGAGAAGAGGCCTATGCCCAGCAGTGGGTCTATATGGGCTGAGGATGACGATGATGATGATGAGGCTTTTTTACTCGGAAAAATACCTAAGAAAGTCATTTGTATTTCCAATTGATACAATACAAACAAATTTTATGTGGCCTGCAATGTCTTTCTTAGTATTTTGAAAAATTATACTGAAATATTTTTTTTTTTTTTTTGGTATGGGTGGTTTTCATAGACGCGTTGGTAAGATGAGATATTATTTTGCCAGTGTCCTTTTAGGTGTGTAAGCATCAAGAAAGATACACCACAAAGTAGGTTTAAATGTTATTCATGATGCCAAATAAAAATATTTTTCCCTTTTGTTTTGCTTTTGCTTTTGCTAACAGATAAACTTTTGCTAAATTAAAACTTTATCCTTAAAAAGAGAGGAATTCCTTTTTAAATTCTTTTAAACTCTAAGGGTCCGACATAGATAGACGTTGGAGGGAAAAGCTGTATTTTACTGTGACTGAAATGTTTTTAAGCCACCGAGGAGGAGGTTTATGTCTTTGATTGGAAAAGGGTGGTCTGTGCGAGTGCCATTTAATTGTTTAATTTATATTGGTTTGCATTATAGTGCGAGTTAATAAGACATATATTTGGTCTAACTATTGATATTCATAATTATCTCATCGCTACGACCCTGCCACAAACATGCGGGCTTATCAGTTTACTTGCACTTATGTATAATAATCACAATAGCATTGTTAAATGCAATCAATTAATACATATTATTATGATAAGCACACAGGACACATCTAATGACGAATAATCAAACAACTGTCGCACCGCACCTTAATTTTATGTGGTGGGTGGTGAGTACCAATCAAAAAACAACTGACAATCAGCAGGCAGCCAATCTGGAGCAGAACGTGACCATCGCCGACCCCGGCGCGGTGAAATATGAAACCACTAGGCAAATTGAAAATTCGACGCGCATTCTGGCAACACTGGTTCGAATCGAAAATTCGAAACACAGTTACGGGCTACGTGAGAGGTTACTGAATACTGAGCGTGGCAGTTGGTGGGCTGATTTATAGGCCACCTATACACTTGAGGTCGTTCACCTGTGAATCTTCCTAGGTCACCTGTTGTTCTAGCGTGAAACTTGAGGGGTTTCTCAAAAATTATATTTGAATTTACAAATAGGGAATTCAAGACGTAAGTGACACAAGCTGCATTCCAGGTATATTCCTATACTTACTTTGTTTTGCAAAAAACGGGATACCTATACATACAGTGCTACATGGATGTTTTGGCACATGGCCAAGGGTCGGAACTAACGCAATCAATCCAATCATTCAATCGATCAATGTTGCAGTGGCGCCCCCCTCTCAGTGTCATCTAAGTGCCAAAACATCCATATATAAATCCATATGTAGCACTACACTATATATAAATATTTTAGTGTCACTTATATATTATGTCACATCTGAGTTCGAAATGAGGTTAATAATACGACACTTATAAATAATTGCAGCCATGTTAATGCAAAATCACTTTTATCTCTTCTATTCAGGATAATAGTCAAAAGCCATCAAAAGATACAATTATTAGCTGATCTATAGATAACGACGTCTCCATACAAACAAAAACAATTTGCGTTTCAAGTTTTTCATCCGAAGAATACACTCAAAGTTGTTCGTTTTGAACTCCCTAAACTTTTTCAATTAGGAGACAGATCGTAGTGGAACGGGACTTATATATATTTCCAGCGGAAAATAGTAGATTGTTTACCAAGGGAGTAACGAACTATTTTTAGGGCGAGAGTGTTTTTTGACTCCTGAGCGACCGAGGGATTCTAGAGTTGAGTCCCGAGTGTAACGAGGGACTCAAAAGTAGAATCCTGAGGAAGCGAGGGATTCAAAGTACATCACTCGAGCCAAAAATAGTTTTTACTCCTGAGGTGGACACTCTACTTTTCATCACCCTCTATGAGAAAAGTAGTAAGTAATCAATAAAATAACATACAAGTACCTATACAGGGTGTAACAGAAAGGAGTGTACAAGCGGAAAGAGGGACATCATTCTGAACAACTTTCACTATGGGATCGACTTGATCAGAGCAACTTTATTTTTAACTCAGTACATTTCGGGCCTAGCGCACAGCTGATCTGTATGGTGGAGTGAAAAATAAAGTTGCTCTGATCAAGTCGGTCCAATTGTGAAAGTTGTTCAAAATTATGTCCCTAACAACCTTCTTTCGGCTTGTACACCCCTCCCTGTTAGACCCTATATTTATTTACACAATTGTCGTGATATGTTGTGTGTAATGGTTTGTTGGAAGAAATCTCTTGTTATCTGTTATAAGTTTTCTGTATGTCATTCTTGTCTTAGTACAATAAAGAAATTACGAATTACAAAATGTCCTCCACATAGTTAAAGATTGTTTAGTATTGGCTAAATCTTAAAAATTGGTTCATAAAGCATTTTCAGATAACCACTAGTTTTTACATACCTATATTCCTCGTGATTTTATTGGTAACAGATCTTGTATTTGTCATTCGCGTTTGTTGGTATCATCTGGAGTTAGACACTCACTTTCACTCATATTCTTTACTCATATCCGCAAACGAAATTGAAATAATTACAGCATTCAGATTTGGCGCGCTTTGTTTACAAATTTTCCACAACTTTTTAAATTATTTGGTCCGTGTTTCGATATCAATTCTGTAAGGTTGTTTCTCTGTTGTCACCAATCGGTGTCAATCGATTCGGTCGATCGGATTATCTAATCTGTGTCGAGTACGCATTTTAGTACAATTTTTTTTTTTTTATTGGCGGCGTTTAGAATCGATCTCTCTTTTAGTTGGGTCTGTCAGCCTGAGTGGTAGTGAAACTGATTAGTGACAGCATTTTTTTTTCCTTTCTACTGGCAACAAAATTAAAAAGTTACTTTTAGTCCCTAGGGACTAAATGACCTACTTTAGTCCCTGTTTGCCGGGACTAAAGTAGATCTTTTTGAATAGATGTGATGAAAAAATATTTACATTACCGCCTCTTTTGTGCTCAAATCTAGTCTCTTTGGTAGGCAACAAGAAAAGCTTTTCTCTATAATTTTAATTACGAGTAAGCACTGGCTAAGAAAGCAGAAGTCTGGCTCGCAGTTGCTAGTTTTGCTAGCTTGATACTAAACTTAGTTTCTGCGACAACAATTAAAACAATAGTAGACTGAAGAAAATATGGCCACTGTATTATGGTTTATAATCAGAAATCGTGAAAGCAAATGGATAACCTTTAATAAACTGCAGTCGTGGTTGCAGTAAAGAAAATACAATTTTAGTGCACTCTAAAATAAAATCTAAGAATAATTAATTATATCTACACAAGAAAAGTGCCAAAACTATTACAACATCTTTTTTTAATAATTCGGATAGGTACTTTGTTGTGTTAATATTTTTGGTTGTTTTAGATCAATTATATCTTACGTGTACCACGAAAGCTTTATATTCAAAAGATTATATTGTTTGGTTGAAAGGTAAAAATTCACTCAAAGTTTAAACAAAAATTGTATTATAGTGAAACCAGAATCCTTCCTTTCCTTGCATAGCGTTTGAAATGAATGCTTTATCAATTTAAATACAGACGTTTGAAGGTTGCACCATAAATGAGCTTTGTTTACTGAGATAAATAAAAATACTGCGTGGAGAAACCATTGATACCATGAATACTTTATGAATGTTTATGTAACATTTTGTTGAAATACTTTGGGTTTCTAAAGTGTCAAAGTTTACTGTATAACAAAGTGACTGGCAAGAATATCCTATCTGGAAATATTGATGGAGGCAATATCTGAAAAAAGTTGTGTAGATCAATAAATATTATTTTTAACTCCGAAATACCACGAACAAATAAAGTCATAACTTGAATAAAACCTCTAGTCACCAGAATCAACTGCTCATTAAGTGAAGTTAATTTATCTCAATAAAGAAGTGTCACGTGATCCACTTACCAGCAGAATACGAAATTCGACGATTATAAACCCAAATCATATTATCTTCCGACGGTTCTAAATTTTTCATTGCGGCGAGTGCTTAACCAAATTGGAGGGGATCGGAACTCATTTTATAGCGAGAAGTTCTATCTAAAATTGGATTTGAGCAGACATAAATTGAGATGAGCGCAAAATTATTATGAGGATGTTGAATTTTGCTCGACATCGACAGTGGGATTGATGTCAGAAAATACCTGTATAGTTTTTTTTTCAAAACTTAAAGGCATTACATTACCTACACCTTCCTGGACACCGGTCGAACAAATTAATAATGGAAAACAGAAGACCTCCTAACATATGATAATTTTATATCATTTTACATTGAAATTACACTGAAATATTTTTAACCTTATGACTTGGTAATATAATTCAGAACTGGGTCTTTTGTGGACGTTGGATGCTTGTTTAGATAATATAGTATCACAAATAATTTGAAAACCGGTCTTTAATGAACGGCCTCAGTCATGATAGAGGAAGCGTCTATTTCAACAAAACGGCTGCGAAACAATTAAACAAATACAACTAGAGCAGTCCAAGTCACAACTCAATAATCAGACAGCAAAGTACCAAGACACTCAGGATCGAACGAGTATGTGACCAGACTACATGACCTGGCTATTTACACTAAACCAGTATTCAAAACGGAGGAGACGAATGGAGGTGCACGACGTCCAACTTCGACTGTCGACCAAACAAACCTAGCAACCAACTTTATTTCTAACACCAAGATGGAGAGTCCAATATCGCAAAACCCAGACGTAATACACGGTTGCTAGGTGTATAATTTGGTTTTTACCCTTTGACACCTTATACATATGAAGAAGGGGGGGTATCGAAGATCTTGAGGTAGATATTGAATTAGGAGTTGAAATTCGAGTTTGCTTTTCGCTGTCTTTGTATTTGCGTGGGATATTAGGGTATATGTTTAAGGAATATGAGCTGAGCTTAAAACGGCGCCTAAGGCAAAAACAGCCGTTAGCAAAACACAAATCGCTCGGAATGACGAGTATTAATGCTGTATGTTTTTCATTAGCTTATTTATCACGAGTGTCAGCGACCAGTGTGACTTTGCTTTCCCATAAACGTTATTTTATTAATTTGGCTCGAAAGAAAAGTCTCCTGAAGTTGCCAGAAAATCTGTCTGTCACAATATTTTATTTTACAATTCCGCACCGCATCTGAATTTGTGTTCTTGTTATTTATCTAATCATTATAAAAATGGCACTGTATGTTCCTCAGTTAGACTTGCTTAGTTTGGCTTTAATCTTTTTTGTTTTTTTATTTAATTTCCTCTAAAAATAAGTTATGGATGAAATTCCGCGCTCTGATTGCCTAAGGTCCGCCCTCAATATAAGGAGGGACGACTATGGCAAGAAGTAGAACCGACAAGACACAGTTCAAAGGACACTGAAAGTCATGGATTTCACTTGGAATATGACAATGCCAATACAAACGCTATTTTTTTTGAGAATCAGTCTGTGTATTTAGCCAAAAATAGCACTAGCATTAGCCTTTTATTTCACAATCGCACGCATTTATATATTTTTTCGTTCCATCTCTTCAGCCTATCCAACAGACATCAAGAAGAGATGCTCACAGTATCACCATAAAAACGCGTATACAATTCTATGTCTGTCTATGTAAGTTTTTGTGGGTTTCTAGATGTCGGAAGCAGAGATTTTCCATTAGGACTATTATTTGCACAGCGCTAGACGAGGTGACAGCCAGAGAGATGATATTGGAATGTTAAAATGTAGATTGATAGAAAATGTTCTACAATAATGGATTCAGACTGACAAACAAAGAAATAATTACAGGTTAACTTTCATAATTTCCATTTTTTTATATTGTGTGAGTAATGCCTCTCGCAAGGTTTGGTCTTGTTTTTAATAAGGCCACGATGTCGATTGTACGGCGTGGCATGTCCTTTTGGGACCCAATCCTTTAAAAAGGATGGCGTTTTGCCATGCAAGCGTAGCCTTTGTCTTGTCGTATCTCTTTCTTGCCTAAACAATTTACCTCAAGCTTTTACATTTAGATACGAGGGTGCAAACCTGTGCCTTTGATTTTCCGCATACAGAAAATAAATGACTAGTGTAGTATTCATAGTATATACTTAAGCGACGAGGCTTCATACTCAGTCACATCGATTCCTTCATGTAGTTTACGAAGGAAATCGTTTTTCCAGCTTACCGAACGGGCTCCATTCGGGATCGCAAACACTCGAGTGCCGAACCCATTCAAATCGATTACGTTTCCGAACGATTCCATATTTGAAATTCTAGTTTTGATTTCGGAATGTTTTTCAAACAGCGGTGGCCATTGCCATGTATGAACAATACACATACAGTGGATTCGGAACTTTATCACAAAATTGCTGGCTGATACGAAACGCCCTATTTATTAGCATGGGGTTTCAAAAGAAAGAAAGTGAGTAATACGTTAATTTTCATCTTACTTTTTTTCTATTATTAACTATGTCATTATTACATTCCCAAAAAACTAAATCTAGCCTTTGTTCGCGCACGGTTATTCATGACAAATTCATTAACAGTTCCTTTGATATGTAAAACGATTTCTTTAACGAGTTAAGGTGTCCCTATTTAGTCTAGTTGGTTCAGGTTTTTGTTGGATTTTCTCACAAAGGCAAAAACGGTTCATTTCATTAGAATTTAAAATAAGCTGTTGAAACTGGATTTACTTTAAGGACTGAAGAGTGTTTGGGATGTGAGTAAAATAATTTAGCCTTAGAAGTTGTTTAGGGTTAGAGACTATTTCCAGCAATATTGGCTATATACTGTGTAGGGAGTGTTTTTATAACTGTTACTTAATTCCATAAATTATTTAAGTTAATTATTCTACTCTCATGTCGTAAAGTTTGAATTACAAACTTTCAACTCAATTCATAATGACGTAGGTATACCATATAAACACAATACCACACCGTATCCAAAAAAAAAATCCTGTCTTCACACTTTTTCTTAAACAAAATAATGTTGTACTACTTTTTAACCGACTTCCCAAAGGAGGAGGTTTACAATTCGTCCGGATATTTGTTTTTTTTTTTTTTTTTTTTTATGTATGTTCCCCGATAGCGCCTAGACGGATGGACCGATTTGGAATTTTTTGTTTGAAAGGGTTTACCTTCCCATTGGTCCCATTGACACCAGGTCAGGATCTGATGATGGGATCCTGGAGAAATCGAGGGAACTCTTCAAATATTATAGGCAGACCTATAGTGATTTTTGTGTTTTTCATAATAACTCGTGCAAATGCACATGGTAAGCATAATATTGTGATGCGGAACTGCTCATGAAGACCACATATGGCCACCAGATCTGCTCAATACTAGGTACAAATACAATGCGTGGCTGGCGGGCAGGCAACGCATAGCCTAAGCCGGTGGACCTAGAGCCATGAAACTTTGTACAGAGGTTCCTTAGTAGCGTGGGGTAGCACTGTGATGGGATTTGACAAAATTAATTCCCCAAGGGGGGGGGGGGGGGGTAAGGGGTTACAGTTTGTATTAAACTCAA
Source organism: Argyresthia albistria (assembly GCA_963457715.1). Lineage (NCBI taxonomy): Eukaryota > Metazoa > Arthropoda > Insecta > Lepidoptera > Argyresthiidae > Argyresthia > Argyresthia albistria. The sequence continues at coordinate 5,241,721 of OY735260.1, forward strand.
TCTAATCAAATAGGGTTTGTGGAAGTCGGTTTTTTCTAAAGTTTAATTTTTGTTTCAATTATTATAGGTATGTACAGTTTTACTTTTTCACTTTAACGGCCACGTGTCAGTCTTTGATACATTTCTTATCTGTGGCCCATGTGCCGCGCATGCGCTGTGATATGCTGGGTTTTGGCGGCTTGGCCACGTTGACATTTTGTTGTAAACACTGAATGTTGTGGAAATATTGTCGTGAGTTCTAACTTTGATTTTTGTATGAGAAAATAATGTATGAGAGTAGATAATGTATAGTATGAAACTCCACAAAACTAGGTTTTAAAACACTCAACTCATGTTTTAAATTTGAATAGGTACCCCTCATTATGCAACAGTTTCATAAACTGATATTTTATAGCACGGACAAACATACTAAACAGGTTGTCAAGGTAATAACATACATGCCATACAAAATGATCTATCATAGTAAACTTTTAGTCAGTCCATCACAAACTCGGAGTCACCAAATGTTTGTGTATGTCTGTATGAATGATGATGTCTATTCTGTTATTTATGCTCAGGAATCTTTACGTATAGGGGTTTATACATCTACCAGGCAAGCCTGTAACAACCTTACTTGCATATATTTAAGGTTGCCCGTACTGATCGGTACCGGTAAACCTGCCTCTTTATGTAAGCATCCTAAGCGTCCGAAGACGACCCAATAATCTTCAAACTTCAACAATTAAAACAATAATGGAATCTAAGTTCATCAATCGAAATCTGCAGAACCCCAATTGGGTTTAACAACACAAGATATTGGCCGCCGAATCTTAATGAGATCTCCTCAAGTGTACAGTTTGAACAATTTAAATCGGTTTCGATTATATAGGACGGCCGGTTGGCAGGGTAATGTGATTGAGGACGATGTTAACATAGTTAAACATTTTCAAACATTGTTAAATCCTAACACTAATAAGACTATACGGTCTGTTGTAAAATCTTACTACCAAATTATTACCAGTTTCTGTTTTCTGTTTGAATCTTTGATTTTGAGGTCTCCTGGGAACGTAAGAAACGGTAGCCCTTATTGAGGGATGTCTGATAGGTTCAGAGGCATGTCACCCTAAAACAAAAACCCGGTCGCTATGACAATAAAATGTATTTACACTAACACCGTTACTGTTTTATTCCTCAGTCACATGTCTTAGGAAGCAAATCCAATCTAGAAGAGGCTTAACAATCTGCTTGCCTAGTCAGCCCGGCTCCAACAAGCTGTATATCACGGGCCACTCCCAAATAGTCGAAACGCGAATGCCATGCGTTAGGCTTAAGCCGGGCTAAATGGGGCGGACGGGGCAGGCAAGCCATGGTGTCTTAGAGCCGACCGCAGAGCATTGCATCAGACAGCCAGTCCTCTGTGGGCACGGGCTGTCAATCTCACTGAGCAAGACGAAATGCGGACATACCCTTGATATTTCAAACGGGCGTGGATTAGCTAGATTTCAGCAAGGATTGTTGCGACATACTCTACCGACAAGCGACATATACGAAATCGAATAAACGGTCAAGTTCGAGTAGGACTCCCGCACCAAGGGTTCCGATCAGACTTGGAGAGCGTGTAACATGTTAGGTTTCCACATAAAAAAAAAACTTAAGTATTAAAGTATGTCATCCATGTAAACCAAATTAAATATTTTTTGAAGAAAAACAAAAATTTGCAGTTTTCAGATTTTTCCCTTTACTTGTGCTAGACCTTTATTTGTGCCAAATATCATGATGTTAGGCCACGGGAAGTACCTTATAGGTTTTGCGTCCATTCAGATTACTTACTATGAAAATCCAAAAATTTTACAGCACAAACGGTCGTATCGTTCGTTCAAGGTTGATTTTTTTCACAGCTTTATGCGATTACAGACTTTAACAATTGATAAAAAAAAATAACTTGATACGTCCACGCGTTCTTGATCTAAATGGTCTTGAAATAAGAAGATAAGAAATAAGATTTTGTGATTCCTCCCATTTGTGATTTTCCTCATAGATGTAGGTACTCGATTGTACGCCGGATATTGATTTCACATAGCTAATTATATCTACTCAAAAATGTAGATCAAACTTGGTGCTGAAAATATTTTCTTGGATAAATGTTTGGGTTCACTTTGGGAATCAGCCCCCTTATTCGCTAACTCAGTGATGATCAGTCAATGATGATCCGAAAAAATAAAGAAGCTATGGGTTTCGTTCAATTATCTTGTAACTATATCAAAATAAGTCGGCTATATTATCCGATCATTATTTTACGGATCATCATTGAATGATCATCACTGAGTCTTGGATATCCTTTGATATCCTTTATCTTTGAGATTTTGATATCCTTTGGTTACAATATAATTGAACGACACCAATCACTTCTTAATTTTTACGGATCATCATTGAGTGATCATCACTGAGTTAGCGAATAGGGGGGCAGGTCGGATGCCGGCTCTACACTGCTTGCCACAACCGGGGCGAAACCGTGAAACCCTAAAAATGCCGTTTAAATGATAACATAATAATTTATTTATTCAATAATTTATTGTACCCACCTCATGTTCAATAAATGATTTTTGATTTGATTTGATAACAACAACGTCGAAAAAGCTGTCAGTTTTATCAAAAGAGGATGCGGTGCTATAAATTATTAGCCGTTCGCAGTACGGCGTCTGACAAACATCAGTTGGCCAAATAACAAGCTGGCGCGAAAAAATACCGACAAGCCTCGACAGTGAATAATTGCACACGCAACATGGAGGTGTGTTTATTTGAACGCTGCCGATTAAATTTGTGCATCGGTTACATACAGAATGGTTGCGACCGTTTTTCTAAATAGCGTTACGTCTCTTTACTATCGCGGGATGTCGAAGGCAAGGGGAATCCGACATTTAGCCAGATATTCGATAAACTATGACAGGTGGATGGCCAATTGCTGGAGCATGGTGATATAAAGGCAGGGAGCACTTATCCGGTGAAGAGCGCATACATTTTCCTCGCAAACACAACTCACCAATTTACGGGCGGCGGGGGACGAGGTAAGAGAGCTGTGATTGGTCAGCCGCTGCGAAACTGTCTGGCGGCCCGTCATCGTACAGAGGTTGCATTCGTTGAATACAACTAATGTTTGGCAAGCCACATTCTCCCGCAGGCGCAGTCAATTGGATATATAGTCTCTGTTTAGGTAATCGCACAATTGTTTCTGTATTTTTCATTTATTTGCCGATTCACTGTGTGATGAATTAATCCTATTTTTGCTTATGAATTAATCCTATTCGCTTGATGAATGAATCCTATTTTTGCCCAATCAGCACCCTCGGAATGCTTACGGGAGAGTGTACAGCGAGCATTAAACTCCTTATTGGCCAAGTATCTTTATTTTCTACATTGTATGATGTTTGTGTAATGCAATGTCGTGTCACCCATCTAATTTGAAATAAAATAGCCTAGAGAAATGCAAACATGTTTTTGTAAAATACTCAGGACCACTGAGTTGTATTAAAATAGAAAATATTAGTATCTTTGATCATTTACAGAAAGGTCACGAAACATATTTGAGGTCTCTGAGGCGGTAAATTGATCCACTGGCTATCTTCAAATAGCTAGGCACTCGAGTATGATAAAATGTACCGTATAGTGTTTGTTCGAATCAGTGGCAACAAAACTATCACGTGCTTGACCTAAAATATATTGTCCAAGTTGAACCAATAGTTTAGTATTTTTGATTAAAATAACACGAAACGTCCCCCTTTGTTTTCACCGCTCACAATTTTATTTTTTGACTCAAATCGACAAATAAAACATCGTGCCTGAATAATGAAATCATTCTAATCGCTAAATATTTATTTAATCGTATGGCTCTAGTGAATAGGCTACAGGGGAATATTTAATGAACTAAGCCAGTTGGCTGCGTCAGGAGCTATCGCTAAATAAATAAATAGACTTAAAAACATCGCAGTAAACTCGTTCCCTGTATTTCAAGCATCGAAAACATTATTTTTCCGCTGAAATTGACGACGAAAACATCGCGGTGATATCTGTCAAGCATAATTATCGCGTAGACCCCAACACGCAAGCTTGCTACAAATGAGCACATTTCGCAGGTGGGACTGAATCCTTTACAGCCTGCCTTTAAAACGACTCCTTCATTCATTTTGTAAGAACTAGATGGTATGTCTGCCTCGCCTTTGAAATGTTTGTGCGGATTATTGTAAGGACATCGGTCGTTGTGGTTTTATGATATTGCCGTTGGAAATCAGTCAAGAGCGAGTCGGCATCGCACGGTTCCGTGTACTAGTACAAAAATACACTTAGAATAGTACATTATGCAACTAGTGAATAAAGAACGAATTTAATGCGAGGTCCATAGATGAATCGCGAGCAAGTGTATAAATATAACGCCTGAACCACGACCGTAGGGTAAATATTTTGAATTTGAAAGTATGTGCCTTTATAGATTTGTTCATGTTCTTGCTCTAAGTGATCCATGAGAAAAAACACACTTTTTCACACTTTTCTGTCGCAGCGACGGACGTAAGGGCCATGTTAGTTATAGTGTTAGTTAATATTTAATAATTTAGTAATTTATCAAAATTTTAACCACCACAAATGGAGTTGCTAATTCGAGGAGGAGAATCGCCTTAATAAATAATTTATGTCAGAGCATGTAAAAGCATAAATATTGTACTTATTAAATAATAGGGATCCCAACGTTATGGCGATAATTTCCGTCTGAATTAACTTAATGCCCGTGTCAGTTATTTTTACTGTCCATAAATATTTACGACTATCGATTCTGCCCTTTGACTATCGATGCCCCTATTTGATCAAGATGGATGATGGATTGGATATAAAAAGCTTTGTAAGTCACAAGTTCTTAGCAGTGTTGTTGCCACTCTATCTGAAAAAACGCGTGAAAGTAGATTAATAAAATCTAGTAAGATACCATGAAACTATTTAGAAAATAAGACTAAACGTACTGATGCTGATTACTAGTACGAAAGCAAGCTATCGTGCAAATGCTACCTTCTTACGTGTGTGTGTGTGTATACCTAGAACATGCTACTATTAAGCATGCTTTTTAGTGGCATAATACTGGCTAATAACACGTCCTGCTATCTTTAAGCACGCTAGCTAGCTGATGCGGGGGTGGAAGGGGGAAAGGTAATAAAAAGTGTCAACGCGCTTGTTTAATGCTTATCGATCTTGTTTTCTAAATCCAAATCTTCCTATTCCTTTTTTTCCTCTTTCTAGCTGGGAGAAGTTTTTGGTTGTATTGCATCGCCAGCAAAATTATTATTTTATTCAGCTCCATGCGGATGGCTATTTGATTTTCCTTGGTTTTGTTTGAACTCGCAGAGAGAACGCTATCAAATGGCATGTGTATTGGAGTGTTTGCTTTGAGCATGCTTATTCAGGAAAATACTTAAAACTAGCATGCTTATTGCTAGCAAATGTAAACAGTTCATAAGCATGCCTATTCTAAAGGTTTTTTGGCATGCTATTGTAGAGCATGTGTAACAGTACCTTAAGGACTGAATATTGAGGAAGCGACTGAGAGAACCATTAACTTAAACAGACAAGTCCATTGTTTCAGGTCCTCCACTAAAATACAATAGTCAAAACAAGAATCATTTGATGACGTCACCAAACTCGTAAACATTCAGAAGGATCAAGACTCATCCAAGATATATTTTTCTTTCTTCAAACCAGGAATGTTTGTGTAGGTCTACCTACCTCTGTAAAATACAAAGACTATCGTCTCTTAATTACATTTACATATATAATTCATCTATGTTGGATTACATTATCCGATTGGATTGGAAATCTTCTCAAAGACTTGCGGGGAAGGATTAAAATGAGTTGGAAATTCATGATTTTGATTTAATTCTGATTAGTTTTACGATTCAAAGATAGGCAAGGGTGCTATTTCATCGACGTCGAACGACAGTTTCTATTATACTAATGGATTGGTGTAATAGAAATTGTCGATCGATGTCGACTGATCCATTCAACCAATCGATTGATGCATTCAGTCGACGGACGTCGATCAATTGGTGGAATAGAACCCTAAGGTTAAATTAAATTTAAATTCATTTATTTCTTTAACACACACTATTTCAATTACTTAAGTGGAGTCCTCCTTTTAAGTAAAATATAACCTATGCCAGGAGAACCCGCAAAAATACTGTAAGTACTATATAAGTTGTATTGTACGCGCAAGTCTTCCCCAGCTCAATCATATACCTTTACCTCTCATTAGGGTTTGCCGGAAGAAATATCTTGTTAGGCTCGCCTTTGTACATTGTTATTCTTTCATGTATTTCTGTATATCTGTTTTGTGGAGTACAACAGAGAAATTACAAATTACAAAATATAAATCAAATTTTATTTTCATGCATAATTAATTAACTTATTGGCTTTCGTATTGACATTTAACATTGACGGTTAAACATTTAATACGCCTTTTTACAAATGAACATTCGATCACATCGTCTCGTAGTTTTTATCTAGCCCAAACATACAAACAAATTAACTAAATACATTTTTATTTTATGAATACATGATGAATTAAATGAACTAAAGACATTTGTCTGGGACTCAGAATGAGCATATTATGCTCCTGATGATGCAGCAGATTCAAAAGCATAATTAAAGTCAATCAACATAGTAATTTTGTATTATCTAATGCCTATTTGTTAAATTAAATGGATAGGTACCTACTAAGTAAGAATAAAAATCTATTTATAGATAACAATAAAGGACCTATTTCACTCCGATACCAGTATCAAATTGAAACTGGTTCCAAGAATTGGAAAGAGATTTATACTGACAATAAGTGATGCCCGCACGAACCAATTTCAGTTGGTTCGCTCAGAAAATCGAATATATTGTCGACATGTTATTTTTTTTAAATAAATAGAATTTTCGATTTTACAGTTCCTTGAAAAGTGGTCAAACGTAAAAGGCCATTACCACCTTATTGAAAATTTATTTAAAATAGCTTGCGGTGTATTATACGTATATTTACATTCACAGAAATATTCCCAGCTGACTGCTAACCTCAAGTAGTGGGGAGGCACTGAATGAAAAAGAAATGTCCCACCCAACTTAGTGCAAAACAAATGATGTGAGGTAGGTACATACTCCTTTATAATCACTTTTAAAAAATAACACCTTTGATTATTTGAAGTTAAGTTGCAAAATGCAAAGAATAGAATAATAATGTTATATAGGTATCTATCATATATATTTATTTTTGTCTTTATGTTTAGGTATAAGTTAATTTTAGAATGCATATTATATATTTATGTATGCAACCTTTTAAATTTATTGTTGTACACATGGGTCTACCCCCGCTCAGCTATCAACCTCTCTCAACGAAACTTGGTTTGCTGGAAGAGATCTCTTTTTAGAGATAAGCTCGCCATTGTACACTTTTATTACCTACCATAATTTGTTAACTATTTTTTTTGTGTGCAATAAAGAAATTATGAAATTATGAATAGCGCCCAAAATTGGAATAAAAGTTATGTCCTAGATCAACTGAACCATCTATCTCAAAAACAAAAGACGTAGATTCTCGTCGTAGAAGATAGAGAGTTTATTAATAATAAACAATAATAGACAAAATCATTGGGAGTTTACCTGGAAATAGATATTAATTCGGGTTGAGTTGTATGATATGATAACAAAAATCGGTTAAGTGCGGGTCGGTATCGCACACGAAGGGTACCGTACCATCGTACAACAAATCAAAAGCACTCAAAACAATAAAAAATAAACAAAAAGAAAATTTAAAAAGTTTATGCCTTCACGAGGATTTGAACTCACGACCTACTGATTGAGGGTCTACTACATACCGGCTGCGCCACCACAGCGATGTGAGTTGACGCGAAATATGCTATCATATTTAAATGTGTAGTATATGTGTCTATGACATGGTTGCTATGACAATAAATAAACAGTTTCAGTCAAGATCTCCATTTTGAAATGCGTAAGTGTATCTAAACACGTCTCTTGTATCGGGGCCCCCTCTAATTTGCAATATCTCTCGTATTTCAGTATTTGTGGTTGGTGCGGCAACAGATATACACATTCTGTGAAAATTTCAGCTTTCTAGCTATTACGGTTCGTGCAGACGGACCCGGTGACAGACAGGACGGACGGACGGACGGACGGACGGACAGACGGACAGCGACGTCTCAGTAATAGGGTCCCGTTTGGCACCCTTCGGGTACGGTACCCTAAAAACACTGATTGTCATTTTGTTGTGTGTGTATTAACGGAATTTCTGAAGCTTACGTTGGTACCAAGGATGTTTAATGTAGGTATGTATCAAGGAAGTTTCTGTTTTATTGTTTTTTGTTAGTACCCTGACTATATAGTCAATACATGTAGTCAAAGGTCGTCGTTTTGGTTTTGCAGCTCACAAAACAACCAAGAAAAGTTATCTCCTATGCCAACTATAATTTGTCTTTCTGAGTTTCCGAATGTGTTTCAACAAGAGGCGCGCAAACCCAAGTGTTTGGTGACAAACAGCTCGGATCCAACGTTGTGTTTGGGAAGTCATTAATTTCGCCCGGAAACACGGGAAGCCGATAAGGCTCCTTGGTTTAGAAACGAGCGAAACGGTCCAGATTTGTTTCTTTTGTAATTTTTTCTCACTTTTCCACGTTCATTTCACGTGACGCGGTCATGGCTTTCATTTGTTTTGTTTCTTCGATTTTTGTTTTGATTCTTCTTTGTTATTGCTTGTTTGTGTTAGAGAAGTTTCTCGGCGGACGTCAGTCAGTGAATACTCTTACTTACAGCCAATAAATGCTCCAATTAAGTTTTGTTTACTTTGCTGAGTAATATCGAAAACACAGATTAGTTAGATAAAATAACTAACAAAAAGTGCGTGCTAGGTTCTCTCCATTTTTCCTTTGTTATCTATGGTCAATTGAAATATTGAAAGGTACTATTGTAATGTAATTTGTAAAATATTTGAAGAGCCTCTCATAAAATTGTTTCATGACTGTTTTGCGCATACTCTAAACTGAGTTCTATTGTCAAACGAAGGCGTCTTCTTCTGCACTTAATCAGGTATTCCATTAATACTTAAGCATTCTACAGTCCACCCTTACCTGAGATTAGCTGTTGAAACAATATTCATTGTTTAATATTAAGTTAAAATATCTGGTGACCGAGTTTTGATCGGCGGTTTTTGGTACAAACAACACAATAAAATAGGTATTATAATTCATGTTAAGTATTTGAACGAAACTTTTTTCCGACGACGCACGCGCCAAAACATGTCAGTCACGTGATGTAAGGTCGCAATGAGTAGGTATCTAAATTTATGGTTCTCATTGGAATTTATTTATGCCTTATTTCATCGTACCAAAATGAAATTGCCAATCTTATTTAAAAGATTTAAAAGATTTATTTACACATCAGATTTTATTGGGACTGGAATAACTTTTTTAGTTGGGCATTTGAGCTGGACAATCGCCTTAAGGAGAATGAAAAATATTCATTCTTCAATTTAACCCTGAACAGATATCAGGACCGACATCGCATCCCGCGCATCAATCAAACCCACAATTCAATCGGCACTGCATTAGTCACACTGACAAGCAGGTTATTAATTTTCAAATATTAATTCCGACCCGGACAAACAAATCATCAGCTCTGCCTACCGCTCAACTGTCTACATAAAGCCGCAGAGAGAACGCACGCGAATACATACGACAGCAGTAAATGTGACCTTTGTTTGATTTACAAAGCCTGATTGGGGTAACGACTGCAACGCATAGGAACTGGAAATTGCTGTACAGAGTCGTGATAGGACGAAGTTTGTCCTATCTGTCCCAAAATAATGAGAGTCCGACGAACTGTCATTGTTTTGGGCACAGATGGGCATCAGCAACGCTGTGATTGAGTTTCTCAGGGCAATAGTGCAGGAGCTCTATTTTTGAATCACTTGTGAGATAACGAGCGTTGTTATCTTTTCATCATCGTTCGATATACACAATTCCGTATTTATCAGTCATTCGCCAGGCTCACATCATTCATATTACATATTTTTATTAATTTTTAAATACAAATATTTTTAAACACAGAGTAGTAATTACACATTTGCGACCTTATTTAGCCAGTAAGGAACTCTCTGTTGTTGTATGATGTTGATGTCACAAGGGATATTATTGGATATTAATTATTTTATTATTATTATTTTTTGTTATTCCCTTATTTGGTGGCAAGACCGAAGAAGAATGACATCATGCCATACACAGGTCGAACGTGATATATTTCGCATGCGATATAATTATGTCCCACTAGCAATTCAAAAATATAAATTAGGACTAAAACCAACAAAAATAACCTAAAATTCAGTTTTTCATACAAACTTTGCACCCCAGAATTAGGGGGTTAGGGTGTAAAAATTATGTGTATCTCGGAGTTTTTATGGGATATTGTTGCAGACATGTGCTTGCATACCTTTCAGATTTTTAGGATTTCGGTAAGTACCCAAGAGGTTTTGATGCCATGCGAATCGGTCATATTATTGAGCATGTTTTTCAAAATTGGTCTTAAAAATATTGTAAAAATACGTTAAAGATATAATACGTTTCCTCATATTATGCGCTTTCATTTAATATGTCACACGGCGTATTTAGAATTTTAAAAATTTTATTTTTCTCATTTGGCCCCCAAAAGTGGCCCCCATATTCCATATTTAAATATTAACATTGCTCCTTTGTCACAGATATTGATATGTGTACTAATTTTCAACTTCATCGGTCCAATATGTTCTGAATAAATTGCCTGTAACATACGGACGGACGAACGGACAGACACACGAGTGATCATATAAGGGTTTCTCTTTCTGAGATACGAAACCCTAAAAAGATCTCTAGAATGTTCAGACATTTCGGGCGTAATGTCTGTATACAGGGTGACATTTAATTAGCTTACCATATTTATGGGTATGATATGTAGTACGCATCACTATAAACAATATTCCCCAAAAAAAATTGGTTCTCCCATAGTAAGTTGAAAACAGCTGATCGGGTGGATGTACTGAGGGACGAATATTTTTTTTTTCATTTGCGACCATATGTTTCTTGGAGAAAGTTGTTCACAATGATGGGCACTGTCATTCCCTAAAATATAGTCATCTAATTAAATGTCACATTTTATATCCGCGTATAACTTTAGATAAAGGCACACCTCGGACACTTCATAGAACGCTCGTAAAATAATCACCTATTACTACTACATAACCAAATGATTTTTATATACGTGCAAATGTGTGCGTAAACTTTGCTAGGGCTGGTGGCATATTAAAGTATACGCGTCCTCACTCGTCCGGCTTTCAGCCCTGTCTATTGATTCTTTAAACCAATCCTTTGACGCCAGGGGTGGGGTGCGGTATCTGAATCAGCGCGGGGAAGGGAGTGGCCGTTCTGTACGGAGTACTATTATCTCTTCTGTGATAAAGGGCAAGAGAATAGATTTGAGCGAAGCATGTACGATCTCACCTTTTAAATCAGTAAAGTAGGCAAAAATTTAATATGGTATAAGAATGAAAAAGAGAAGGGCAGGGAGAAAAGCACTCGTTACTTAAAAAACCTAAACATAGTTTTGAATCAGCAATTAAGGCATATACATTCTGAAATTACTTCTGAAATCTGAAATTACATATTTTATACATTCATACATCATTATTTTTAGGGTTCCGTACCCGAAGGGTGCCAAACGGAACCCTATTACTGAGACTTCGCTGTCTGTCCGTCCGTCCATCCGTCCGTCTGTCTGTCACCAGGTCTCATGAACCGTGGTAGCTAGACAGTTGTAATTTTCACAGATGATGTATTTCTGTTGCCGCTATAACAACAAATACTAAAAAATAAAAGAAATTTAATATTAAGGGGGGCTCCCATACAACAAACGTGATTTTTTTGCTCATTTTTGCTCGATATTGATAATGGTAGCAGGTAAACGCTTAAAATGTTCACAATATATTGAGTATATTATTTTCTTAATAAATAAATAATTAAATTAAAATTAAAATAATATTTAGGAGGGGCTCCCATGCAACATTTTTTTGCGGTTTTTTATAGATAATGGTACGGAACCCTTCGTGCGCGAGTCCGACTCGCACTTGGCCGGTTTTTTTATATCCATAAACACGTAGCATTATCCAACTCCTCTTTTAAATTAAAATTAAAACGCGCCAGTGTTCAGTTCAAGCCTATAAAGGGTTAAAATTCTTTCCAGTGGCCATATTTCAGGAAAAATATATGTGAGCATCTTTCCGTAGGCTTATGAGATTTACACGCAGGATATAAATGGGCGTATTTGCAGTAGCGCGTCACACGTTAAAATCCCCCTCCGTACAAATGAAACCATTATTTTATCGTAAAGGAAACAAAAACACCGCGAGAGGCTTTTGTGAAACGTTTGTCATTTCGATTATTTTTTCGAAACGTTTTCTTTTGTTTGCAATGTAAATGAATTAAAAATATTCTTCGTTAAGTAATTAATGCGGGTTCGATTATAGTCAACAATTGAACGGAAGCTTTGTATTTTTCGCGGTTTGCCTGTCTGGCAACTCATGCCAATTTCCAATTTCGACGTTAGTTCACAACACGTTTACACTGATATTTTTAATGCCAATATGAAATATATATTTTTTACCTATCCACGATAGGAATCTTTCATTAGGTATTGAGTTACTGTCCTAGAGGAGGACTGAGTATGGACCGTGAATGATCGATCTTCTTTAAATATTTAGGTAATTTCCGGATGCTAAGTTGAGTCAACATTCCGACGCATATACAGGGTGACATTTAATTAGCTAACCATATTTTGATAAATTATGATAGTACCCGTTATTATGAAGAATTTTCCCCTAGGAAAATATGGTCGCAAACGAAAAAATGTATAGTAACTTGAAATCAGCTGATCGGGGCAATGTACTGGGGGGTTTTTTTTTTTGAATGAATTTCTTTATTTCCATTAAAAGATTTACATTTTGGTTAAGCCCTAGATCCCACACTAGGATTCCCTGTATCGTAGGGTCTAGTCTCTTCCAGACCATTTACAAATAAAGTTGTATGGAACTTAATTATATAAAAAACAACAAAACATAAGTACTAAAAAGCATTTGCTGAAAAAAAAAACAAAAGTAAGAACTTTTATTTGAAGTAGTAATTTTATTTGCTAGTATATTTATTTTTCTTTGAGAAAGTTATTCTTAATGATGGGTACTATTAATCCTCAAAATATGGTCAGTGAATTACATACAAATGTCTTCCTGTTCATGAAAGATCTTGTATTCAACAGGTGGAGGCCTGCGAAAGAAATGTGCTACAATTATAACATTTTGTGTGGAAAATGAAAGCCGTAAAATGGAGACATGAAGGGAGTGTGTTTCTTATGTTTGCTGGTAGAGTCTCAAATGTTGGATGGTAATTGGATATTCCTGTGCGGAATTATGTGATATTCTTTGAAATGTGGGGCGCAAGGATAGCTTTCATGTTTTGTTTTTCAACTGAATGTAAGAAATATGTTTGGTTCACGTTACTTTTTACCCTCCTCGTTGAAAAAGAGAGTCTTTATAAGCTTCAAGCCTGTATGGTATGTTTATCCATGTGAACAAAGTAAGTACCTTCAGGACCATTAGCTATGTTCTTTGTTTGCTTAAATTGTATATCAGGGTGAGATGATCTTATCGTCTCTGTTTACCCCTAATTTGCAAAAAACCTGATATAATTAGGATAGGTAGGTAGACCTAAACGAAATTTCGTAATGATTAAAAACTTGACCTTCCCTTGGTATTAGGTTACAGTCGCCGTATGTATATGTGTGACATAATTTTATCTTTTGGATGAGGAGCATATACTATTAAGAAACTGTTGCATAATAGGCGAGGTTTTTGATAGTATCCCCCGAGAGTTTTAATACCTAATTATGTGCAGTTTCATACACTACTTTATCTGCTCTCATACTTAAGTGTCTTTCATACAAAAATCTATGTTAAAACCATGGACGTATTGTAATACGTCCATGGTTAAAACCACTGGGTGCTCATACCATAGAGCTTAGAATTAGTAACCTTTGAGATGGCGTTGGGAGTAATATTTGTACTTTAAACGCCATGGTTTCAGCTATGGACTAATGAAGGTTTCCTCACAATTTTTTTCATCACCGTTAGAAAGTCCATATTACCACAGATACTATAATATTATATAATATTATTATAGTATCTGTGGCTATACGTATATACGTATAACGTACTTAAGATAAATTACTTATCTCCGGGATTCGAACCTACATCTCCTGCGTGAGAGGCAAGCATGAAACCCACTAGACCACGGAGCTTCTATTCCATATTCAACTTGTGATTTAAAAATTCGTGAACAAGGGTATAACTCCAAAATTGTTCTTGGCTTGTTTTTGCGTGAATTTCTCGACTTTATGGAAAGAGAATATTGTAACGGGAGCAACTGTTATTAATGGTTATCTTTGATCTTACCTTTATTCAATTAACTCGATGACAGCAAATTAAAAATTGTGACAAACCCTTTTTCACCAAAGAAACTGTACAAATATTTTGGTGCAAAATGGAATAACTTGAATTAGACCTCTTTTCACAAAAATATCTTACCAATTTACATTGTGAATAATAATGACTCAAGTCACTTTAAAATAGAATAATTTCATAAAACAAAATACTAGAGCTCATCTCTTATATGAGTTAGAGCTAATTCTTTAATTGTGCACAGGGTATCCTAGTGTGGGGCCAAAAGCAATGTATGTGCCTGTATGTAAATGTTTATGTTTAGGTTTTTTTTTTGCAGGAACAGTTGCTTTATTATGTTGAGTAGTAAAACTTTTATGTTTTTTTTTTTGCCGATTGAAAATCTTTTTTGGCTCTCCTGAAAAGTCAACCAAAACCAGTTGTACCCTTTTTTACAGGACCCACAGCTTTAGTTTGCTGGTTTGCTTAGCACAGTGAAACAGCGAAACCCTCGCCATTTTGTGACCATGATAAATGAAAAGTAGAGTAATGAACGCCCGCCATGACGCCTTCAATGAAAATCGTTATTCTTGAATAAGCATATTCACTATTCACCCTTCATGATGACCTAATTAGAATGAATCGGTGGATTCTAAAGGATACTGAACGATGAAAATGTTATAAATTGTGAAAGTAGACTGGCCAAAAGAGTATCCCGCAGTATATAATTCGGGAAAAAAATAAAATATTTGTCATGTGTGGGGTATTACCTCAATACTAAATCGAGCGTAGTTGCACGTACGGAGTACGGAGATGGCGTTCCAGGACACGCGTAACCGACTACGCGAGGGTTCGTATACAGCTTTAGACTTTTACTTAATATTTTCTGGAACCCGAAAACAAAACGATAACCAACAACAATAAAGAAACACTAAGGCTGGATTTTACCAACAAAAAGTTATACGAGAATAACTATTTCGGGGATAATTTGTAGACACTGCCTGCGATTTGGGAGGCGACACGAACTATACTAACTAAACTAATTAAAATGGTGTGTTTGAAAATGGAATCTTTGGCCACCGCGCAAGAGCTGTAGGATTTGAAGGTTGTCAGTTTAGTCCTTTAGTTCCTCTAGTTTAGTGGTTTTGACACCTCCCAAATAACCCACAATGACAGTTCAAAATGAGGAGCATGATTCTCGTGCATTCAATATACAATATCTACACCTATATCGAGTTATTTCGAATGGGAATCTGTCAATTTTGGTCTCGATATCCGTATGTCGAAGACGCGAGAATCGAACCGCTGGTGTCTGTGAAAAAGTAGAATATACTCTCGAGTAAAACTTACTCTTTCGTTGGTAAAATCCGGGCTAAATGGAGTAAGGTAAACATTGTTTTTGGTTAACAAAATCAAGTCGACACAAGAAATCTAGTTCAACCAAACGTTTTTAACTCAGGTACTAAAGTTTGAGAGTAAGTTTGAGAAGTAAGTTGCTCATCCCATCATGTAATTTATTGAGCACCATTTGACAACCGAGATACAGTGTTTTCACTAGTTCGGTTGTCACTGATCCCTCCTATTTTTACGATAAATGTTCCTAATTAAGTATCTCCTTATTTTTGTTAAGTAGAATCTGTGTAAACCATGTTATCTGTCAATAAACAAATTT
This sequence comes from Argyresthia albistria, assembly GCA_963457715.1. Classification (NCBI taxonomy): domain Eukaryota; kingdom Metazoa; phylum Arthropoda; class Insecta; order Lepidoptera; family Argyresthiidae; genus Argyresthia; species Argyresthia albistria. The sequence goes on from OY735260.1 coordinate 5,257,911, forward strand.
CAATTTCATTTCATTTCAATTTATTCAAAACAAGTCAAAACACTGCGAAATTAAATTCGCTCCAATCTTTTACTGATAAATCGCGCTATATCGACAGACCCGACCTCGAAAACAGCCTGAACGGCTCAAAGCCCGGCATGACAGGGCGTGCTAATCAAATGGGGGCAGAAAGCAAACGGTTGGATCCCAGGGAACAGAACTCCCGTACTCATACACCGGTACACATCATCACTGATTGTCATTTGCAGGGAGCTTTGAAATGGTCCTTCGAGCCGGTTTGATGTATGACAATGGCGCTGTGGAATTGTGTTTTATCTATGTAGTGGTGCGACATTAGACTTTAGTCAGTATAATTATAACTATAAGTTTAGTAGACTGTATGGTTTTTTAAAGGATTCAAGGCTGAACTAACAAACTAGGCTAGTAGCTGGAGATTAGATTTCTTATTGGTCTCAGCTTTGAAGAAGTTAGACGACCTCTGTGGTGCAGCGGTTGCGCAACTGCCTACCATGCGAGAGGTCCCGGGTTCGAATCCCGGCTGGGGACAAAAAAAACCCAGGTCTTGAATGTTTACTTGTTTGTGATATCGCTGTTTCTGGTCCCCACGACACAGGGTATCCTAGTGTGGGGCCAGAAGCAATGTATGTATGTGCCTGTATGCAAATGTTTATGTCTTATGTTCAGTTAAAGATATCCCGCTATGTTAAACCTCATTGTAAGAGTAATATTTTGGTAACGAAATATCTTTACGTTTCAATGCGACAATTGTGGGCTATTCTTGAGGTGTCAAAACCACTAAACCCTAGGAACTAAAGACACTAAACTGACAACTTTCAAATCCGACAGCTCTTGCGCGGTGGCCACAGATTCCAATTTCAAACACACCATTTTAATTAGTTTAGTTAGTATAGTTCGTGTCGCCTTCGGAATCGCAGGCATTGTCCGTTTATTCCACATATTAATCGTGAATGTATAATTATCGGTTCAATCTGAAATGGAAAACGTTATCAGGTTTATTATTTCAACTTAATTAATGAATACTTGCTGTTTCGCGATGGATTTCACATCAGTGGTTGCAAACAAGAGGAAGTTACCATGCTCATATTATGCTCTATTATTCATCAAGCGTTATTTTCGCATAGATTTTTTACTCCTTAATAAAGACGTTTTGTATTGACAACGTAAAAAAATATAGATAGAAAATATGTTTAATCGCTGGAAAACAAGATGAATAAAAGTAAGACCAATATAGAAAAGTTATATCACTTCTAGTTTCTGACTTCGTCATACTGACCCTTTAAAAAGGTCTTTCCTGTAACTATGTCCCTGTTGACAAACAGAGAAAACATACAATTCGTTGACGTATTGTTTTAATTTTATAATAAGCAAGATAAATCGTGATAAATATTTACCGGTCTTATTTACACATGTATTTGTCTGTTATTGAATTCAATAAAGTTTTTAATCAATAACCTGCACTCGTAGCATGCCGAATGCGGGGTCACGACCCCCTGATGGTGTCGGCATGCTGCTGCTGACGTATATAATGTAACTACAGTTGGTAACTAACAAATAAAAGCTTGATCAGAATGGAAGTCTATGAAAATCTGATAGCATCAAAACGAATTCTAAATAACCGGCCAAGTGCGAGTCGGACTCGCGCACGAAGGGTTCCGTACCATTATCTATAAAAAACCGCAAAAAAATAATAATTTTGTATGGGAGCCCCCCCTAAATATTAATTTAATTTTAATTTAATTATTTATTTTTTAAGTAAATAATTTACTCAATATATTGTGAACATTTTAAGCGTCTACCTGCTACCATTATCAATATCGAGCAAAAATGAGCAAAAAATCACGTTTGTTGTATGTGAGCCCCCCTTAATATTACATTTCTTTTGATTTTTAGTATTTGTTGTTATAGCGGCAACAGAAATACATCATCTGTGAAAATTTCAATTGTCTAGCTACCACGGTTCATGAGATACAGCCTGGTGACAGATAGACGGACAGACAGCGAAGTCTCAGTAATAGGGTCCCTTTTGGCACCTTTCGGGTACGGAACCCTAAAAACTAAAGTGATATCTTGAATTCCCTCTTGTCCGGTTGCCAACGGTTTTATTTTAATTTTAATTTTTAATTATATGTAGCGGGCATAACCACAAAACACTTGAAAATTTCGAATATCAAACTCCCTGTTACACAAGCCACTAAAAGTTATGAAAGGATCCCAACACAAAATTAATATCTACTTTTGAAACTCGGAAATTATTCCAATTTCTTTGTTCAAAAGCACAAAAAAAACCTCTAATAGAGGCAAGTGCGAATCACACTTACACACAGAAGATTCTATGTAACGTATTTTGTAATTCATGTCCAATTCCCAAAATTTTATTCTAAGTAGCAAGTGGTCAAGAATGTTAGATAGGTATGTTCTAGATAATACGCTTATCGAGAAAGTGATGTGATTTTAGATAAAATACAATCAAGCCAAATATAAGTAGTAGATTCGTCAATATTATATAGGTATATTTATAATTTTAATTGTATTCATAACAGTTACAAAGGCTTATAGTCTGTTTCCTTAAATCCGGATAAGCTTTATTTAATTTTTGGTTTCTTTAAGTTTAAGTACATAATTTTACTACGTCCCCAAAAAAGCCAGTAACGGGACCCACAAACGAGCCACAGACCTACGAGTACAATTATACTATTAATTTTGCGGGGTCGCTTTGTCTCTGCCTTTAATTTCCTTAAGTGGACGCGCGCAATTTTACAAAAAGCCAAAAAAACGAGAAAATCCTTAGTAATTTGCGGGATCTAGGCACTTGGCTTGTAAATGAAATGAAATTATTTGATGGGGACCGAGTGGGTGGCGCTTCATTCGCACTCTCTAAGATTCCCCTCTGTTTATATTTCTTGAATATCAAGCGGCTTTGTAAGTTACAGCATATTCCTTGGTGTTATGATTGCAATGATTCGTTTACTAATACAAATACTCAAATTTTGCCCCCTTCACTCTCAGAAGCACAACGGTCGAACAACCGAATGGAGAACAATAGATAGATAAGATGTGTCCACCAGAGAGTTAAGTATTTAACCATGTGATTTCATAATAAGAGGGAATATTCCTTGATGTAATGTAAATGGAGTTATTACATTTGATTCTTTCGAAGTCCTTTACTTCAGTTAAATGGACGTATAGAATGATATTATTAAAGCAGACCTGCAATTTATTTTTGGTAGGAAGCTCGTTAATATTAATTCTGTCCACCTTTGATATAGATAACTTAAACATGGAAATATGCAAATGCGTATACAGGATAAAAAGTTACATCCGTTAGTCGTTTCGGACCTTAGTTAAAAAATAAATTGGATGTAGCAGTTTTGCGATGCAAAAATGGGGACTCAAACGCTGTATACTAATTGCCTTGTTAATTTTGAGTCCCCAAGGCAAAAGGTTGAGCCACTGATTACTTGATGGCATATGCGGATTTATGTGAAAAACTCTTTGTGAAGCCTAAAAGAAAAATATTTGAAGCTTTTTTGCAATAGAATATCCCAAAATTTAAGTATACAAGGTGTAAATGAATTAACGCAAAATGAGAAAATAGTTTGTTATTTTTCACTTCTCCATACAAATCAGCTAACCCACTCAGGCCAAAATCAAAATACTAACGCTCTTATTCATAAACGTCCAATAAACCATAGCTAAAGAGCTGTTAAAATTCGTTTGTCTCTCTCTTTCACTTTGACATTTGTGTTTGTGAGAAAGGCACAAAACACATTTTAGTTATCAAAGTTTTGATAAGATTTATGAATAAGAGGGTAAGTATACAAGGTACTCGTATATTCTTCAGTACATTATGTACATTATGTACTGAATTTGCTCTGATAAAATCGGTTTTCATAATGAAACTTTCTCAGAATGATGTCCCTAACAAAGTGTTTCTCATTTTGCATTAATTAATTTACACCTTGTATATTTATTATTTTGGGTTTGGCCTGAGTGGGTCAGCTGATTTGTATGGAGAAGTAAAAATAAAGTTGCTCTGATCAAATCAGTTTCGTAATGAAAGTTGCTCATAATGATGTCCCTAACAAAGTAGTTTCTCATTTTGCGTTAATTCATTTACACCTTGTAGATCTAACGTTGATTGATGATATACATTATAAGGTAACTTCGACTCCATATATTTATTATCAGTGGCAATGGTTCTGGATGGATGGTTCTTAGTTATTTTCCTTTCATTACTACTCAATCCACGTGGGATCTATGATGAATAAATAAAAGCCAAACCTTATACCTAAATACATAATGTATAAGAGTCAATAACGCCTACCCTGAGGCGAAAATAACTCTTCAAAGAGTTACATGTTTTAAGATGATAGGGGTGGTGTTGGTGCTTAGATCTACGATAACAAGGGTTTGACAAGGGATTTTCATATTTATTAAAAACAAAATATCCCTTAATACATTAAATATTGCCTGAACGTTCAATATTTCGTACAAATAATTAAGCTACTTGTTTGTATGGATGGGTGAGTTTATGTCGTGTTTTGTAAAAACCTTTTCAACTTCAAAAAACATAATTTGGAATAAGTAATATTATTATTATTATTAGCCTGTAGCATCCCACTGCTGGGCAAAGGCCTCTCTTCCCCGTTTCCATGCATCGCGTTCAATAATAATATTAAAATAAATATTTTCTCGCAATACTTTGTTTTCGAGAAAATAATCTGAAGAATACAACTGATAGAATCTACTAATCTAGGTAGGTATAGACGTTTCATGTCTTTTAACTATTAGTAGGTGCCATCATGGCTGCTCAAGCTGCCATCTTTATATGAGTTGTGACGTTGAACGTTGACGACAGCGATCAAACGCTAAATAAATAAATAATTAGTAGGTAGGTATACTTAATATTTACTTAGGTATAGTTACTTTCGTTTATAACGAAAAGTCTTTTTTAATATTCATGGCTTGTGCATTGCCATCTTGGTCTTGACAACATGTCTAAATTAGTTAGGATTAAAATTATGTAGAAGATACCGCCCCAGTTAAAAAAAGACTGAGTAAATGCCGTTCACAAATTCTCCGCGCGTTTGAAAATAGAAGAATGCTAAAAATGCTTAGTTCTATCCCAAAAACACTTTGGCATACAAAAATAAGCCTCCATTTTTGAACTTCAAGCCTCCTCGCGACTGTCCCCAGCAATAAAGCGACAAACAGAGAATATTAAAATGGCCGCCTTCCATTCAGCCATAGATAAACGACAGAGATATCATAGCGACCAAAATTATTATCCTGCCTTTTAAAAATGCTACATTTCTGCAATAACTTTCCAAATACCGTCATAAATAACAACACTCTTGCCGCTATCTTTGTTTATTATAACTTGAGTACGTTTAGAGGAAATAAGAGTATTTTACGACATATAGAAAGGAAATTTTACAGTAATGTCGAGGAATGAAACGATGTTTCGAAATCCAGTTCGGCAGACCATAACTTTGAATAGGGCGAGTTTTTGAACTAAATGGACTCCGGGTGCTTATGATGGTTTGTGGAGGGATTTTCGTTATAGTTTTGTAACACAATTTAACACAATAACAAATTGGAGCGGTTCAGAAATAGTTTTGTAATTTTGTGGGTAAACAGCAAAAGTTTTGGTTGAATAAACAAATTTCGTGTGTGGTTATTCATTAGACAAACAAATCTTAAGGGTGTTTCATTGTTGAACGTATTCGGTTCTTTATATCCAAGGAACAAAACTCTTCACTCGTTATAGAGCTTTGGCTCTTATTTGCATAATTTTTAGGGTTCCTATCCTTAAAAGGTAAAAAAGGAACCCTTATAGGATCACTTCGTTGTCCGTCTGTCAGTCTACCCGACTGTCTGTCTGTCAAGACCTTTTATATCGAAAACGTGAACGTTATCAAGCTGAAAATATCAATTGTTTAGGTCTAATGGTCGCACATAGCTGTGAAAAAATCAACCTTCTATCTAGGTCAACGCAATCGAACGCTACGACCGTTTATGCTGTAAAATTATTGGATTTTCATAGTAATCGCAATGGACCCAAAACCTATAGGGTACTTCCCGTTGTCCTACATACAAAGTGAAAAATCTGAAAACTGCTTTCCGTTTCTCTGCAAAAATACGTAATTTGGTTTACATGGATTTATACTTTAGATTTGTACAAGTGTGATCGGACTCTTTGGTCCGCGAGTCCGACTCGCACTTGACCGTTTATTGTTCAAAACAAGGAATTCCTGTCAAAAGGTCATTGCTCCCACTACGATTTCATTATACAGGGTAAAATTAAATTAGCTGACCATATTTTGAGGATAGTACATCATTGTGAACAACTTTCCCTATGAAACGCAAATGAAAAAAATTTTTCGTCCCCCAGTACATTGCCCCGATCAGCTGATTTCAGGTTACTATGGGAGACCCAAAAATTTTTTTCGTTTGCGACCATCCTCCTCGGGGTAAATTCTTCATTATGATGGGTACTATCATTCCCCAAAATATGGTCAGTTAATGAAATGTCACCCTATATTATGGTGGCACCACACTTCACTAAGCATTATTCGTTATGTGTGTATTCGCTCACATTCGGTACAGGGTTTATTCGACTATGTTTGCTTTAATCGCATGCATAAAATATAAGGGCGAATAGCAAATACGCATATCAGTCCACTTGTCAGTTTTTTGACGGTCATCAAAGGACACGAATAAGCCAAATGTGTGTCTCGACTGCCCACGCTTCGTTCACTCATTCATCGTGTTTGCTCGCTATGTATTTTAGTACTATAGTAACTTAAGTAGTAACTTTATACTTATACAACAGGTATTGGTAAGATGCATTTAAGTAAAAATAAGCTGCTGCCACAGTCAACACGACCATTATGTTTTATGCGGCATACGGCATACCACACAAATATTTGGCATGTGTGGCACGCCGCCGTGCCGCCACAAAGTGTGGAAGGGCATGTATGTTGTTCGCTCACATAACGAATATTTGGGCAAATACAGCGTAGCCGAATATCGAATAATGCAGCGAAGTGTGGTGCCGCCATTAGAGATCTGACGACAATCCAGAATATTTTCATAGACACGATTACCCATTTTGTCGATTAGTAATTTTACCTAACGTGCGGACAACTAATTGAATTACTTACCTAACGTTTTAATAGGTTAATAAAGGGTGACTTTTGCAGCAAAAAACCGAGGAATTTGTTCACCGAATCTATTCACAAAAATTAAGGGGTGGCCATAAACTTGAGAAATGTATTTAAATTATTTTAAATTGTCCTGTTAAAATATTTTATGTATTTCACAAAAGATCCCTTGTGATGTGTTTTTATTTGGAAATGAATTATTGTGTTTAGTAATCGCAACACTTTGGTCTTGTCACTTTTTTTCCTAATGTGTGTCGCATATTCTAACCCTATAATTGTATCCTTGCCATTTGGGCTGTGACGAGAACACTTAAAAATTTCAAAGCCGTCTATTGTCCAGTGTCCACCCACAGTACTAAATGTAGGTAGGTTTATTTTACGACTTCCACAGATGGCGCTGCGGACGTGGGCCGGCAGTGCGGCAACGTCGCACCGCCTGCATTAATTATTATCGTCGGCGTGTCGGCCCGAATTATGCTCTCAGAACCTCTTGCTGTGGATGGGTCAAGCGGGAATATTTATGGTTGATTTATTTTAGGGCCGGCAAAGAGAGCATCGGTGATTCTGAATAAGAGGCTTTCGGATTTTGTATTGTTTAACTCAGGCAATTCGGGTGTTAAGTAAATGCCTTTTGAGCTTAACGTTTCGCTTACTTTACATATTATTTCTCATAGGAACGTCCCATGTGTTGACTTGCCAATTTAACGTTCCAATCAGACCATATTTAATACGAGCGAGCTTATCTCTATCAAGAGATTTCTTTTAGCAAACCTAGGATGGACAGGAAAAATAATAATCGGTCAAGTGCGAGTCGGAATCGCACAAGAAGGATACCGTACCATCGTACAATACAACTTAAGCACTCAAAACAATAAAACAAAAAGAAAATTAAAAACACGTCTCTTGTATGGGGACGCCCTTTAATTTGTTATATCTCTCGTATTTCAGTATTTGTTGATGTTGTGGCAACAGATATACAATACCCATTCTGAGAAAATTTCAACTTTCTAGCTATTACGGTTTGTGCTCTAGGACCCGCTAACGGACGGACGGACGGACAGACGGACAGCGGATAGGATCCCGGCACTCTTCAGGTACGGTACCCTACAAAACAGACAACAGGTAGACCTAGTGCAAAACATCAAATAAATTACTTAACAAAGAAACAAATTACTTTTATCAGATTTATGAATATAAATAAGATAAATTGTAAATAATATATAAAAATAAATAATAAGTATATAAGTAAAAGATCGAAGCAGAGTAAATTGAAGTTAAGCTGTATAATTTTATAGGGTCCTTTAAACCATCACTGACGTATTACATAATGTGATTCGTAGAGAGAAAACATAAAATGCACCCACAACAATTAAATCGTTAGTGGTTGAAGGTGGGTAGCATCAATGCAAAATAAATAAATCAAAGGTTGGCATCTCACATGTTTATAAAATAATATTAAATAATATGTAGCCTATTAATGTCCCCACCGAGGGGCATGGGCCTTTACTAGGATACGAGAAAATTTGAGCCATACTCCACCACACTGACGCAGTGCGGGTTGATGTAGGAGTGACCAACCCGACTGTAAGAAGTTATCCAGCTTGATAATTTCTTACATCCCTATAAGGGCTTCTGACACGGCTTTACAACTACGACCATCGAGTAGCGATAGTAGCTCGGACCTACAGCTTGACGGTGTCATCCGAAACACGGAAGCGCCCGAAACAAATGCCATATAAAAACGGTTCATCCATCCAATGCCCGACTCGGCCATGTTTCCGATGTGCGCATAACGCTCAGCTACGGATGCTTCGTAAAAGTATATTTTTAAAGAAAAATGGCAATATAAACTAGGTATAATTACTAAGTTACTACTAACTTACGTAGTTACGACTAGGTAAACATATTGTATAAAATAAAGTATACGAATCGGTAATTTCGGTCCGTAATCTTGTTTATAACAACTTGTAAATGAATTAACGCAAAATTAGAAAGTACTTTATTAGGGACATCATTCTGAGCAACTTTCATTATGAGACCGATTTGTTTCATTTTGGCCTGAGCCTGATTTGTATGGAGAAGTGAAAAATAAAGTTGCTCTGATCAAATCGGTTTCATAAATAATAGTTGCTCAGAATGATGTCCTTACCAAAGTAGTTTCTTATTATGCGTTAATTCATTTACACCTTGTACAAGAAATTAAAACATCTCGCATTAGTCTTACTAAAACTTTACAATCTCTTCTCAGGACTTCTAGGCCAGTCTACGATAACATAAACTAGACTAATTATTTACTTCTTTCAACACAAACTTAAGTTATATAAATCTTTGCTCAGTGGACTATGGAGTAAAGGATTAAACGGATGCTGCCAAGTACCGGAGTCTGCCGGACACGTTATTTGTCGTTGTGAAAAATCAGCACCGACATAAAGGAAGACAAAGAACGTCCACTTGTGACCGGGAGCGCTCATAAAGTGGAGCTGTGGCCAAGCGATCTGAAGCTTGAGACTTTTACTGAACTACTAAGAAAGTACTAGAGTAGTAGGTAAGTAGAAATTGGAAGAGTATTATAACGCAAACTGTGACGCTAGTCACCAAAAAGGCGTGAGGCTATTTATGTATAAAAATGTATTCAATTCCACAAAATTATTATTTTTATTCCTCTTTAATCCGCAATGAAGAGTGTGCCGAAATTTTAATATCCTAATTTCGGTACGTAGCATAATACCTAAAGAAAAAAGACCTAAGTTCATACGACCTATGTTCGGAATACCGAAAATCAAAATACCGAATGACTTTTTGACCGAAAGTTCAATTGACCGAATGATTGAAAACCATAAGTTATAAATCCCGAAGTACGAAATCCCGAAAGTGTGTAAGTAAGTATATATAGGATTTATTCTAATATAAGCGCCACCTATAAGTATGTTAACCATGGTGTTTAAAGAAAAATATTACTCGTAACGCCATCTCTTTATTATGAAAGGTTACTAATTCTAAGCTCTATGAAATGAGCACCCTGTGCAGCAACTAATTATTCTTTTTGGAACTCGGTAAAATGTAACTTCGTAATTTTGTACTTTCGGTACTTTGCACTTTCGGAATTTCGATCATTTGGGATTTAGATCATTAGGTATTTCGATCTTCGGTATTTCGGAAGTTGGGATTTCGAACGTAGGTAGGTCATATGATCTTAAGATATTTCGATCTTCGGTATTTCGAACGTTGGGATTTCGAACCTAGGTCATATGATCTTTAGGTATTATGCTGCGTTCTGCCTAATTTTGCTGTGGACAACCGATTACGGAACTATTTCCAAAGGTAACTAAAAGCTGAGTGCACTCTCAGTCTGTAGAGTCATAAGAAAGATTGAGAAATAAAACATGAAAAGGAAATAAATATAATTGAAACAAAAAGTAAACTTTAGAAAAAACCGACTTCCACAAACCCTATTTGATTAGATTGAGTTTAATACAAACTGTAACCCCTTATCCCCCCCCCCCTTGGGGAATTAATTTTGTCAAATCCCATATCAGTGCTACCCCACGCTACTAAGGAACCCCTGTACAAAGTTTCATGGCTCTAGGTCCACCGGTTTAGGCTATGCGTTGCCTGCCCGTCAGCCACGCATTGTATTTGTACCTAGTATTGAGCAGTTCTGATGGCCATATGTAGTCTTCATCAGCAGTTCCGCATCACAATATTATGCTTACCATGTGCATTTGCACGAGTTATTATGAAAAACACAAAAATCACTATAGGTCTGCCTATAATATTTGAAGAGTTCCCTCGATTTCTCCAGGATCCCATCATCAGATCCTGACCTGGTGTCAATGGGACCAATGGGAAGGTAAACCCTTTCAAACAAAAAAATAATTTTCCAAATCGGTCCATCCGTTTAGGCGCTATCGGGGTGCAGACATAAAAAAAAAAAAAAATATCCGGACGAATTGTAAACCTCCTCCTTTGGGAAGTCGGTTAAAAAAGCATCAGAAAGCGGTAAATTAAATCACCTGGGAAATACAATTAGGTAAAAATAACAAAATCTTAGAAAATGTTCACTTGGCAAATGCAATTTAGCAAGAACAACTCGGAATTTATTAGTAGAACCGGTGGTTACCTAATGGTTACCCTACATCTCGTAAAAGAAATTGCCTCATCTCGACTCCTGCTCTTCCTCGGACTCTATGTGGACGTGTGGTTACCGCATTTCTGTGCATCGTTGGTATATTATATATGATGTTGATGACTTAACTGTATAGAGTTTACAATGTAAGGGCGGCTTTCTTTAAAATTTAATCAGCTGGTAAGCGCAGGATAAATTTAGTAGCGAAAAAAATTACATATCGTCTTGCTCCACGCTGATTTCACTGCTAACTACGATTATCCTCCATTTGTGCTAATTTTGGGCGACAAAACTCCATTTAGTGGCTGACATTTCATATAATAGTTGCCATGGTTACCAACTGACTTGACGTTTGCTGACAACTCATGACAAGGACAAACAAACAACAATGAAAAAAGAGAAAGAAAATAACTTACATGCTTTCTCGTTCTGTTTTGTATCTTTTGTCTCTGTCTCACGCACTCAAATCAGAGAGTAAACCGGAAGTCACTCGAATCATTCATTCTTCTAGCTAATTAGAAATAAAAAAACCGGCCAAGTGCGAGTCAGACTCGCGCACGAAGGGTTCCGTACCATTATCTATATAATTGGAACAAAAAGTAAACTTTAGAAAAAACCGACTTCCACAAACCCTATTTGATTAGATTGAGTTTAATACAAACTGTAACCCCTTATCCCCCCCCCCCCAGGGGAATTAATTTTGTCAAATCCCATATCAGTGCTACCCCACGCTACTAAGGAACCCCTGTACAAAGTTTCATGGCTCTAGGTCCATCGGTTTAGGCTATGCGTTGCCTGCCCGTCAGCCACGCATTGTATTTGTACCTAGTATTGAGCAGATCTGGTGGCCATATGTGGTCTTCTTCAGCAGTTCCGCATCACAATATTATGCTTACCATGTGCATTTGCACGAGTTATTATGAAAAACACGAAAATCACTATAGGTCTAATCGGTCTAATTTTCCAAATCGGTCCATCCGTTTAGGCGCTATCGAGGCACATACATAAAAAAAAAAAAAAAAAAAACAAACATCCGGACGAATTGTAAACCTCCTCCTTTGGGAAGTCGGTTAAAAAAACCGCAAAAAAACACGTTAATTGTATGGGAGCCCCCTTTATATTAAATTTATTTTGTTTTTAGTATTTGTTGTTATAGCGGGAACAGAAATACGTCATCTGTGAAAATATCAACTGTCTAGCTACCACGGTTCATGAGATACGGCCTGGTGACAGACAGACGGACGGACGGATATCTTGAGATTTTAAGGTACTTTCCCTCCAGGGCCCATTCGTTTGTTCCACCCTGTATATGTGTGATCTGTAACTGTATTTTTCATGAAATACCCAAAAAGTTTTGTTCAAATTATCATCTTATGTCAGAATAACTTTGTAGCTAGTTGAAAAATAACATTTGAATTGATTCAAAGCTTGCCGCGCTTTTAGGGCCTTTAGTACCTACTAAACGCCGCCGTAAGCAGCACTGTCTACAACCTACTCCTGGAAAACGTGAGACATACATCTACAATTTCCGTACAATGAGGTTCACTCACTCATTATGTCAATGTCATGCAGACTGCAAAACATCATTTCAACGCACCAAAGAGTATTTAATTAAAACATCACTGGCAGCCAAACTTGAAGTGGCCAAAAGGAAAAAAATAATTTCTGTGCTCTGAGATTTGTATGACAACAAAAGTAATTAAAAACTATTAATTTTATAATTATTTTCTAAAAGTTCTACATAATAAATAGAGACGTCGTAATTCATCAATTAATATTTAAAGTCTTTGTAGAAGTCCGGGGACGACATTGCCATATCATTTAAATTTAGTTTCATTAAAAGAAGGCTTACCTACCAAAACAAAATGGCCTTGGTATAAACTTTTCAAGCGTGTTGTGAAGACGTATCTTGTACCGAGACCACTTTCAATTCGTAATATCTCTCGTATTTCAGTATTTGTGGTTGGTGCGGCAACAGATATACACATTCTGTGAAAATTTCAGCTTTCTAGCTATTACGGTTCGTGCAGGCGGACCCGGTGACAGACGGACGGACGGACGGACGGACGGACGGACGGACGGACAGCGAAGTCTCAGTAATAGGGTCCCGTTTGGCACCCTTCGGGTACGGAACCCTAAAAAGAAGTGGTGCAAGAGAAAGTCTTATTACGATTAAACTAATTGTGATAAGGGAGTTAAACGAAATTAGTAAAACACGATATTATCATAATTAAGCGGATTTTCTAGCAATCGACCCTAAAAACTGTAACGTTGTATCGTATAAATAAGTTTTATCATAAATATATCTGTGCTGTGGCATATTGAAAGCATGGTGTTTTGGTGACAGCTGAGGGTGAAAGTGATCCTTGCCTCTAGTCTAAAACCACATTGGAGTATACAATACAAACAACGATTATGGTAGGTAAAAATATATTTCAGTGCTATATGATGTTCCGTTAGTTTCACACGCTTTACATTAATAGACGGCTAGATGCACCTAGATGTGTATAATTAATTAGTATAAACATGTAATATTTGTAATAAATGTTGCATTATAAAAAAACTTTACGATGTGTTACCCCCCTGTCACAGTTCATAGCACTATCCGTCGTGGTTGTATCCCCTACGAAGGCCTAATCTATCACGTCATTAGCGAAAAGCTTCCTAAGAGAGCCGGCGATTGAACAAACATAAAGATGTATCGGCATTAATACTATTGTTTCCGTTCATTATTCTGACGTCAAGATTGTTATTAATGAGGTCTGCCGATGAATTGAATAGGTAGCGAAAAGATGCGAATGGGGGATTTACTGGATTAAAAGGTTCATTGTTAGTAATCATGTTAACAGGATGGAGTAAAGGGTAACAGAATTTTTCACCAAAGTTCAAAGTATTTCCCCGGCTCAGTGGCAGTGCCGTGACTGGCGAAACACGAAATTTCCCTTCTCGAAACCTTTTCCCATCCTTGCAGCACTGTCCTTGCTAAGCATGAACGCATTATCTTGTATCTTTACATTGATCTATACTAAGCACAACTGCATCAAGTAGTTGATGCGTTTATGACTAGTATCATGGGCTAAAATCATAAGATGATGCTAGTCATAAGTGCTTTTTTCAAATTATATAGAACACCTGTACTCATTTGTTAATGGTTTTATTCTATGTGAAGTTAATATGTTTCTCTATGTTTTAGTATAACTTTTATGTCGGTAACTTTTATAGGTCCGGAGAAACAGGCAAAATAAAAGTTAAAACTTTAAACGCGTATTTCTCGAAAAGTGCCAAAACCTAGTTAGTGCGTTTATCGTTAGCGCGGCAGCATAACATCTGTGGGAAATCTTTGCAAAGTTCTAAAACTTCTATAATATTTTTTTCCGTAATATTTACGGCATCAGAATTGGACTCCATTTTGAGAGACGTGTTGCGCGCTCGAGATTTGCGATGGGACCGCCGAACGGTACCGGTGCGCCTTCCAGACGAGCGGACATGGTTCGGGGCGAACCATGTTCGCTGACAGACTACCGGACAGATGTTAATAATAATTATGTCTGGACAGGCCTCCAGACGATCGGATTTGGTCTGGAGCGTAATACAATGGTCGCGGTCCGGAGCGAACCAAATCCGGTGGTCTGTTAGGGCAGGGTGCTTAGGCGCGCCGCACCGCGCACTTTGTATGAAAAATAAACGATCGTCCGTGCGCAGTACGACCGCACCGCTGCGGCACCGCAGCAGGCTGTCAACGAACGCATAAATTGATTCATTCAAAAGCCATGACTTCGGATAGAGTCTACAGCCTCTGGAGTGCACAGACCAATAGTCTGTTATATTTTAGGTTTTTTGAGAGCGCTTTGAAACTATAAATGAATGGAATACGAGTTGCACTATTCTCGATAAAATTATGTCATTCCTTGAATATTTTACTACTATAGAAAATTAAAAAAAGGCTCCTATGCAGTGCTGATTTCGTCCTTACAGTGTGTATCAAAATATACTGTACAAGCGGCGAATGCGACGCGAGAGAGACTATGAAAAATCAACACTTTAATGCACAGCCGCCGAAGGAATGTGTCTGCCCTGCCTCCGTGAGTATAGTAGACGCCAAACAACTTGAGCAAAATGTGACGTGGTGGGGGAAAGTTTGCGCATGTACACTTACGTGCCAAAAAAACGACGCACTTAAAATTCTCAAAACAAATCGTACCTACAGTATACTGCATGAATCTTAGTGCACAATACTATATACTTACTTAGTTCAATCGATAGAAAATGAGAAAATATACTGTACCATTTGTATGAGGGACTGAGCGGTAACAGGTGCACAATAACTGTTTGAGACACGCGAAGTAGGTACATTTGCTGCGAACTATACAGATTTAATGGTCTGTGGATATGACTATCAAAATAAAACTGTAAATTATTTAGCGACATGTGTCGTCTTTATTGGTGTCTATTAACAAAGAATAATGACGTTTACGTTTTTCCACGTACATCTATAAAACATAATAATATCTCCATCGATAGAAAACTCATCATATACCATCTTTCTGGCTTGCCTTTTTAAAACTACGTTAGGACGTCGAGGCATTTTTTATCCGTGATTTCACTGCACGCAAGTGTGAACTCAAAGCGGGAAACGATGGTTGAATGATCTACCAATAGCGTGGCTAGGCGCGCTCGATGCGATGCTCCTTCCGCACGCTGCGTCCCGCACCCCATACCGTGGTGCGCAGTTTCATATATCAGATGGTTTCTGCGCATGCAAGGTCATTTGTTCAAGTTGTTTGGCGTTACCTATATCAGCAATTTTCCTCTTTAAGAAAATTTGTTCGGGCGAAGAAACAACAATGGAAGGAGAAATGCGCTCCTATTGTGGCGTCTATAGGACCGAGCGATCGCTACGGGAGTCAAACAGGGGCAAATTAAGGACATAAAAACCGAAAGAGGTCGCGATATTTCCTAAATTGCCCGAGGGCTGTTGAGGTTGATGAGGTAATGATGAACATTAAATGGAGGATTTGTGGACCCCTTTGGTACAGTTTTATTGCTGAATATATCTTGGATTAGATTGTTACTTCTTACGTGTCGTTCAGATGCACAACAACCCCACAATTCAAACTAGTTCGACTTACTGTCATGCTAGTATAGGAAAAAAAGGCAATTAGCGACGATCAGACAAAATATTTCGTATAGTTTTGAAAATTGGCAGAGTTATTCTTTGAGATGTCCAGATGAAGGTGCCAAAGTGTAAGTGGCACATTATTGGAGCAGCACTATATGTCACAGTAAATTAGCACCCACGGTAGCGTAAGGACAAAAGAGTCCTTGGAACAATATTGACATTAAAATTATAAAAAAAAATGACATTAAAATTATTTTGACAGTGGGTACCAAGACGTCAATGAATGTCTAATTTTTGACGTTGGTACCCACTGTCAAACTAATTTTAATGTATTTTTTTTTTATAAAAAAAAATTAAAAAAATGGCTCGAGTCAACCGGTTAGTCAAAGCCGTTAGTTTTTAATCTAACGAATTTAATCTAGTTAGTGTATAAACTGACGATGATTTTAAACGAAATCGACAGGGATTTATGTGTTTTTTTGTTCTTACAAGTTAACCTAACACGAAGGTAAAAGTGAATTCGCTTCACTAAACTCTCTCTTTATCCTTCACCAACCCTGGCCCATCACTTCACCCAGACATTAATTATTTCAGTTTATCTATATAATAACTCGTTGTATCGTAAGAAGTACGGTACAGTTTACAATTTATCGTCAGTTTATAAACTAACTAGATGGGATTCGTTACATTATATACTAACGGCTTTGACTATTTCACGGTGACATATACACTCGGAAAATTAGAAAAACAATACGTCATTTCAATCAGAAGACTGCCCTACCCACCCTGCGAATCCCATACCTCTGTAGTCTCGACGGCCAAAGAAAAACAAAAACGGGTACATCTCACCATAGTTAATATCTTAGTTAAATTGTTGTACAAAATTATGAACTATCAGTGTCAAGTGGAACAAGAACATTGAACAAAACAAACTGTAGAGGAATCTGGGGGGCCGGTGCAATCTTCGCAACACATTTCTTAGCCAATTACACAAACTTGTGTGTTATTGGACATTGGAACTCGTACGTGGTGAACCTTGGGAATCCCAGAAGACTGACTTATGTTATGTACCGTATAAAGGAACGGAATTGTACAAGAACAAATATTTATCTTTTGTGAGATTTTCTCTCAAATTTATATTTTCGCTTTGTTTGGATCGAGAAGCCAAGACAAAATCACGTTTATTGACTTTGCGTTATTTTAAAGTTCAAACTATGCTAAATATAAATCTTATAATAGGTCCATCATTCTCTGTACGAAATAAAATAAAATTATATTGACGTTCTTTAGATACCTACGCATTATTTTTGATAATTTAATTTTGTTGGACGGCCAAATTATACCGTCACAATTTGTCTTGTCAAGGTGAATAACCCATCAAGACATTGTTTATTGAAAGCGAGTTTAGTATGATGCAAACTAACCATGATGTCGCCTTTTGCAAGAACATGGCTATTATTTCTAAATACATAACGTTCATCATAACACATTGCTAGTTACTATCTGGAAATATGCACCGTGCTCTCAGACCTTTCCACAATGGCTGAGTTAGGCTGAGTCCACATGGCTCATTGGCCTCGTTGCATCTTCACCGCTCCTGTTTCATCTTGGGGGCTGTAGTTCGTTGCGTGCTTGTTAGTCGACGGTTGTTATAAGTACGTAAAATGATGCAGCGACAGCGCTACGTCGTCGACGCAACGCTGACGCAAAGCGCCGTGTGGACTAGCCCTATGTCGGTTTTCAATAACCTCCATCCAATCCATCAAATCCATGTGTCGACAAATTTGGCCATATTGAAATGGCCAGCCATTTCACGATACAGCCATAAGCCATTACTGGCCATATCATGATGCGGCTGGTTTTAATGAAAATATGTCCTTTTAAAAGCATTTTTATTCAGCACTTTGTTATGTTTTTGTGTTATGTTTGTCCAATTAACGTGAAGAATATTCAGGGGCTTCGCTGCGCTCGCCCCTTTTAGTGGTATCTCCTAAGCTACCGCAGTTTTTGCCCTAAAAAATGTCATCGTTTCATAATATTTCACGGTCTTGATATGGCCAATTCGACGACACGGCTACGACATGTATATTGATATTTTCACTACGAAACTTAAGACTTTGATACTTTTATTCTGCAGAATAGAAATTATATTATAACAGGGATATCGTTGGTGGAATATTACACCAAATTGTGCCGAATCCGACTTACCAACATTTCCCCAAGAAACTCAAACCTACCTACGACATCACTCCCAAGACTCGAGGGATAGAGGCGCGGAAATTCCCTCCGAGGAATGTTTCTCCATTAGCAGTAACTGCCTTCGAAAATGTCTGCGTAATTGTCGAAGAGTTCCTCTGGTCGGAACTTATTTAATTTGACATAAGTACGGGCTCTGTAATGAAAAATCGCCCTGTCGCGCCGCGGCGTAGACATCTGAAGGTAATGTGGATTGAGTGAGATCAGCTGCTGCTTAAACGCGATCCCAAATACCGGATAAAGTACTGCTCAAGTGAAGTGCAAATCAGATTACTTCACCTAACAAATGATCACTACGGCGGCGGCGGCGGCGGCACTGACATTTATAGAAATCGGTTCGGGCCACACTAACAATAGCAACAATAGTCGTGCGAGCGAGAAGGTCGAACCAGTACATATGTTTCGATTAATCTTTGAGTTGGCAGTATACTTTTTTATTTATTTATTTGTCTAAAACAAAACTTATTTATATTTGTTCACATCTATCCGCGGAAATCAATGATGTTTGTGTGCGGAAAGTGAGATGTTAAGTAAAGATGCATCTTTACAATTATAATTTATGCTTAATCTGTTACCGTTAGAGTGCAAAACCCGAGGTATTGTGTACATTAACGGGTACGACCCGTTAAAGTGCGCAAATATACTTAAAATTTCTAATTCGCACTTTACCTGGTTAATGTGCACATTAACGGATTGTACACCGTTAAAGTGCGAAAGACGGTGAGCAAAAAACTTTAGTCTCGTTTTTTCTGCATACGCTTCGCTCCGCTCCACTCCGCTCGCTCCAGTTTTGCTTCTTCTAAGTCCTAAACTAACCCAACCCAATTGAAACTTTGCCACAAAACCTTCTCTAGCCGGAAGTCCGTCCGGGTACCGGAAGTGGATAAAAACAAGGCATTCAGCTGTGCCTGCAAATCCTGAAGTGGCAGTAAATATTTTGAACAATAAATAGCTTTCAATTAATAAATATATAGAAGAAATGTGATTGCGATCGATATCAGAAATTCTTTGTGTTTGCGCCAATGGCGCTGGGAAAGAAATTTAGGGTTGTATAAGAAACTGAGAGATGGTCGAAGAAGGCCAGAATATTTTCCATCTCCAAACCTTGGGATATAATAAAAGACTTTGCTCACCTTTATTTAATCCTTCTCGACTTCAGTAAATCCACATTTTATATTTTATTATCCGCGGTCGACCGACATTTTTGCAGGGAAAAGTTCAATTGTTTTTCTTCATGACGTCATTTCCTTTTTAAATCTATGTGTAAGGAGGTTGGCACACGACTTTCAGCGAGCATTTTTTTATTTTTATTTTTATTTTACGGCTCTGGATCCAGCGAGCATGAATCAATGCATTCTACCTTGGAGGAAGGATACAGTCTCATTGATCTGAGCATCCTGCTGAATGAAAACAGAATAAAGACTGGCATAAACACTATGTCGTACATTTTACAATAACCTCAGCTTGAAATCTTTTTTTACACACTCAAGTACACCCTATTACGATAGTTATACATAGATATAATTCGAAAGCCTAAAATATTTTCCCAATGTAAATCTCCACTCAATCACTCCGCAATTGCAA
This sequence comes from Argyresthia albistria, assembly GCA_963457715.1. Classification (NCBI taxonomy): domain Eukaryota; kingdom Metazoa; phylum Arthropoda; class Insecta; order Lepidoptera; family Argyresthiidae; genus Argyresthia; species Argyresthia albistria. The sequence continues at coordinate 5,278,183 of OY735260.1, forward strand.
CACAGCGGATCCAATTTAAAACGTTTAGATATTCTCAAAATACACTCGGATCCTGGTTGCCCTATCATTCTGTGACATGCAAATAGTTTCGCAGCTCACCGCGTTGATTGGACGAAACTGGATCACGTATTGTCAAACAAGTGACAAAAATCTGTAAGTGCGAGTCGGACTCACACACTACCCGGGTACGTATCATCGTTTAAGAAAATATGTTATATGTCCTGTCCTGACCAGGGTTTGCTGGTAGAAATCTCTCTTAAGAGATAAGCTCGCCTTTGGGCACTATTATGTTATTTAAGTTTTATTATTAAGTTACTGTGCAATAAAGAATATGAATATATTATATTTTAAAATAAAAATGCATATTTTGTGAAGTTGAGTGTTCAAATTGTGGTTGTGTTGTAGCGCATAAATAAAGATTTAATTTTGCCTTGTTACCTAACATACCAAATCTCCACGCACGCTTTTTCTCATACAAGGTGGCGGAGGCACGGCTGTGCCCACTTTTAGCCAGTTATTCAATACTCCATTTTGCGTGAATAAAAAGGGTCTGTTGTGTGGGAGCCCCCTTTGATATTAATTTTAATCTGTTTTTTAGTATTTTTTATTATAGCGGCAACAGAAATACATCATTTGTGAAAATTGCAGTTCAGTTCAGTTCAAAAATTTTACTGACCATAAAATCATACATATTAGGTACTTAGTCAACGTCAATATAATATTAATATTTTTGTATATTAATATTATATTGACGCCCGTTCGGAAGTTGTGGGCTTAGGGATGGAGCAAAGAAGGGAAAGAAACTCCCCCGTACCTCTTTTAAAATATTAGAGCCTTAAAAATACAATGTTATGTATTTCTACTTAAGTCTAAGGAAATACACCGAGAAGAGACGTTCTGACTCAGTCCATCGCCCCTCTTTGGATTTCTGTGCGCTGAGATGGTAAAGACCATGCAGTTTTGTCATCTAAATATTCTTTTACACTGTAATAAGACTTCTTCAATAGGCCGTTTTTGACATAGTTTTTGAACCTCCTTTCTGCAACTGTCTGGCTATCACGGTTCATAAGATACAGCCTGGTTAGAGACGGACAGATGGACAGACGGACAGATGGACAGCGGAGGCTTAGTAATAGGGACCCGTTTGACACCATTCAGGTACGAAACCCTAAAAAACAGGCTAGAATGATTCTCCTTTTTAACAGGACTCAACCGAGAAACTAATTGGTTAAATCAAAATTATAAGTCAAAACCAGAAAATGGTGGTTAGGTGAGGACTATGGTCACCAGGATTTATATTTAGATTCGAGTTACTTAATTCGTGGAACGGACTGTTCTCTAATTTAGCAAAGCTTCTTCAATCCTTTTCTCATTTCCATAATGTCTTTTTTCTCTCAATGTTCCAAGCCATATTCTTTGGAAAAGACTCAATGATCGATCACTATGTACGATTGATCTTGTAAGAGCTTTACTAAAGACCAAGTAAAGATATAAATAAGAAAATACATTTTATGTTCATATTATTCGGATACTCCCACTTTTTATGGATATTACATGCCATTCTGTGCGTCTTCCTTAATAAATCTTCCATAATAACTTGACCTCTGGAGGGTGAATCCTGAAACTCATTTCAGCTTAGTGTTGGAGGAATCGGAGGACCTATCACACTGGTGTGTTTACTCACAGATCGATGTATTCTAAGTAGATATTTTTGTATCGATATCGAGTGGAAATTGTAGTCCAACTGCCTGTAGTATTTGTAATATTTACTATTGGTTTTTCGGGTGGTTCAATAAATCATGAAAACAATTAATAACAAAACGTGTCAAAAATACTATTATGACAATAATTGTTTTGGAACTATATTATTTTAACTCGAATATACGTAATTATCGGGTAAATACCTGAACATCGGCTCAAATCATTGGATGCTAGAAGACTTACCTGAAAAGAGATAATAAATTTTAAATACACACACCACATGGGGAGTTTGGTCATTTTTGTCTATTTAAAAAAAACCGTGTACAACCATGATTTGTTCATTTTTAGTAATTTATTCTCTCTGTGTACCTCTTTACCTATATAGCCATGGGCTTGTGTTGTGTATAATAACAGTAAATAAATGGATATTCTATTCTATTCTATTCTAAATATCAGCGTAATATTTAAATAAGTATTCAAATAGAACGTCCGTCACAAAATAGTGTTGAAATCCTACTTGAATCCATATCTAAAGTACCATTCCCACATTACTATACGTAGGTGAAGTCTACGTATCGTTCGTATGTCCTGCTTCGCAAAGATCCTGCATAGTACAGCTTTGCACCATTTTTGGTGTTTGTGGCTTAAACTAACATAGCAGGAATATCTGCATAAGCCAACAGCAAGTACACGAGATGAATTCCATTGTGAACTGCGTGGACCAAGACATCTTCAAAGTCCCGAGCTATACAACGAAAATTGACGTCGCCACAGAACTTGCCACCTAAACAAACAATGTTGGTAACTTGACGCAAATATTGCTTGCATACTTGTAGCACTAAATAACTCAACTTTGTGACTCTCGGAAATGAACCTTATTAATAAAGAAGCAGATTATATTTTGCCCTGCTGGGGCGAGCAGAAATGTTGCCACGCGGTGGTCGGGATAAAATATTAATACCGTTTTAGAAGCCAGCGTGAAATTAGGTGGATTGTCCACTGTGCCGGGGAAATTTATTGCTGCTCATGTTACTAGCAAATTAATTGTAGTGAATATTAGAGCAAGGACTAAATTCCTGCCTAGGTCCAATATAAATGTGATATTGCCAGCCACGAAATTATAAAAGCTGCTTTAAATTCATAATTTCATTTGACTTTGAAACATTGTCCTGTGAAGAAGTTTCCAACTTTCCAACACACTCTTTAAGTACCAATAACCCACGCGTTCAATTTTACTTCGTGTAAAATATCTTTCGTAATATTAAATTCACATTATTACACAGGCCTCTTTTCTTCTCCGTTCAAAGCCTCTTATCTCACGACATGTGCCATTCAAGAACTTTCTAACAAAACGTTCCTTTTGCGAAAAATCATCAAAATTTTAGCTCAACACGTTTCGAAATTTCAATCGCTCTTACATGTGCGCAGTAACAAGAGCGGCTTCCTTCAAAGAAACTCTTTCCAGCTACTATTACAAAGAGTTACCTATATAATGACTGAGCGAGCAAGAGAGTAGTAGCAGTTTCAGCTAAACAGCTACTGCCACTTCAAAGAATTAGGAGCCTGCTTTGAAACGTACTACAGATTTCAGAGAACATGTTTTCAGTTACACAAGTTTGGTCTCTTTTTGGTTGATGTGTAGGAAAATATTTTACAGAACAGCAATTTACTTCTACAGTTATCAGTTTTCCCACCTTAAATATAATTAATCTTAACATTCTCGCAATATTGTCCAATATCAATGAGTTGATGCTTTTTGTTATTTATTTTCCCCTTTACTTTTTAACCGACTTCAAAAAAGGAGGGGGATCTTCATTCGGTTGTATGTTTATTTTTATTAACCGACTTCAAAAAAGGAGGGGGTTCTCCATTCGGTTGTATGTATACAGGTGACTTTAGGGTCGTCACTCTTACATATTGATTCTAACTCGGTAAATGATTGCGGTTTCAGCTATTAATCTAGTATTTAAATAATCACAACTCTGCGTTAATAATTTTATAAATTAATTATCCTTATTAATTCTGAATGTTTGGTCACCTTACAATTCATGTTAAAACCTTTTTCAAATAAACTAATCAGAGGAGTAAGGACATATACATGTGTCAGGATCGCATTCTTTCAGCGGCCAGAGTATAGGCCATTGTTTTGGCACGTCGTCAGGTCTTCTCGCTATCTCTCTCTCGCTCCCGCCAAGTCAAACGCCGAGTATCCGGGTCCGGCCCCGACGATGCTGTGCCAAAACAATGGCCTAGTACTGTACGTACTGAAATATAGGAAGGTGTTGAAAGATAGATGTCGGTAATCGAAGTCAGTTTATTGGTTATGTGTGTACTTATATACCTATCTTAATGCTAACACAGCACTACGTACATTATGTTGTAGTCAGTTCTAACATCAAGCCTATTTGCATGTACTACCATACTACACCTCCCCTTTAACTTCCTTCACCCTCGGGGTAGCGAAAGAAAAATAATTTCTCAACAAAGAAATTATTTTTCAAACCTAAATGGTATGATCGTACCTACATTACAATATTACGAAATCCTACTCTACCCAACTGCATTGCATAAAAGTGCAAGGCAGAGCTATTGTAAAAATGCTGACAAGTTTCCTAGTGTTAGATTGCTGTATGCTATGGACAAATACTTGAACAAAATAATGACCTAGATAATTGCTAATTACCTGTCTTGAAATTTAATTTTGAATGAAATAGGTACACTTTATTTTCCTATAAGATACACACACATATTTATAGCTGAAAAACATGTAATTAAAGATCATTAATTTCCTGGATAATATCTGTTAAATCAATAAAATAAAATATAACAATTTATACATTTTTAATTTTGAAAACACATTATAAACTCAAATTCACCTATTAAAACGAATAAACACATCAAAATACTTTTTAATTATTATCTCCTATTCTCATGAAAAAGAAAAGTAATTCATTTTATCCTAAACAAAAAAAAACACAATTTATACATTTTAATTTTGTAAAAATCCTATAAATCGAAACACTTTATATACTGAAAAAGAAAAAACGAACATCTAAATATCTGAAACCAATTTTTTTTTATCGTAATATACCTACTACTATTTTAAAATCTTTATTCTTTCAAACTATTACATTTGTATTCTAAAATCTTAACATAATATCGAAACAACATACATAACATAACACAACACAACACAACATGTACAGAGTGATCCTATAATTCATTTCCTAAACTTTAATAATATTTATTAATTTACACAAAAATTATTTTTAACTGAATATTTCCCTGTTTTAAAGTAATTATTACATTTCATAAAGTAATGAACCTGCATTTCTATTTACTCATTAATTTATTTACTTGAAAAGAAAAATTATTACCTACCAAGTGTCACGTAAATTTTTAAATCAATCGAAAAAATTAATAATATATGTATATTAAAATGTGAATGCAATTTACCTGAAATCTTCCTATCGTGGTATCGGTACATTTTCCACATTCATACACATTTTCCAAACACACATTTACACTTTTGGTTTTTAACCCATTTTGAGCATCCTGTAGCTCTCAGTCATCACTCTGATTACTGCCATTATGAACTCTGGGAAGTGAGATCTATCGTAACATTTGGGTGATGAATCCACTTGTTAGTCAAAACTCCTTAACCTTTCATGTCCTCGATCATTCATCATTCTACTCTTTTACACTTTTTCTACTAATGCCTTACTACTTCTAATAATTAAGTCTTCCACCGAGGGCACGACAGTCCACACTATGGTCAAGAACATAATTCTCCTAGGGCTGTAACTCTACACCCTTTATCTACATACATTATACATCCTGTGGGGATGGTCACCCTACACTACATATCATATTTTTCATCTTGTGGGCATGGTCACCCTACACATTGGCATATCAGGCCACCTATTTTGTGCACCTGTATAATAGAGAATAGAGCCGCTACAATTTAAGGCAATGGCCTCCAATCTGTCTGTATGACTAGAAGGAATAGTTCCCTATCTCATATTTCTATTCCTACTATGTACCGATCCATAAACTTTTCTAATTCGAAACACAAAAAAAAATATCATTTACTTATTAATTCATTTACTCTAAATCTCTCTATTCAATTGTCATTAGGTCGTCGGTATTTTCCACTTGACCTAGAAATTCTGCAGTCATTCAACTCGGAATGCATTGTATTAGCAATACCTAACTCGTATGCTATTTTTAACTTTACTTTGATTTTTAAATGATTATGAATTTACCGAATATTTACTCATTGACTGTGACACTAGGTATTACAAAATATGTTAGATAAAACTGTGATTAAAAAAAAAAAAAAATTATGTACGTTCCTAATTCTGCCTGAAATTATTAATTAATTTAACTCACAGTACAACATTCTGTCGAAGTAGGTCGCTCGTTGCTTGTCATCGTCGCGTGGATGGTGATAACGACAGCTGGGCGGACGTGACGCACGTTGATACCGGATATTGCACGAAGATGCACGTAGTTGTCATCTTCTTGAGCTGGACCGGGATAACCCTGGATACCTCTTGATCGAGTCGGGATACCCTGACTCCTCGTCCGGTCGCAGTAAATCTTCAAACGAGACGGGAAACCCCTGAACTCCCCGTCCGGTCGCAGTAAAACTTCATAAAAATCGGGATTCACTCGTACATGTTCATTTTCTTCTATTACGTCGTCTTGTTGTGTTGAACGACGGCGATGTTGACGTCGTTGTTGTGATGCACCGTGTAACATGGGCAATCACCGTTGAAGCGCGTGGTCGTTGTGGTGGTCTTCATGATCTCCTCTTGGTTTCTTCTTTAAAACCTTCTTACTGCCATTTGGCACAGCACTACCTCGCGAGAAGTAGGCTGGCCTGGCAAGGTCTTCTTCGGAGTAGTCAGTTGATTCTTGTGGCTCAAGGCAAGGTCGCCATGAAATATATGAAAGGTATTGAATGATATATGTCGGTAATCGAAGTCAGTTTATTGGTTATGTGTGTACTTATATACCTATCTTAATGCTAACACAGCACTACGTACATTATGTTGTAGTCAGTTCTAACATCAAGCCTATTTGCATGTACTACCATACTACAGTACCTAGCGAGTAAACGACACAGACAGCTTAGTGTAGGTATTGTATTACTCGTGGTACTCTCATTACTCGTGGAGTAACTAGGCTAGGTCTCTCACTTACACATTTGATTTACGCATCGTATACACTGTCAGAGTCACTAGTTCACAACTCTTCGTACAGTCGAGTTCATTAACACAGAGTGGAAATTTTAAACACGACCTGGAGGGAAAGCTCTAAATATTGGAGAAAGCAAATTTCACTCAAAGGAAACATTCCTTTTAAAAAAAAAAAGAAACAAAACTGCATTCAAAGATTTTTAAAAATACGCTTGCCACAACCAGGAATCGAGTCGGCCTAAATTCTAAAAAACAACATCCTGTACTTTTATGGCGTCAATCGACAGAGGTGGCGTAACTGGTATCGGGGTTAATTAGTGACCTCACACGTTTTTTATGCTTGTAAATCTTAATAAATGTGGACTATATGAATAAAACTTGTTCTATTTAAATATTCAACTTCTAATGTTACCATCAAATGGAAGAGTCTTTACGGCAGCTTCTATGACACTTTTTTTCAGAACAGTCTCCTCCTCTTGCCCCCAGTCGCAAATTTTTCACTATCACACAATATTTCAAAATTTTTCCGGTCAGACACTGCGTACAACGGTAGTCAAAATCGTTGTAGAGGTTCATTATATCCATTTATACCTTTCAATCATTAAAACTGAATACTCTTGTTTTTCAGCGCAAACCTTCACAGAGTTTTCTGCCAAAAGTGTTTCATGAAAATTCAGACTAATGTCAAGCCTACTTGCAGCCAGCCCGGGGTCATCGTACTTCCAGAATATTCGCTGCAATCGATCTCTCGCTATAAACAGTCAAACGCTCCACTATCAGCCATACATTCAGCCAAAACTTGCGGAGCAGGCAATGCCCCTAAAAGCTTTCGCCTCTTTTGGACTCAATATCAAGAATGTTCGTCTTTTTGTGCAAGTTTGCGGTTATGACATCTGAACGTTACAGTTGAAACAGTAGATAAATGTTTTCTTTTTGATTTTCGTGCAAATTTTGGCTCCAAAGAGCCTATACTAGACTATGAACGCAGAAATAGAAAATTATTAAAAAATCTAAAAACGTCTCGCACCACACGCTAATATCAGACAGGATCAGACTGTCTAGCAATAATGTTTTAGAGTAAAACAGACTTTGTTACTTGTTTCGGAGCATAAATTCAAAAGTTACCGTTTTATTCCAGTTTCAGAACCGGCGGCGGTAACCAGTTTCGCGAAGGGATATAAATTCATTTTCGACAGCTGCATAAATTATTTCGTGACTTCTGTATATAAGTGTCCAAAAGTTTATTTCCGAGTTACTAAGTACCTACCACATTTTCGTAATCTGCCATTTTGAAATATTTTTGTTAGATGTGTAAGTTTTTGAAGTAAAACTTCTTAGGGCTCGGGGGTAAAATTTATTTAACCTCTCAACTGTGGGTTATTCATATATTTGCTTTTCAATTGCTACTAGCCGGGTGCTATCACGAGTGGCTAAGAAATGTAACGGAAATTGGAATCGGTGACGTCAGGGTCGGCTGAAGACTTTTAAAACCGCAACTATTTTCAATACGGTTTTTAACTAATCAGATAAGATAATAATACATTCGTACAATAAAGAATGTTAATTAGTGAGAGAAAAACCTGATGAAACGTTAACAAATAAAAATTATTTTAAGCATTCTTCCACGAGTTCTTGATTTCCGGTATGGCCAAGATGGCGCCGCCGCCGCCGCCGCCGCTGGCTGGGTCAAAAAAAAACCAGTGACGTGACCAAAAACTACTTCGTTCAACCTCTTTGTTGGAACCGGAACTTATGTTTGACAGCTGTGCGATGCGATCCATACAGTTTGTAAGAAAAGAGTTTCATCAATGTCACACGGGTCGATATGGATTTCTAAAACAAGCAAAGCAATGCATACATTTGAGCGAGACGGCTTAAAGACGTGACGTCAGATGGTATATAATCTGAGCGTATTAAAAGTAAGTACAAGTATAAAATAATTTCAAATAATCGGAAGTCTGAAACTTAAAAGTAACTTGAAGCAGAGATTGGATCTCAAAATTGGAAATTTAAATCTCTTTTAGTATAGGTAGGTATAGGTGTATAGTATAGGTACCACTTAATGATCTAGCTACAGAAGTTTTACTTCTAACACGTGTACGGTGCTACACGCGTATTTTTTTTTAGATGAGTTTGTAATTGCCTAGTCTGTTACTTTGGTATGATTGTCGGAAACCCAAGTCGATCCGGATTCCAAAAAATAAAATATTGGCATCGTCGCTCACCTCTGTACCTAGCGTCGTAAGGAGGAGGCATTTGTTATTTTATTATTATTCTATTTCAATGTTAAGTATGTTAATTACCTATGTGTTTATGCCTGTAATAAATGAATTAAATTGAAAAATATTCAACAGACCTGTAACAGAAAGTTGTAGTTATATTTTAGTTAGGGGGTAAAATAGGACAACACCTTTCTGTTACATCCTGTAGATCCATTAGTGGGTGAATGTGGGGTCATTCATTGACGAATGATGATATCCATATCGTATTCCGTGGTGTTCATAAGTGGCGATAGTTAAATAATGTTATCATTATACCAACTACTTACTTAATATCAAAAGAGTGGACAAGTGCGTGTCGGACTCGCCCATGAAGGGTTCCGTAGTAACAAGTAATTATAAGACTGGATATTTGGGTTGTAACTTTGTTTTACATAGTGTTTGTGTATGAATGACAAAGTTATCTTTGCGGTTTTTAATAAATGTTTTTATATCTTAAAAACTGCTTATTATATTTTTCGTTGAAAATTTGTATTGACACATGTATTTTATTTTTAGATTTTTCACTGTCTTACTTTAAAAGTTAGAGGACGGGAACATAATTTTTTCCACTTTCCACTCTCTTTAAAGATTTACTTTGAGGAAAAATAGTTTAAGGAACCTCAACGTCATTTTCAAAGACCTATCATAGACCCACACATATAGGTTTGAAGATTATTTTTTTTGAGTCAGTTTTATATGGGAGACCCCCTTAATATTTTATTTTTATTTTTTTGTATAAAAATCGTAAAGTGATTCATAGAATACATCTAAATACTATGTTTCAACTGTGTAGTCCTAATAGTTTTGGAATAAAGTTGCTGTGACACACGGACGGCCAGACAGACAGACAGACCGAATTGACGAAACTGTAAGGGTTCCTTGTTTCTCTAACGGAACCCTTAAAATTACCAATTGGTCTGATAATGATCAGATAATATTTTTTAGTAAGTCAGTGATGATGTCACCATGCAATTGGGTACTACTTAATTCACAAAAAGTAATTCAATCATGCAAACATTCATTTATTTCGATTCTTCGAAATTAATTCACTAATACTACAGAAAGTAACGCCTTACATTATATTCATATGCCCCTAAAAATTAGCAATACAAAATACATTTATCAATTTCCGAAGCAGACGGATCCAATAACTTTAAAAAAGTACCCTGGAACACATTTTCCGCGCATGGCTGTGCTTAAAAGCTAAAGGCAGGTCAATAAAGGCCATAAATTGAACGCCAGTCGAGTCGTTCGTGACCAAAGTCACCAAGCATAGAGGGGTTGAAGCAACATAACCACAAACTCAGCTGAGGCTAGGTAATGCGACAGCAGAACTTAGATTTTTCATAAATTTTACCGGAATTCAGGATTAAGCATTATTACACGATTTAAGGTAATTTCATTCCAGCATAATTTATGTTAATGCTCCGTACCTTGTGTAATCTTGTGTCTCGTCAATCTAATACACCGTTATGTATTATCGTATGGATATTTCATGCATCGTAATGAGTCGAAATACTTATATACTAAGTATTTGGAACCATTACGATGAAACTCTATTTATATCAGTCAACATCTTAGGTATCATTGAACTTTAGGTGTGCTTGAACCCAAAAATTGTGCAGAGGCATCATTGTTTTTACAGCAGACATTTTATGATATATTCTCAATTTCAAACCACCCACTGTAACATCCTAACACCTTGCCACAGTATACATACTCGTACTAAACGCTTTCTTTGCCCAAACTGTCGATGGGCACGGCATCCGACAAATTTTACGGGCTCGACATATGGCAACAAGGCGGACTCAGCCACCCCAGAGATATGTACGGTACTTACGCCATACTTTGTCTATCGGAGGCAAAGGATTATTCACATAGTTTGCTTTTAGTGATTCCTGCAAATTATTAAACTATGTTTATGAAATGTCCTCATAGATCAGTATACAACTTTACTTGTTATAGTAAAATAGAGCCACGCTAGTGAACTATTTATCACGCTGGCTCTCAAACTTATTTGTTATTTATTTACTTTTATTATTTTACAATAATTTGCTTAATCGACACATAAATTTTGGTCATAACATTGTCTTACACACGGTGTCAACTATACTACATATCTACATTATGTATTATTATATAAACTAGAATAGTCATAGGGTATGTGATATCGTATGTGAACGGGCCCCAAGTGATATATTTAAGAGTTAGAGGCAATATACAACGAAATGTCGCTGTAACTGGCGATTTTTATTGCTCTTTCTAAGTTGGATTTTGTCGCTGAGCCAAGATGGATATACTCGGCGACGTACCATTAAGACAAAATGAAGAGACTTTGAAGAACAAATTCAGCGTAATCTAGAGATAAAAACAATTTTATGCCAGTAATTTTAATGATAGAATATAGAAGTCGAATGAGTGAACGAAACTTTGATAAATCGAGGAAATAAAATAATTAGTGTTATTTATTACACATACGGATCTCGCATATTGAATAATCACATTGCTTTATTGAACGAGTCATATCAAGATTAGTTAGTAAATTAGCTGTCTATAGCTACTAAGTTACTATAACTAAAAATATATCAAGTGCAATATATGAGATACCATCAAAACTCTTGCCATGTTCTTGATAACAGACACATTAGAACACCTTTGAGACTCCCAAAAATGTACCTTTGATCCAAATAACGCGCCTAATACTCCAGTTACCTTCAGCCCCTATATATCGATACAAAAATCGGGAACGTTACTCAAATTTCCAAGAGATTACACACGAACGTCCTCGCTAAAAGGTTTCAGACACTGTCGACGAAAATGCACACATTTTCCCCGAAAAATGTCCGATCTTTACTACTACTGTGTGCTTGGTCGCCAACTCAGCGGTTTCCTAACGATTTTTCGAACTTGTGACATTTCCAATGCTGCAGTCGTATGAACGGCCCGTCCAATTTCCGTAGTAAAGGGACATCTGACTCGTAATAGGTCTAAAATGTTTTCGGGTTCAGTGTTTCCTTCAGCACTAGCGGCAGTTTCGCTACTTAGTTGGTACTTGTCACTGGGTGTTGCTTGCAGGTTTTACTGAGATACTTTTATACAAAAATGGGTAAGTACAGACAGAGTAATAAGCTGACTGAAAACAGGCATGTTGTACAGTTCTAGCATTTTTGTAAGACTTTCATCTATGTATTTTATTTAGTCTTGTTTGCTTCTTGATAATTCTACAGATTGAAGTTATAAGGCCACTTGTTTCAAACTTTTAAGTTTCGCAGTAAATGGAGTTTAACCGCCAAGTTACAACACAACACGGCCAAGTTACGTTATCAAACACGCCAAGGCTGTTTGCCTGTTAGCCAGGTTCCCACTCAACATGGCTGCGTTCTATTTATATTGCACATAAACTACATTTAGCAACTGTCAAAAGTCTGGTACAAGTCGCACTTAATCTTATATTCATGTCTGCTTAGATAGCATAAAATCTTATATAGTATAATCCAAAATCTGAGAGACGATTTCTTCTATTTACAAACCCGTTTTTACTCAAACAAGACCCACTGCAAATAACGTTGGAAATTGGAATGATGAAATGAAACTCTGAACTCTGATCTCTGAACTCTAACTCAATGTCGTATCATTTTGTGGACTTCTTTATATAACATGAGCTCATCGTACTAAACATTCATAGCTTTAGTTATTCGCTAGCACGTTCGTGCTAATCAATACTGTATGAGTTCGAAGACGTCGTAGATAGACGAGTTCTGGATCTGCATTTAGCATTTTCGACATAGTTGGACTTAGTTGTTGTACTGAGAATTCCTCTTATCCGCAAATAAATAGCTGCTCCGAATATAATCATATGGGATTTGAAGATATCGATACGAATAGAAGCGTACCCAAATGATATTTTACCTATATGTAATACCTAAACCTATATAGGTATTACAAAATCTGCCTACAGTCTATTCGTAATAAGAATGCAGTGAAATTTAAATTTAAATCTGTTAACACACACTCACAGGACAGGACACAACCTTCGCGTTCGAAAGATTGCCTTCAACTGGTCACTGTGAACTTGGCTTGATAATTGGATTGGTTACGGTTTCATTGGTTACGGGGCATGACTAGGCCGCTGGACAGTGATGACTTTACTGCATTCTTATCAAGAATAGACTATAGCTGTTACCTCACTCTATCCAACATTTTTTTATCCAAGCTTTTTGTAACCAAGAAAGGGGTTTTGTTCGTCACGGGCACACTTATATTTTACTTTCGTGTAGGGTCCGTCTAAATGAATATTTGTCAGTCGTCCTTCGGGTAATGTTTCCTCTACCGAGATGTCCGAGTCCCAATTCACCCTTTTCACCTAAAATAATACCCACGGTTCTACAGAGCACCCATATTGTATGATGTCGTTGATTTTTCCGGCCAGAATTTTTTGGTTAATTGATGAAGAATGTTTTACTTGAAAAGACATCGTTACAAAATCTGGAAATACCAAAATAAAATTTAATTTTGCATTGCACCCGTGCGAAGCCGGGGCAGGTCTTTAGTTAGATAAATTCTCATTAGCTTCTTACCAAGAGCAGCTCATAGCAACAGTATAAATATATTCGCAGAAGGGCTAATGTAATGATGCGAAGGCGATCCGACTTGATAATCTTGACATGGAAATGCGCAATCAGCCTGCTGAGTGCTGTCGAACACATCCTCCGGGCTAGAGCCAGGGAAGCGAGGGAATCTGAGGCCTAAGCTGCTCTTGGCTCTGAGAGCTCTCTCAAGCGTGCCTAATTCAAAACTGTCATTGCGGCACACACAACTTAGATAAATATCAGTGCCGTGATTCTGTATGCGAATCGCATGGCAATAGTTTCGTTAGGGCTCCAGTTTTTGGTTTTGGCTTGTCGACTGGGGCGCCAAGACATGCCGCGCCACCGCGCCCGCTACAAACAAACCGATGTTTTGCGCCCTCGCTATAGCTGTTATCATGCGAATCGCGTACAGGATCCGGGCCCAGAGCTAAGATCTTGAAACAGATCTTGATACAGATAGACGAAAATATCAGTTCGTCACAAAGTTTTTTTTCCTAAACGCACGTAATTATAGCTTATTGATTTGATAAAGCAGAGAACGGGAACTGCCCTCATGCCGAAAAGTTGACGTACCTACGAGTCTATGGCGGCATATTGCGCAGTAAATTAAGTAGGTACAGAACTAATGGTTTCTCAGATACAAGATGTAATTGGATGATACAAACTTTGTTTGTTTATGTTTGGAGGAAGCTTTTACAATGGGCATGGTTGTAAAAAGTCATGTTAGAGTTGATGTCACATTTTAACTTCGTCTGTAAACTTACAGCCTTGGCATACTTAAATATATAGTATGTAACGATACTAAAACAGCAAATAATGCTGTATGTCCACCCAATGATTTTGTGTAATTTTTTACAAAAAGCAACAAGATCATCTCCCGAATACAAACTCCCACTAGTTTCTTGGAAAGCAACTAAACACTGACGAAGCGAAAGTTGCACCCTTCGTACATAGAAAGGCTAATTGCTTAAAGTTTAGCTAATCACTAAAAACTTTATCTGCCAGAATTAAAAAGGAGACTTTTAAAGCTGTACAGTAGCTTATCATATAATTCTTAAACAAATGTTGGAATACGCGCATTACAAAAAAGGGGATAAAACTGTTCTGCCTTCCTTATATGATTAAAATGCAAATTTTCATAGTCTGTGTTTGAACTTCGATGAGCGAATCGCCTAATTGGCTATCTCCCGAAGACTAATGATTACATTGGATCGAGAGTGAAAAGGAAGATTTAAAGATAAATAATACAGGATCTAGGCAAGCCGTAGACAGAACTGTGTATTTATACGTTTGTTTGTATTGTGAAGAGAGGTTTTACAATCCATTCAAGCAAGTTTTATTTCCATAATTGTCTTTTCTCCTAAGTCTACGTAAAGTATGAAATTGGGTCAACTCAATACTTTTCCCAAGAGGTTGTTGATAATGATAACATTTCATTCTAGCCCTTTTTCCAGTGTACCATTCCCGCCAAACAGTCGCCTTCCACATCTCAGTATTACAGTCACGGAACCGCCGAAAACAACCGCACAAATATTATATCGTGGCCCGCAAGGGTGATAAAATTTTACAACTAACACGCACTGTTACTGTCGCAGAGTGTTTGAAAGAGAATGGAAGAGAGCGCAACGAACCTGGGGCGTAATGAGAATGAGTGTTAGAATGGGCGTTACAAACGATGGTTGGGGCGGGCGGTTCAAACGCAGGCGTTTTCACAGCTACTGCGCATATAAAAGTAACGAAATTTTAAAGATTGGATCGCGCAAACTAAAGGTGTTGTCCAAGTATGTGATTAAGAATAAACGAAACCAGCAATACTTTTATATCAAGTTTCCCCTTGAAAGAAACAAACAGGAAACTATTCCTTTCAATAGCTCGTTCATTTTTATGCACAGCCATGCATATTCCTACGTCTTATTCCGAGGGGTAGAGAGGGAAGGAAACGCACGTTGAAAACGCGATAAATCAGCACAATCACAAGGCGCCGCGCAGTGACAAGACATATATGCTGCGTCATGCACTAATATGAGCAAATGTGCAGGAAAGTGTTTGCAAGACGACGAATGCTAGATAATGCAAATAACAAGGGGAATCCCATGAAATAAAAAAGGGTATTTTTTATTTTATTAAATTGTTTGTAGTCTTAAGTTAGGTTAAGTTGTACATATTGTATTGTAATTATATCTAACTAAATATAAATAAATAAAATGGGTATTAGGGTTATAATATTTTTATATGGAAACTGGCACACCTACATTACGATCTTTATTTCTGCAGCAAAAAACATAACAATTGCAAAATAAATAAGTTTTACGTGCAAAAAATTGCAACATGAAAGACCTTCATCAATATTTGTAATACAACAAAAATCTCAAAATAAAGCTTGCAATCCTCATTGCAAACAAACAAAGAAAATTTTCAAAAACTCAACCGCGTCCAAAAAAAACGCGAGTTCCTCTCTCCACCTCCGTCCGTCTGCAAGTGCCTTATTGCTACTATGTCATACACTTTCATAGTGCCCGTTGTAGGAAAATATTCATATGCTGAGAGGTCGTCGACCTTAACAGATGTATAAGAATATATACAGGGTATGACTATAATAGGGTGACAATGTGGTAGGCGCTTTGTTGGTGACGTATTCTATCTTTGACGAAGGCGTATTTTGCTGTCATCAATGAAGCTAAAGTAGACAGAGAAAAAGACGGACAGATAAAAACATCGGTCAAGTGCTGGTCAGACTAGCACATGAAGGGTTTCGTACCATCGTACAACAAAACTTAAGCACTCAAAACAATAAAACAAAAACGAAAATAAAATACCCTTCCGAGGATTCAAACCCAGGACTTACAGATTGCGTGATCCTCACCACACCTACATCATATCGGTTGCCCCACCACGACGACGATGTGGTAAACCGCGAAATCTACGATCATATTGAATAGTGTTATGATTTGTTAAATATCTCAAGGCACGTCTCTTGTATGGGGACCCCCTTTCATTTATTAACTGTCATGTAGTTTATTATTTGTTTCTGTAGCAATAGAAATAGACATTCTGTGAACATTAATTTTAACTCTCTGCGGTTCGCCCCACAAAGCCCGTGAGTGATTCGTTTTCCTCTAAAGGTACGGAACCCTAAATTCTTCGCCATGAACAGAGTTAAAATTTATTTCATATGAAATGAAGAAACATGGAATTTTCATACAGGAAATTGTAATTCTGCATTCCACATTCCTTGTGCCAAAATTTTATTTTTTCTTTTATCGTGCAATAAATGCAAACATGTCTGTCTGCCAATAAAAGTGATACCGTAATTTTTTACGACTCCGGTACATCAACTTATTTTTCGGCGATAAATATCTAAGGCTCCTTGTAAATATCAATGGGCTGCATTGAGACGACCTTACGAACATTATTGTAGCATTAACATGTTATTACTGGGAGATCCGCATGGGTGGTTTGTGCACTTTGTGAAAGAAGCCGGTTTTTGAAGTAAAACTTCTTGGGGCACGGGGGTAAAATTTATTTAACCTCTCAACTGTGGGTTATTCATATATTTGCTTTTCAATTGCTACTAGCCGGGTGCTATCACGAGTGGCTAAGAAATGTAACGGAAATTGGAATCGGTGACGTCAGGGTCGGCTGAAGACTTTTAAAACCGCAACTATTTTCAATACGGTTTTTAACTAATCAGATAAGATAATAATACATTCGTACAATAAAGAATGTTAATTAGTGAGAGAAAAACCTGATGAAACTTTAACAAATAAAAATTATTTTAAGCATTCTTCCACGAGTTCTTGATTTCCGGTATGGCCAAGATGGCGCCGCCGCCGCCGCCGCCGCTGGCTGGGACAACAAAACCAACTAGCATGACTCAAACTACTTCGTTCAACCTCTTTGTTGGAAACGGAACTTATGTTTGACAGCTGTGCGATGCGATCCATACAGTTTGTAAGAAAAGAGTTTCATCAATGTCACACGGGTCGATATGGATTTCTAAAACAAGCAAAGCAATGCATACATTTGAGCGAGACGGCTTAAAGACGTGACGTCAGATGGTATATAATCTGAGCGAGATGCAAATAGTAGTGACACTATTGAATGAGTTAAGTATATCACCACGAGCGCGACAAATTGTAGATAAGGAATGGTGGGAAATAAATGACATGACGTATTAAAAGTAAGTACAAGTATAAAATAATTTCAAATAATCGGACGTCTGAAACTTAAAAGTAACTTGAAGCAGAGATTGGATCTCAAAATTGGAAATTTAAATCTCTTTTAGTATAGGTAGGTATAGGTGTATAGTATAGGTACCACTTAATGATCTAGCTACAGAAGTTTTACTTCTAACACGTGTACGGTGCTACACGCGTTTTTTTTTTTTACCTCAGATAGTACGTGTGCCTAGGTTCATATTTCGAAATTGAGGAAAGTTGGTTTCGACCTGAGAGACCCGAGAGGGTCAATTCAAAAACGTTTACTCCAGTTTTTAAGTTTCATTCGAAAACATATTTCAATATTTGCAATGAATCATGTAAAAATAAAGAAACTAAATCAAAGAAAACCACATTTTGCATCGATGATAAAAAGAAATACTAAAATTGGTCCAGTAGTTTGACTTTTATGAGGGTCCAAACTACGCCTAAAATAATCAAGAGTGATTTTCAGTATCGGTATGTGCACCATCTCTGGTATTTACCAGGCCGCACCACATAGACTTTCTCTATGTAATACTTCATCCCCTCTGCTGTTGTTGTCACACCCATTTAGGGCTTTCAATACCAACATTATTTCCAACTTTGGACTATAGATACGAGATATATCCACTATCCAGGTCCCACGGGGCCACTCTCGGGGGTGTTTCAGATCATCGTCTAGGTCTCAAAGTTTTTCGAACTTTATCCTTTCAAGGCTTTGAATACCTACCAACATTTTCACAAATTAGCTGTTTTTGAAGTAAAACTTCTTAGGGCACGGGGGTAAAATTTATTTAACCTCTCAACTGTGGGTTATTCATATATTTGCTTTTCAATTGCAACTAGCCGGGTGCTATCACGAGTGGCTAAGAAATGTAACGGAAATTGGAATCGGTGACGTCAGGGTCGGCTGAAGACTTTTAAAACCGCAACTATTTTCAATACGGTTTTTAACTAATCAGATAAGATAATAATACATTCGTACAATAAAGAATGTTAATTAGTGAGAGAAAAACCTGATGAAACGTTAACAAATAAAAATTATTTTAAGCATTCTTCCACGAGTTCTTGATTTCCGGTATGGCCAAGATGGCGCCGCCGCCGCCGCCGCCGCTGGCTGGGACAAACAGAACCAACTGGCATACCATAACTCAAACTACTTCGTTCAACCTCTTTGTTGGAACCGGAACTTATGTTTGACAGCTGTGCGATGCGATCCATACAGTTTGTAAGAAAAGAGTTTCATCAATGTCACACGGGTCGATATGGATTTCTAAAACAAGCAAAGCAATGCATACATTTGAGCGAGACGGCTTAAAGACGTGACGTCAGATGGTATATAATCTGAGCGAGATGCAAATAGTAGTGACACTATTGAATGAGTTAAGTATATCACCACGAGCGCGACAAATTGTAGGGGGAGGCAGTCGCTCACGTCCGAAGGAATTACTTGGAACCCACAGCCCTTCACGTCCTTCCCGGGTAGTGCTAACGAGCGACAAATCATCATCATCATAGTCATCAAATCATCTCAAGACATTATAATTTCCAGGTTCTCAAATGAGAACCTGACCACTTGACACTGGCAAAATTAACCTCAAAAGAGGTTAGGACGCCATTAATAAAAAGAAGAAGAAGAAGAAGACAAATTGTAGATAAGGAATGGTGGGAAATAAATGACATGACGTATTAAAAGTAAGTACAAGTATAAAATAATTTCAAATAATCGGACGTCTGAAACTTAAAAGTAACTTGATGCAGAGATTGGATCTCAAAATTGGAAATTTAAATCTCTTTTAGTATAGGTAGGTATAGGTGTATAGTATAGGTACCACTTAATGATCTAGCTACAGAAGTTTTACTTCTAACACGTGTACGGTGCTACACGCGTTTTTTTTTTTTTTAATTTTGAATGTGAAATGATAGTATTTTATGCACAAAAATGAATTCCTCGTCCTTGTTAATGCCCTATTAGCAGAACTTTATCAGGAAGAATTTCTAGTTTGTGGCACGGGGTGCGTTTTTGTATTGACCATCACGGGCCACTCAGGTCGAATCCGACTTTCCTCAATTTCGAAATATGAGGTAAAAAATCAGGCTTCTTTCACTAAGTGCACAAAAAAGACAATTTGTTCTAGACCGAACCCTGACTATATCTATTGAGACAGATGGGTTATTATAGGGAAATGTTATGATAACTTGAATATAACTAAAAAATGTGTCCGTTTACATAAAAAGCTTTTCTTAAATTAATTGATCTCGTACCTATGATTGAAGCGCGTATTGTACCCGACATTCTGTTCAATTTCTCTAACATCGTTTTTGGAGCGAATAAGAAAGAGGAAAAGACAAAAAACCTGTCGCACGAGACTGTCACCGCCAATTTATCTCAATAAAATATCCGCAAATGGTAGCTTAGAACGAGTAATTTTGGAACCGCCTCATTGTGTTGATTTGTAAAAGTAATTCCGAATCAGGGTTGATAGTTTACGTATCGCTGATGACAAAATAATTGTTTTGATGTTCCCTGGCCTAATTTTGGTTCATAATTTACCATGTTAAATTTGTCCTGAAATAAACGCAAAAATCGGACACCCCCGCTGGTTGCTGTGAGTGAGCGCAGACACACTTACCCCACCACGCCCTGTGCTCTGCTCCGCCATTACCACTTTTTGTGGACCACAATTTAATAATTTTTAAATATAAAAAAAATAATATTGTTTTTTCTCAAACATATAAATAATTCAAAATTCGTTTATTCAAGTCAGATTTTAACACAAATAGTAGGAGTCCCCTGGTAAGTTTACAAAAAAAACCTGTGTTAGGGGAGACCGCACCTTCTACATTAGAGCTTCGCAGAGCCAGGAGCACGAGTAACTAACAAGTCGGAAAAGAGCTCGACTTCAGATAAAAATTAAATAGACCTATTTATCGTTGTATATCATAGGAACTGGCAGTTAAAATAAGTACCACTTTCCCGACGTGCCACTTCTGCTTCTGTCTCTTATGACTTAAATAAACTGGGAAATAAACTTATTATAGCTAACATTTTTGCAAGAAAAGGATGTACTTGGTATTTTCTATTTTTTTATGTAATAGGTCGGGTAAAAAGTCTTTTCGTATTTTGTATGTGTATATTTGTAACTAAATATATTTTGATGTATTTGTCATGATCCTACATAATACTGTCCAGAATAGCTAGCATCGGAACGTCATTCAGCTGTCAAACGCAACCAACCAACAATGTAAATGTCAAAGTGACAGCCACATCGATTCGCGTTCGTAGGAATCGGATCGGAGCTGTTGAATAGTCTGTGGTTTGGACACGTGACCGGTTCGACCAATCACGTAAGAGAACAGCTGTGGTTGGTGGACTATTTTGCGCGCCTAATATTTTTACGACGTTCGAGGGGATCAAGTCGGACGCCATTCTTGTTCGGTACGTGAAGAAGTTGACAGCAAGAAGGAGTCCTCACATATTTATTGTATCTGGCTGGATTTGAAGACATTAAAAAGGTTATTAAAAAAAAATGTAATAAAATGTTGTTTCGGACAATTTTTCATTTGTTTTTCTTTGTGTCAAAATGAGTGAATCGAATGGAGAAATTCAGAACATTTTAAAGTTGTAGATAAAAAAGGAAGACATGCAACGATGGCCAACTGAAGAGCAACTGAACAAACTCGAACGACTTCAAATCCTCGGGATTCGGTTTGTCTTCGGGCTGCGCAAATATGACCATCTGCATTCTGCGAAATCCCCGCTACCCCTCATATCTTCGAGATCGTTTCGAGTTTCTTGTCCCTAGAAGAAAATTAATATTTAATTAAGAAAAGATTATAATAATATTTAAGAAAAAATGTTACAAGGCACGTGGTTCACTGTGTAGTCTTGTGGTTATTTAAAAAGAATTTAGACTATTTTGGATATAATGAATAAATATGATTGTTTTCTGCCCCTTTTGTGGTTTTACATTCAATTATACAGGACTATTTCAAATGTATTCTTTAATTTATACCAAACCTTATTATGCCTTAAACATCTGATATCCTTTATAAATGACAAAAGATATATAGAAACTAAAAAGTTCGTATGATTTGTTGAATAGTATCTAAAAACATTTTTTTTAGAGAAAACTCTTGAAAGTCTTGGTTTAAGTATTATTTAACTTACAAAGTCTCGGTCTGAGAACCAATTCTATTTAGCACCCTGTAAAGCACATTCGGCGGTACTGGCAAGTGCTTTTAGTAAATCCTTCGGCGTCAGGAGGTTATTCTTTAACAAATAGGTAGCGCAAGCGTCCGTATGGCGGTTTCATTACTTATTGTTCTAAGTAAGCAACATTGGTGTGAAGAACATTGAATTGGCGTAAAAGCGGGAAATATGGGAATAGCTCGATTTTTCTCGATAAACGTAGCTGCGCGGCGCATGGCCACACCTTGGACACTCCATAGAACGCTCGTAAAATAATCATCTATTACTACTACATAACCAAATGATGTTTGTATACGTGCAAATGTGTGCGTAAACTTTGCTAAGGCTGGGGTGGCGCGGAAAATGCAGTGATATTAAAGTATATGCGTCGTCAGCGTCACTCGTCCGGCGTTCATCCCTGTCTATTGATTCTCTAACCAATCTTTTGACGCCAGGGGTGGGGTGCGGTATCTGAATCAGCGCGGGGAAGGGAGTGGCCGTTCTGTACGGAGTACTATTATCTCTTCTGTGACATGGCTACAAGAGAGCATTGGTAAAAGACGCATACTTGGGTGATAGAGAGGGATGTGAGCTCGCATAGAAATCTTGCGGAGTCTTTTGTTACTACTCTGACGTATACAAAAGGCGTATGGCGTCTAATGCTATGTAATGGGACTTTCCTGGGATTAGCGGGCATAACATAGCATACATACACACAAAGCATCACGCTTTTTCCCATGCAGAGTTGCAGATGTATTATTGTGGGCTACCCCATTTTAGCAGTTTTAGAGGTTGAACTTTTCCTCACGGTGTCACTCCGTTAAAACGTCCATATAATTTACGTGTGATAAGTTGCTGATCTATAATCAAGTCAGCATGAATTATAACACGCATTTCCGGCATGAGAACCGAACTAACTTCAATAGAGGAGAGAGTAAAAGATTATAGAGATCTTCAAATAATGATTTCAATTAACCCATAAAATAGTACATCTTTAAGTTAGGTCCTTTTGAACTGTAAGAAACCTTGTATGTAGACTACCTGAATGCACATTACAATGGAAGGTATAGGTTACAAAACAAAAGTGACAACGCACACACACACACACACACAAACACAAACATTGGAAGCTATCAGGACAAACTCACAAGCTCAGTAGAGTTCGAAGCGTATTGTATCGGAATTGAATCAAACTCGTATTTCCAATAGAAATACGTATGGAGTCGTCGTATTTTATCCCACTCGCTAGGGAAATAGAAATCAATATTATTAACTTACAGGACACGGCGACAAGTTTGCAGCGTGTTTCGGTGTATTTTCGAGGAGGGTGGATTCACAAGATTGGATACTCCATGGCTAGTCCAATAAAATAAAAGAAGCCAATGCATGGCACTAACTGCAAGCTGCTATAATGTTTTACTGCTGCATTAATGTTCGTCTATCGGTAAAAATGCAAATAATTTTGCGGTGGTTTTTGGAATAAAGTTCTCAACATATATGACTGCAACATGGCTGTAAAAGTGTAAAATCAATCACTGCGGAATGTCTTTTATAAGCGAGATAAGGCTTCAAAGATGGGCATTTGGCAATATGAAGTACCGCCGACACAATGACGCCGTAATTTCCAAACGAGATACAAAATTATTTTGCCTACCTGCCTACCTAACCTTCCGGCTCCAGCATCAGATTAGCTCCATGTCATAAAAATATTCTAGGACCAAAATATACCCATGGCCGTCTTCCATCTCCATTATCAGACCAGCTTTAAGTCAGAAAAATATTGCATTGTCATCCAACTTACATACGAACGCAAAATTTAAGATCAATCCGATATCGGGAAGTGGGTCAAATTCAAGCCAATAAGTTTGTCAAATTCAAGCCGACAAATTCGACATAAATAAATACATACAGTCCAAGTTAAATAAAAGCTCTAAAGCGTAAATTATAGTAGTACCAACGTCCATCAAGCTGGATGAATATGGTTAGTCATTTACATCCTCTAAATATGTGTTACTTTTATCTATGTTTCTTATAAATAAGACAAGGATGAATGATTCTGTAAAATGACAGTTTCTGAAAAAGCAAAATTTTACTTTCGTACTATTTATTCAATGGCATCTCGCTAGGTGTGGTTGGCAAATAACTGTGAGGATTGGAGCAATAGAGAAGATTTATCGTCTTACCTTTGTTACTTAGCGTAAATGGGCCTAAGTATTTCCATACAAGCTGCTCAAAAGGAAAATCGAAATACCCATAGCCACTCCTAGCCACTGTTGAGTCCGCAATTTTGTCAAAATTCCTACCCCATCGTCTTTGTTTTCAGAGAGAAATCAGTGACGCGTGCCAAAGGTGACATGGGAACCCCCATCGGACGGACGGACGTTTTATTTGCAGGACTGAGAAAAACAGTGGGGCTTTATTTCAAAGACGTGTCGGGAATTATTTTTTTTGCTGGTAGGTTTGTCTCAAAGGCTCGGCTTGGTGGATAAGTGGGCTTTACATTTTACAATAAAACCGATTAAAATCATACATCTATTAGAGGCACCGTGTCTTCCCACGTATTTTGCTATTTTTGTTTGTTCTAGTTTTAGTCATCCTCGTTATACGTAGGCGGTCCAAAAAGTACCCAACCTAACATATAGATAGCAATACTTTCTGCATTTTTCTTTGATGATTCTGAAGTTCGTATCATAAGTCGGTTTCATTTGAAAAAATGAACGGTCAAGTGCGAGGAGGACTCATGCACCAAGGGTTCCGATGACACTTGGAGAACCTTGCTTTGTGCCAAATTTCATGATTTTAGGCTGTAGGGCTACGGGAAGTACACTATATTTTTTTGGGTATATTGCGATTACTATAAAAATCCAATAACTTTACAGCATAAACGAACGTAGCGTTCGATTGCGTTCATCTAGGAGGTTGTTTTTTTAACAGCTATATGCGACCACAGACCTTAACATTTAGGAAAAATTTGAGCTTGATACGTTCACATGTTATTGATGTAGAAGGTCTTGACACACAGACGGACGGACGAACGAACGGACGGACGGACGGAAAACAAAGTGATGCTATAAGGGTTCCTTTTTTCCTTTTAAGGATCGCAACCCTAAAAAGAAGATGTGATGATGATTTTGTTTTTATTTCACTGCCAATAATAGAGATTGCCCTAAGTGATTTTGCAAACATGGTCAAAATTGGTCATCTATACGAAATGCAATACTAGAACTTGAAAGGTGTAATTCCATGGATTCTACTCTAGAAGAGTCTGTTCCTTCATTTACAACGGTAAAATATTGGGTCGCCGAGTTTAAAAGTGGTTGCATGAACATCTTTTTTTCTGTTGAGCAGTACAAACAACTAAGTGCTTTTTTAGTAGAGTAAAACCTGTTTTGGGTCAAAGAGCACTAACTCGAAGAGGCGACGACAGCGGGGGCAGAAGTTTCTTATTGGGCCATACTTCATGATTAGACAAGCGAGCGGCCTCCCTCTGATCCTACTTGTCACAATGAAGATAAGTTTTCATCAAGCGAGCAAATTACCAACACGATATACCCTTTTTGCTTGAAGCAAGTAAGTTTAAGAATATTAAACATTATCGTTTGCTTTGTAAGCTCTTGGATTGGTTTGGTTAAGCTTTTAGCTGTGGCAATAGCCGAACCCCTGTCACACGTTGTAAATTACAGGCTCTCTCACTGTTTTCGTTTGGTCTATTATAGTAAACAGTGGTATACAGAATCGGAATTCTCGGTCACATCCTACTTCTTAACTTATTAAAGGTCGATCCAAACACATCAGGGATCCCACCGATCCGGCACAGGTCCGGCACAGGTCCCTGTCAGTAAAAAATAGTCACACTTGTCAGTGTCGTCACGGATACTGACAATAGTGTGTCTACTCTTATAGAGAATGTATGAAAAAATATTTTTCACTAACTCAGACCTACCGCGCAACCACTGTAGGCATCGGCATCGTGTTTAAACGCGCAAGAATGAACTTTATCATTATGACAATACAGCAAATCAAACACGAAGCCAATGCCGACAGCAGCTGCGTGGTAGGGACCCTGTGCCGGACCTGTGCCGGATCGGTGGGATCCCAGATATGTGTGAATCAGTTTCAGTTTCAGTTTTTTATTTCTTTAAACAATGTACATTATTAGAAAACTAAATAATATAAATTACCTTAAACTGAGGCATTAATGAAGAAAAAAGTCATCAAGTACATACCTACAGACATTTCTTAAGCAAGTATTTCCTGAGATCAGTTTTAAAAATACTAGTAGATTCGATTTATCTTCAGACTAAGAGGCCACGCATTGTAGAATCTAACAGCTTGGTAGCGAGCACTATGTTCAACAACTTTCAGAGAGGGGGTCACAGTATTGATGCGGATATCTTTGCGCCTCGTATTTAACCTTCGTACCATCTCATCTGGAGTTTCTAGCCTATCGAACTGTTTGAAAAAATCGGTCAATAATATGTATATGTATAAAGAAGGAACGGTTAAGAGACCGGCGACCGCGTGAATTTCCCATACAAACGTAATACCAAAATGATTTGAATTTGAGAACTAGTTCAAATCATTAAGACTGTTAATCAGATTAATACAGTGTTTATGCAGGTTCCTGGTCGTATACCAAGGTTCTTATTCAAATTACTTAAAAATATTTTTAAATCGGTTGAAGAGTAACCCTGGTATACAGACCAAGAACCTGCGTAAACAGTGTATAAATCCGATTAACAGTCTAAATACGTTAAACTATTTCTCAAATTCAAATAATTTTTGTATTACGTTTGTATGGGAAATTCACGCGGTCGCCGGAGCCTTAACACACCCAGCCTAGCGGAATGGTCCTTGCAAGATGTCCGCTTTTGTGAGGTTGTACTTGTAACTGATACCCCAAAATTGTATGCTATAGCGTAGTCTGGATTCTACTAGGGCGTAGTAAACCATTAGGAGATGTTCCTGTCCTACCTCCTCCCTTAAACTTCTACGTGCATAGCAGGCCGAGCTTATGCTACTCTCTATCGCTTTTAGTTCCGGTTTCCAATTTAAGCATGAGTCAAGTCTAACACCTAAAAATTTCACCTCCTCAACTTGTGTAATAGTGGTTCCATTAATAGAAACCTGTAGTGAATCGTTATTACCTGCTGTAGCTTTGAACAACATAAGATTAGTTTTGTTAGTGTTTAATTTAAGATTGTTGGAGACAAACCATGTATGAAAAGCTGACATAGTGTCCTGTAATTTTCCGTTGAGATCACTTATATTGTCAGTAGTTCTGCATTAGTGTCATCAGCAAATAACACTAAATGTATGTCAGGGACTTTGCCTTTGATGTATCCAGTCAGATCATTGGTGAAGATTGTAAAAAGAGTAGGCCCCAATATGGATCCTTGTGTCACCCCACGCGTTATCCTGCTGACATTAGATCTTGCTACCTTTTCTATTCCTCGACCGACCGACCTTAAAGCGTTACGTCTCTCGTATATGCGGTGACAGAAGCAAAAGTAATTCTTAAAAGTAATTCTAGCATGACTAGAGGCGACCCTATCGTCACAACTATGTCTACTTACTCCTACTACTACATTAACTAACTGATTTTAAAACAACTTAAACGCACTAAATGTTTCAAGTTTCAACAAAACTTGACTTAGGTATGTACTTAAAGTGAGTTTTACGACACAATCCCGAAACGTCAATATAAATTCACAACTTTAGTCTTCGCTACTGTTTTACTTAACTCTCCCTCTGTTTAGGCTCGATTCATGTATAAGCCAATGCCGCTAGTTTTTTTTACCAAAAACATAAACCCTAACCGACCGACCATAAAAGTAATTTTCCTTTGCACCTCAAATTTCATCTTGTGTAGGCGTAGCAACATCTAAAATTACTTATTAAAGAGGCGGGAAAGTTAAAAAGGCTTCAGTAATTACCTTGTAGCTTGGAAGGTGACTTAGCGAAAAAGCGTAGCAATCTTTAGAATTAGAAAAAAAAAGCTATAAATTACACTGTATTTATTTTTTAAGCATTAAAAAAAACATCGATAGTTTTTTAATGCGATATTGACTGGACTGTCAAACTAGACAATTTTAATGTTTTGTCATTTATTTATTCAAAAATACTTAATTATATACAGATTATTATACAACTTAACCTAATTTTGAAAAGGAAATTATACAGTTTATAAAAATAAAAATAAAAAGTGCTTTATTTATTAGTCAACTTTTAGTATTGATTAATGATTACACAGAAATGTGTGCAACTTCCAGATACGATTATTTACAAGTACTTTCGTGGTGTAATTTAACTATGCTCCAAGCATGTTTTTAGGGTTCCGATACTTAAAAGAAAAAAAGGAACCCTTATAGGATCACTTTGTTGACCGTCTGTTCCTCCGTCCGTCCGTGTGTCAAGACCTTTATATCAAGAACGCGTGTACGAATCAAGCTGAAACTCATATAAATTATTCCTATGATTTCATAACACTGTGAAAAAAACAATCTTCTAGTCTAGGTCAACGCAATCGAACGCTACGGCTGTTTAAGCTGTAAAATTGTTGGATTTTCAAGGTAATTGCAATGGACCCAATACCTAAGGGTACCTCCCGAAGGCCTGCAATCATGAAATTTGGCATAATGCAAGATCTTATAAAACAAGTAAAGGAAAAAAATTGGTTTACATGGATGACAGATACTGGTTTTTTATGTAGAATCCTATAATTAATTTAAACCAGTTACGAGGTAACAATCTCCAAGTGTGATCGGAATACTTGGTCCGCGAGTCCTGCTCGCACTTGTTTGTTTTTTTTACTAAGTCCTATGAAACCCAATTCTTGCAGAACTCTCTCGTATTCTTTCATTTCACCATGAAAAACGTTAAGGCAGGTATACAGTTTCAATACACCCAAGAATATTCAACAGCAATATTTAGGCAAAGAAATGTTGGCAGAGACAACTCGGTCTTGGCATATAAAGGGGAATAATATCTGTCTTGTAAATTTGTTTAGGTGCACACTGAAAAACACATTTCCTCGAGACATCCTCTGAAAGTGAGTTTGCGTCACGAACGTCTACTAGCATGTTTACTACCGAATAATGCCGCATAATATACCTGGTATCCATAACGTAACTTTGTACAGAACATATTTTCTTTTGTATACCTATACCACCAACAGAGTAATAGTTCAACAAGAAACACATAGAGTTATTGAAAATCATAAAGAGTAACTAAGTACTATCAGATAAGGCACTGTTATTCAAGGATCAATCGGATACCGTAGGTTATAACTTCACAATAAATTACATATGTTTTTCGTAATTTATTTAATTAAATTTTTCACCTGTCAAGTGCGCTTGGATAGTTTAGTATCCAGAGGCTTTGTGTGACGGACGACACAATGACAAAAACATGTTGTTTCTTTTACACCAATCACTTTGTCCTAATGGACCGTATTCTATCTCGTTCTGAGTGAACTATCCTTAATTTTTTGGTACGACAACACTACATTCAACGAATACTAGCGTTGGAAAAAATACAAAAGTCAGTCGCGTGAATTTGTTCTATAAACGGATGCTAATGAAAGCTTTTAAATAAATATTTTTTTATCTACAAAATGCAAGTTTACATTTTTTCATATGTTACTGTAATACCTGAAACTTTTAAATACATAAAAAAGTAGGTTGTCAATTCACTTTTTTATATTGACCTTTGTCTATTTTACGCTCGAAGTCTATGTTTACAACTTTGTAGAGTGTACAAAGAGTTTTAAAAATAAACAATGCTTATCTATTAAAATTGTTAGTTTACGATCTCTATTATAAAAAAAATTTCAAGGAATATTCTTGTAGGTACTTAGGTACTTAGGTCATACATAATTATGTTTGTTAGGCGACTCGCCGAGTCGCCGCGCCACAGGACTGGCGATATCCGCTTTTTGTGTGCAATCGACAGATTTTTTCGCCCCGCGGCATGTGCGCTAGACAAGCTATTTTTGAGATAGATTTTTACAGAAATAAAGAAAGATGCTACAATCAAATTATTGTTCACATCATAAACGTGTTGCTTCAATGTCTAAACTGTAGTCTCCATCGCGAACCGTATATACATCAAACAAAATAAGTACAGATTACCACGATTTTTTCTTCCAAATAGAAGTATCAGATCAGCGCGAAAAAACTAGCTTCGGATAAACCAACCCCGGTATCATTTAGAAAGTTGTCTATGCCTCCTCCCACCAACTCAAAGTAAGGCAAAACTTGTATTTTCTCTAGTTCGTGCCATCGTTAGTGGGGATCGTGACTCGGCAGATGAATTTATTCGACTCTATTCTTATCACCTAAATATTTCTTTGTTTTTGTCAAGAACCAATCAGAAACTTGATTTCAAGTTAGAGACGTTTCAATTGTTCGCGAAATAAGACAATGGAAATAATTTGAATGAGAAATTAGGTTTTGTCGTCGAGGGCTAAAGAGCGGTAAACACGCGGAGCTGCTTTGTCTTGTAGCCTGGACGTGTTATTTTACATAAATTTAGTTTTGAGATTGTAGGGTTAATACAGTATTTTCCCCCCTAGCCAAGTTGCATTCGCTAACTTATCAGTTTTAACGCACTTTGACGCTAAGGCCTGTATTAATAAACCGCTTTCAGCTCTAAGCTCTAATTTCAGCAAAATTGTTTAATTGTTAAATAACACAAAAATTAAGTAAAAATAAAAGTAAGTAAGTACTTGATTTATAAAAATAAATAAATAGGTAATTATAATCTAAGTATAAATGTAATCGATGGAACCCTATAATTGGCTTTATCTCTTAAGTCTTTATAGTAACATTTTTTGTAATGATAAATGTTGTTGGCTTCCTGAATGAATAAATAAATAAATAAAAAAATAAAGAACTATCTCAAGCTCGTGAAAAATACGCATCTGGGGGCGCGGCAGCGCCCCCAAGCCAAGTCGAGCAAAAAGCAAAACATACGGGCGCATTTGATATGCTGAAATCATTAATATGGCTTCACTCGAGACACGCCAAATGGAGTTGGCTTGTGTCCTGCTAGTCATAACAAATACTTTTTAGGAACTTTCAAAACGGTACTTTTGTTCCTGAGTTCTTATCTAAAATAGCAAAAAGTGATGTCATGTGGCGTTTAGAACCAAATGGCGTATTTTTTTTGCACAAAATTTACTTTATTTAATACAACTGCTCGACTCGACATATACAGTTTCGTAATTTCGTAATTTCTTTATTGTACTCACATGACAGTAAAAATAGCTTAACATAGAAAAAATATGTACAAAGGCGAGCTTATCTCTAATAAGAGATTTCTTCCAGTTCTGAGAATGTCAAACCATTTGTCCATAATGCTTTAACTTCAGACTTGTTCCTAGATTTATTTGATTACCTTGGAGACAACCCAATTCTGAAACCCTGTAGATATAAGAAGACGCGTGACGCTATATGTGTCATGTCATGTAAAGAAAATGTTTAATACTTTACAAACCATGTTCCTGTGAACTCAGCATTAACTCTCTCTGGGAGGGAGGCAATAATTCCCTGACTCCATCCCAGGCCCTGGAGCGAGTAATCACTTAAAGCGCACATGAGCTAGTTTATTTTCAAATACATAAATAATCTCGTCTCACACCAAGGAGGTACAAAAATGGATGGCCATGCACAGAACCCAAAGTACAAGTTTATTAATGTGTATAAAAGTATCGTTGCTTTTCGAATTGTCTAAGGTAATGAAATAAATCCAGGACAAGTCTGAATTTTATAAACTCAATTTTGAGTAAAAAATACAGCATTTGAGTATGACGTCCCTTTTGCTATTTCATAGAACACCTAAACATAAGTATCGTTTTGACAGTTCTTAAAAAGTATCTATTTTGCCAAGCTTCACTGGACACACCCCAATTGCTGTAATAAGAATATGTTTGCATCTGTCTTTTATATTTTCATAACCTCGATCCAGAAACAAAGTACGGTTTCTTTTAAGAGCGTTTCTTTACGGTTTCTTCTTTTTTCTTTTTGTAGGCGCTTCCGGTCCAAAATATTCTGGGTCTTAGACAGAAGAAGTAGAGCGTGGCTTGCGTAATAATAAGCATCCTTATGCCCGTATTCATTATGGTTTGTAAATATCGCACGATACGATGCGTTTGTTAATTTACATTACCATATTTTCGAACGTTCAGACAAGCAACAACTTACAATGAATTGTACAAAAACAAATCAATTTCTGATTAATTGCTGAGTACAATATATTAGGCCCGAAATGTACAAGGCTCTACTTTCGAAGCAATATCGACGTTATATGCAAAGTATCAAAGTGTATTCGAGTTTAGTGCCAACTCGAGCCGATTAAAGGCAACATAAAATATGCCAAAGTGTTTATAAAACTCCGTTTCCTATTCAAGGGAACGTTTATGTTTATGTATATTTTGTTTACGGGTATCGTTTATTTTACTTTTATTGTGCGGTGAGAGACAATGATCTTGTCCCTTCTGTTTATTGGACATAAATACTTATCAGGAAAATGGGACTTGATCTTTGCTAAAATTGAATAAAATCCTTTTTCCTTAGTATCAGAAAAAGCAAATAACTATCTTGTAGCGATCTCGTTACTGCGAGTGTCAATGATGCTACGGCGTAGCATTGTATTTCTCGTAGAGTGGAGCTAGGACGTATTCAACCGTCTCTATGCTACAGCATTTTGTCTTTGGAAAGATACATTAAATACGAACACATAAATAGCTATACCGTTAAACTATTAATAGCCTTTTAATGTATCTACCGAGAGGCGATGGTTTAAAAAAATCACTATACTTGTACAAATTGCAAACGTCAATAATGATAATCTTGTCATGAAATATCTAATCCTATACATCTTCATCCCAATTGATGCGGCTGAGTGATTTAATGCCACGATACAGTAAATTGCATTCAGCTGTGAACCGTTAACTTGTAGGTACCTAGATATAATAAATCTATTCGTATATTGTGGATATAATAAATCTACTCCACCAGCAGAGTGCGTACTAAGTACGTATGTATATCAATCTGGATTCGAGCGTTGATGTATTTGTTGTTTAATTGCAGGTTATTGGTTTTATCACATGGACGTTTGTCAACGTATAGTGGTCCAAAGATAAGGTCTTCTGACAGATGTCATTCTTTAGCCAGTTAGTGAGGGGATATTGCTTATAAACAAAAGAATCGATAAACCCTTTTAAAATTCGTGAATCGGGAAGATGTCTAGAATTTTATTCTTTATTCTATATTAATGATACTATGGTGTAAATTAATTAATAATATTCGTAAGTGTGGATAGCAGTGATAACGATGACAACTCTTCTATTAGTTCAACTGAATAAACAATTTTGATTCTCTCCATATTGTTTAAAAAGTGGACTTTGTGAGGTTTTAGGTTATCTGTCAGATCAGAAGACATCTAAGCTGGATACCAATATAGATGTGTATGTAATTTGTCAAGAAAAATTGGCTGGGCTGTTAAACACAAAATGTGCGGGTTAGAATCGCGGTGTTTACCATGTACCCAGGGAGCACTTATACAGTGGAGAGCGCATAGATACATTTTCTTTTGAAACACAACTCACCAATTTACGGGCGGCGGGTTATGAGGTAAGAGAGCTGTGATTGGTCAGCCACTGCGAAACTGTCTGGCGGCCCGTCATCGTACATAGGTTGAGTATGCGAAGGTTTGTTGAATAGAACTAACGGTTGGCGAGCCGCATTCCCCCGCAGCGCAGGCGCAGTGAATTGGATATATAGTCTCTGCATGTACCTAATGATGATTAACTCTATTATTATATGAAATGAAATAATAATTAAAAATACCTACATTAAAAAAATATTTTAACAGTGACACATTGTGTGTAAACTTGCATATCTTCACAGTCGTGGCGATGAGCTTGCCTCCTCATGCAACTTGTTAAACATAGGCAACTGAGCCTCAGTCTCCTCCTGACGTGCTTTGTGACTCTCATAGTCTTTTCAAGTCATGGAACTACCAAAGATAATAATTTATTTCATTATCATCATAAAGATATAAATAAAAGACGTAGCAGAAAAAGCGGCTGAATTGAAGTGGGACCGGGCCGGCCACGTTGCTCGTATGCAACCGGACCGATGGGCCAAACAAATGACACTTTGGGTCCCACAAAACGCAAGGCGAGGTCGAGGCCGCCCTAGAAAACGTTGGAGTGACGAGCTGAGGGACCACAACAAGAACTGGTGAGAATCGGCCCAGGAGCGCGATGCATGGAAACGGAGAAGAGAGGCCTTTGCCCAGCAGTGGGATGCTATAGGCTAATAATAATAAAATAATAATAATAATAATCATCATAAAGACATGACCTTGAACCGATATGAATAACGTGTATAAGTTTCCAAAAGGCGGTTAAGATCTAGTTATTGCGACACGAGACGCTATCTCGTTTGTCTTTTGTCGAGAGCAGCGGTTAACGTACTCGTGCTCTACTGAGGGCATGGTAGGGTGACAGTGATGCTGATAGAAAAAAACCCCTAATGATTAGGCCTTCTTACCAAAAGTGTTGGCAAAGGCACAATCTGACCATAGACAGGTCAGAATAATCTGACCACGTTGAGCCTGTTACTACAAAGTTCATTATTATTATTTTGATGCTTCGATGTCCCACTCCCTCTGCTGGGTAACGATGGAAAACCTCTCCCCTTTTCCACATGTCCATAATAAAAAAATACATCTTATGAATAACGGATGAACATAGGTTTAAATGTGCTAAGGTAGCAACCATGTGTGGTAACCTGACGCTGTGTGTTGTTAAAAATATATATTTGTCGGTTGTAAAATAAAATAAAAAGTAATAAGCAATTACAAAGTTCACTAGTAACACGGTTCGACGAAATGTAGAGAAAGGCTATGTTTTAACATAATTTAACAGATAAATCATTAGCGTGCAAAAAATACTAGTTCAAAAAAATAAAGACACAATGACAGAGAAGACATCAGGCGGGTGGTCAGTAAAACGGCGGTGATGGCTGGCAGACATATATAGCAAGGATTAAAATATTATAACTTTAAGTTTAGTTGGAATATCAAGTAAAAAACTGCAAAAGGTTACACAGATCCGTAATAACGAAACAGATAAAAGGGACAACCCTTGCTTTATTTAAAAACAGTTCCCGTATAGTATCACCGCGTGGCCACCTCGCATCTCAACTTGGCGTCGTAACGAAGCACACAACAATCGATTTACTCTCCTTTGTGAGCTGAACGTGTTTAAGGGCATACACCGCCTCGTGGCGACTCAACTTTACTAACTAGTCTGATGTAGACAAATAAGATAAAACTGTAAACTATGATGGGATAACCCCATGCCATGAATGATTGAGTGTTAAATAGAGATAACTCGCCTTTGTATATGGTCTAAATTAAGATTACTGTAATGTCTGTATTGTGTAGTACAATAAAGAAATTACGAAAATGGCCAAATGTGGCCAAAACTGTGCTTCTCCCTGAACCGTATGGGAAAAATCGTAACACTTTGCATAAACCTGTAATAGATCTATCACTGAGGATGATTGATAGAGTGGTTAACTCAACAGGTTGAAGTAACTTTACAAAAAAAACAACAACATGGTATTGACATTCTGTCAGCAATATGAATACAATAGCGTTGCAATTTGTAACAGATATGTTTAGATCCGGTTTCGAAATTAAGAATTCCACTAACCAAAACTTAAGTTTCGTTCTGTATCTACGGATGTCAAACAAAATAACGTAACATGACGATAGGTACTGGAAATTGAATTACACCCGTTTGCACTACAAATAAGAATCGCCTAAGTTCTTTCCTAACTTGTTTAAGTTGTTCCTGGCAAAAATAAACGGTCAAGTGCAAGTAGGACTCATGCACCAAGGATTCCGATCACGCTTGGAGAGCGTTACACGTGTAATTAGGATTCCACATAAAAAAGTGTAATGTCATCCATGTAAACCAAATAGAATATTTTTGTAGACAGACAGAAATTTGCAGTTTTTTAGATTTTTTCCTTTACTTGTGCTATAGAACTTGCTTTGTGCCAAATTTCATGATTGTAGACCTACGAGAAGTACCCTATAGGTTTTGGGTCCATTAAGAAAATCCAACAATTTTACAGCATAAACTGGTCGTAGCGTTCGATTGCGTTGAACTAGAAGGTTGTTTTTTTACAGCTATGCGAATTGATAAATTTCAGCTTGATACGTCTACGAGTTCTTGATATAAAAGGTATTGACACACAGACGGACCGACGGACAAACGGACACACGAACAGACGGGCAGACGGACAACAAAGTGATCCTATAAGGGTTCCTTTTTTTCCTTTTAAGGATCGGAACACTAAAAATAATTGCACTTACCTTAAGTTAGCCTTAGGTATATCTTAGCTAGGATAAGACTTACGTTTAGTGCAAAGATTTTACGTTTAGTGCAAATGGGTGTTAGTGAATTTCTCCATTCAGAAACAGCTCGTCAGTGTGAATGGCCGCTACGGGTAGATAACAATTGAAATGTAATTGTTATAAATTACCCACTAATGAAAGGTTGCAGCAGTAGGTCAGAAATAGATATTAGAGGTGATTCACACTCTATGCCCAGCCTATGTAAGTAGCCCCAAATTCCAAGCTGAATTAACGAAGATAATGTTATTATAGGCGTAATTAAAACATGGTCGGTATGTGCCTTGCGTGATCCCACTATGGGCTCTCAAGCCTGAAATAATCGTATTTCATTCATTCATTCATTCATACGGGGCGGTAGAGGCACAGTTGTTCTAAATAATAAAGTAAATAATAAAAAATAATAAAGCAAACCAAAGTGTGTTGATTTGGTGAATGTTTAACTTTCAACACTGCGGCACACACGAGCGTTTTTCTTGCTGCGCTCTACATTCGTAGTTCCACGGTCCATTAACATACCTCAATTCCATATTTCAGTCTAAAAACTTCCGCCGGCCAGCCCCAATTGTTTCATGTTGATTATAATTTAGTTCTAGTCTACTTGCCAAGAAACTTAAACTGCAAAGCAAATAAGCATGCCATGCTGGCAAGCCGCTCGGCACGTTAATCAACGGTGGACTGAAGCACGAACATATTGATACATTGAAAAATGAATCAATGCTTATCCAGAGATGAGAGGTGACGATGCTTGAATTTTGAATATGATATACCTATAAGGTATCATAACTATGATATCAAAATAGGTAAATGTCACAAAAATACTGTTTAAGGCCTCCTAATGTTAAATTAAACCGATTTGTCGTGGTTGAAATTTGGACACAACCAAAAGAGATCACACTTTAACATCGCTGTTACGTCTGCCTCATTCTGTTGGAATAACTCTTAAAAGATAGGCATTTCAGGTAACTAATCGTCTTCAGTTTCAGCCCTAACGTCGACATAAAACTGAGCCAGCTGTGTATGTGATAGCGCTGTTACAGCTGGAGGTGGAGCACTGTCCCAAATCTATGCCGGCCTTCCACTGCGAGCGGAACGGACTCCGTACGTAGCTCGCAATGGCGAACTGCATATTTGTAAGAGATTCCACTGAGAAAGGGTTTTTTTTATGCAGCCCGGTCTGCTCAGCTCGCTGGCTCCACTTCCGCTCTTTTCTCTTTTTTAGTGGAAGGCCGGCAGATCTGTCGTCTGTCCAATAATGGGAAAGCTATTTTATAAATAAAATACCGGGTGACAATACATACACGGATCGAGGGCCTCGTTTCATTACATCCGTAAGGTATTGACCGACCTTTTAATCTAATATCTCAGGATAAAAGGCAGCCAAGTCTTTTGTCCGAAAGAATCTTTTATTACGCGTTCATTACTTAAACATAGCGAGACTATAAACTTATAGGCTTGTTAGTAACTCCCGGACAAGCAAGAGCATGTTCGAAACTTGGAACCTCCAAAGAAACTTACGGATTCCTTGAATTCTAACTTCATAGTATGTACGTACGTGCCGTATTATGACAAGGTAACGGTCCACCTTTTAGTTTCTCAAAGTGTAGGTTATCTGTGCGAGGTTTATATTTTTGACTTGATAACGTCTTATAATATAAATCGATGAACGCCGGCAGCACGCATGAAAAAGTGTCACGTTCCGCCTGATATCAACGCATGAATCTGGGCTAGAATCTTAGAATTTCGTACACCTATTTCTTTTATTATTATTTATTATTATTTTTATTATCAGACAAAAGATCCATAGTTTAACAACATGCAATAAAATTTTACAAAATAAATAAATAAATATTATCAACAAATGCAACAATAAAGTGCCAATCTTTCATTCCTCAGATAGCGTTAATCTGTCTGTTAATCTGAGACTATTGACATTTTACACGTACAAGAAGTGTCAAATAAAGTTACTGACTGTTCGTCCGTCTCTTGAAAGACTCGGCATTTAAATTGTCAAATTAAATCTTGATTTTTATTTCATTTAATTGTTTTTATTAGTAAGTTAAGTTAATATGCATAATAAACGATTTTAATTAACAATTAAGTGATGACATAGGCATCTACTAAGACAGGATTTTAAAATTCACCCTCTTAGGGGGTGAAATAGGGGCAAAAGTGATTGACTTATGTATCTGCCAAACACTTATGACTAGAATCTTAAAATTCGCACACGTATTCCTGTTATGACTAGGCCTCCATTTAGGAAGGATTTTTCAAATTTCAACCCCCCGGGGGTGAAATAGGGGATGAAATTTTGTATGAAACATATTATTCCTTGGACATATTTACAGGAAATTTAGTATGAATTGAGTACGGCTAAAATAATGAGTCACATATTTCAGCGATTTCCAAAATTCAGACCCAAAGAGGCTATAATATTTTATGGTTTAACCTTAATCCGGGTAAAGGCATATGCCTCTCGGTGAGGACATTAATGGACAACATTTACCTTTTACTTTTTACTTTATGAAATCTTGAATGAAGCGACGACGTATGAATATTGAGGAATCAGAGATGTATACCAGTTTCATATTCAGTGGTGGAATTTAGCCTTTGCCTACCCTTTTTGACAATAAAAAGGTGTTAGCATATACATGTAGATATGTTTACGCAAAATATTTTGTGTCGTAAAGTATTCCTAAGAACTACCTCGCCGTGCACTAGCGACCACGCCTACACTACAAGACCCTTTTCGACATTGAACATGAACAGCACCAATGAACATCAATCTAACATAATCATTAAACCGTCCGATAGGTAGGCCTCAAACCAATTATGCCGCAGAGTGACAGGGCCTGAGAACTACGGGCGTCAAGATCCATTAAATGAAGAGCCCTTAGAACCTCAGCCTTCCGAGGTTCTGACAATTACTGGGTCCTACCTTCTTTGTCCTTCGCTGAAGGGAAATTAATCGATGGTTCGGCTGTCACTGATTGGGAGTAGAGACGGATTTAGTCTGGTTATTGATTCTTGGAAATTTCTCCTGTCTCTAGTTTCGGATTGGTTCTGAACGTTTTTCAAAAAAAGTGGCCTTTTCGGCGATAACGTCCACACATAATATTTGTCAATTGTAATAGGTTTCTTGATTGATAATGTTGGCACGCTTTTACAAATAATTTTATGAATGATGGAGCACAGCAACCTTAAAGTTTGTACTAGTACATTTGGATCCTAGTTGCAAAGGAATCAAATTCCATTGGTCAAAACAGACCCCGCAAAAGTATTTTTGCGCAGTGCACAAAAACCCACGGACATCAAGCGTACACATAAAGCACATCGTGTACCATAAATTGCGTACAAATTCGCGCTCCCATCAGTTTTGCGTTAGCCGACGTGGTAGAAACGCAAAATGGCCGACGAGCGGTAAACAAAAAGTCGCCGGCAAAAAGTAGCTCTCGACAAAAAGTCGCGACGAATGTGTTTCATTCCGCCCTACTAGTTATACTCTGATAAATGATTGCTGGTGATAAACTGTTCGCGAAATCCAATGGTCCTTTTTTCCGTGTATTGTTCTGTCGGAAAGCAGCAATTGTTGGTGCGCCTCGGTGGAAAATTAGCGATGGACGTCCAAAATGGGAAATCGGGCAATATATTGGCTCGTTTAATTGCTATTTGACGATTGCGATAAAACTCTGGTCGTACCAGTGATTCTGGTTATAAAACCATTTTCCAATTTAGAAACCGTAACCAACTGAAGAGTTTCCTCGGACCAATCGCCAGACATACTCCCTGCCCTCAAATCTAATTTACGACACAAAGCAAGCATTGCGAGACTAGCCCTTTGGGCACCACATACATACTCCACCTCAATTCTATGACAGCTCAAGTAAAAATGCAATTCCATTTCCATCACTAGGAAACATGGTAACACAATAGATCTTCAAGACTTCCCGATTTCCAAGCTGCTATCATACCATTATCAGGAGTTGTTATCTCCGTGAATATCGTCTTTATTCCGTCGCATTAATCAGTAGGCGCGAATTGTCTGCCGACTTTGAGTGGCGCCATGGTTCCTCGCTCTCTCCCCTCCCTGTTCGGCCTCTTGTTATGCGGGCAGGGGTGAAAGAGTACGTTAAACCTACCACGCACTCCACTAAAATATCAAAATATATAGGCAAAATTTAAACTTAGCCGTTACAATACTGACAGAGACATAGATAAGCCCGTGTAAGTATATTAAACACTGAGTTAAGCTTTGATGTTCTACAACACAACAGTGGTTCTTGGATAGATTCTTTAGTTTGTCAAATTGTCGTCGAAATACAAACATGCAACCACTGTCGTGACATCAATGTCGTGGATCTACAGTTTTCGTAGAGTTGAAGTAGCAAAGGCAGTTTCCGTTGCCCATTAGACACGGAATCCATAATTCAAGCTATAAAATATTGTTTCACAGTATCGTCCAATGTGTGGTCACCTGAAAGAGCACTTAGAAACTTATCTCGGTACTCTTTGAGAATGAAATTATGCAGTCGTGTTCAGGGGGGAGAAAATTCTATTGAAAAGCTTGGCTGGTGTGGTGGGGTCTACATTTCAATCGGTTGCAAGGCGATAGGGGTAGCGACCTATTTCATTGAATTACACATACGAATATTTATTGCAAAAACCTTGGCACATAATTATTATGCCCTTAGCCTAGGAATTGTATTGAAACTATGGTCCTACTATCTTCAAGTCTTCCTGTGAGTATTTCTACATTTTTTTATCGTATTTGTATGCACCTAACCATATTTTGTTGTCTATTCATTATGACTACATTTCTTATTAAATACCGGCCCAGTGCGAGTCGGACTCGCGAACGAAGGGTTCCGTACCATTATATATAAAAACGGCAAAAAAATCATGTCTGTTGTATGGGAACCCCCTTAAATATTTATTATGATTTGTTTGTAGTATTTTTTGTTATAGCGGCAACAGAAAAACATCATCTGTGAAAATTTCAACTGTCTAGCTATCACGGTTCATGAGATATAGGTGCCGCCATCCACGAAGACGCGTGACGTAGCTATTTGCATCTTTGTCTTTCAGCAGAGTGCCGATGAAAGAGAAAGATGCAAACAGCTTCGTCACGCGTCTTCGCGGATGGCGGCACCTATACAGCCTGGTGACAGACGGACGAACAGTGGAGGCTTAGTAATAGGTCCCGGTTGGCACCCTACGGGTACGGAACCCTAATAATGACAATTTGTCGGTCGGTGGTACAAAGCGTAGCTGATTGTGGATTTTCTCGTCCATTTACACTGAATTCTTTAAAAAAAAACCTTTTACAGACAACTAAAGCTATTGTGGAAGACAGTAATGGTCCTAATAGCGAAAGAAATTGCAGCAAGAAATTGCTATAATTTCTACAAATCGGAAACTAGTTTGTCCGTAGTTGCTTCTATCGTAAGTATAGTTTTGATAGATAAGTAGAATGTATAATTATGTAGTTATATTAAACTATCTGAGAGCAGAAATAGACTTACGTAAAATAACTAAAACACAAGAACCGCTCGGGCTTTAAGTTTAGATACATAGTTTTAGTGCCTCGAGGAATGGAGTCATTAACTCAAAATATTCATTTTATTTAAGTTGTTTCTCGAGTCAAGACATGACCCAAATGTTCAACCCAGCAAAGAATCACTAATTCAATATTCAAAAACTTGGCCCAACAAACTTTGCTGACTTTGTTAGCAAAATGACGTGTCAATGACAGTGACATGACGATGGCGGACGATATTTCTGTCATGTAAGATGGGTGTTCAGTCTTAAGGTATTAATTTATTTATGTAACATTTGTATACTTCATTACGAAAAATTCACAAACCTCGTAAGTAATATCACTTTTTAACCGACTTCACAAAAGGAGGAGGTTTACAATTC
The DNA here is from genome assembly GCA_963457715.1 of Argyresthia albistria. Taxonomy (NCBI): domain Eukaryota; kingdom Metazoa; phylum Arthropoda; class Insecta; order Lepidoptera; family Argyresthiidae; genus Argyresthia; species Argyresthia albistria. The sequence continues at coordinate 5,320,684 of OY735260.1, forward strand.
GTCCGGATATTTTTTTATTTTATTTTTATTTATTTTTTTATGTATGTATTACACCGATTACGCCTAGATGGATTTGGAAAATTATTTTTTTGTTCGAAAGGGTTTACCTTCCCATTGGTCCCATTGACACCAGGTCAGGATCTGATGATGGGATCCTGGAGAAATCGAGGGAACTCTTCAAATATTATAGGCAGACCTATAGTGATTTTTGTGTTTTTCATAATAAAATGTGTTTTTCAAATGCACAAGGTAAGCATAATATTGTGATGCGGAACTGATGATGAAGACCACACATGGCCACCAGAACTGCCCAATACTAGGTACAAATACAATCTACTATGCGTAGCTGACGGGCAACGCATAGCCTAAACCGGTGGACCTAGAGCCATGAAACTTTGTACAGGGGTTCCATAAGTAGCGTAGGGTAGCACTGACATGGGATTTAATGAAATTAATTCCCCAAGGGGGGGGGGATATGGGGTTAGAGTTTGTATTAAACTCAATCTAATTAAATAGTGTTTGTGGAAGTCGGTTTTTTCTAAAGTTTACTTTTTGTTTCAATTATAGGAATAGCTATTTGTAACCGGCAATACTTGTTATTATGTTATACCTCATTTGCCAAATGATTTATATCTAAAATGGATCGCCATTTCCTGTAGTCATATTGCTAGCGGAATTTAGCCTCTGTTCAAGTTCTCAGCGAGCCAACACAAGTAAATGTTGGCCCAAAGGCGTCATGGCCTGAATGAGAATAGCCTAAAGGAGGCAGTAAGCAACTGAATTACACCCACAGGCACTGTTAATGTTAATTCGATGTCTTTAATTATTTTAAACATGATATACATAAAGTAATGATCGTAGTATAACCACAGAAGAGATAATAGTACTCCGTACAGAACGGCCACTCCCTTCCCCGCGCTGATTCAGATACCGCACCCCACCCCTGGCGTCAAAGAATTGGTATAAGGATCAATAGACAGGGCTGAACGCCGGACGAGTGACGACGCGTATACTTTAATATCGCTGCATTTGCCGCGCCACCAGCCCTAGCAAAGTTTACGCACACATTTGCACGTATACAAAAATCATTTGGTTATGTAGTAGTAATAGGTGATTATTTTACGAGCGTTCTATGGAGTGTCCGAGGTGTGGTATAACGACAAACAACTGAGAATGTTTCTTGAGAGATGAATCATACGAGAAATTAACTATTTTTAGGGTTCCGTACCCGAAGGGTGCCGTACAGGACCCTATTTCTAAGCCTCCGCTGTCCGTCTGTCACCAGGCTGTATTCTCATGAACCGTGATAGCCAGACAGTTGACATTTTCACAGATGATGTATTTCTGTTGCCGTTATAATACATATATTAAAGGGGTTCCCATACAACAGACATGGTTTTTTGTCGTTTTTATAGATAATGGAATGGAAGCCTTCGTGCGCGATTCCGACTCGCACTTGGCTGGTTATTATTTAAAACGTTTATTTTTGAAAAAAGCACCTAATTATATAATTTTAAGTCTGCCAAACTGCTAGGCAGTTTGTCGGCAGTTTGGTTTGGCTCTTAACTATAACAGTACTTTATTTTTAATTTTTAATACTAAACCCAGCCCCCGTTCCTTTTTATGGATATTTAAAGGTTTTTAATATAATATTGTTTCAAGATACCTTTAAACATTCTCTTGGGCATTGCATCTATCTATATTGAACTCATCTGGCATATTGTTTAGTATCTTAGGCAGCACCCTACAAGCAGTACTAGTCCCATAATAGTTTATGTGTCTTGGAATAATGTATTAGCCGCTCCTTTTCAGTTGGTTCCGCATTCCAAATGTAGGTATCTAAGGCAATTTGATATTCTACTTTCTTGTCAACTGGTATAATTTTACAAACTTTATATAATTTCTCATAATTTATTCTTAATTTATTACATAGGTTTTTATGTGACACTTCCAGTTCATGTCTTTTTCTATTGTCAATCCCAAGTATTTAATTTTATCCACTTTTTCTATAATATCACACTGACAGCCAACCTGATCTTTATATAAACAATCATAACTATGACCTTTTATATTTATGTTTATATCTTTCTTCTTACACATTGGAAATCTGATATGTAGGAGTTATGTCTGTGTCTGATATGTTATTATAGATAATGGTATGGAACCCTTTGTGCGCGAGTCCAACTCGCACTTGGCCGGTTTTTTAATAGATAATGGTACGGAAACCTTCGTGCGCGAGTCCTTACTATCAAAGTCTGCGGTAAAATATTTTGCTGTCAGTATTTAATACTTAAAGATCGTCCCAGATCCAATTCAAAACAGACTATTTGAATATCATAAAGTCATCAAAATCAAACATCGATACACCCAAGCCGCTTAACTATCATAAAAACAACATTCTACTAGACGTAACATACGAACCTCGTTAACAAGAACCTCATATACAGGCTGTTACAGAAAGTAAAGGCACGTGTTCTTCAGCTATAAAAAATATATATGAACTTTCATATCATAACTGTAAATTACGATGATACTATCAAACAAAGTGAATCATTAAATTACTAGCTAAACGTTGTAGCTGAACGAAACGACACGACGACGCGTCACGGCGTCACTAACATGTTCAAACACTCTAGAGTTTTTTGTTAGACCCCGTATACAGAGATGCCTACCTACCTACCCAGAGCTAAATAGTAAAGTGGAGTGGGGAGGGTGCGTTCATAACATCGGATGGCGAAAGTTGCCTTATGAAAGTTTGAACAGTCGGGATTCACAAATACAACTTCGAGAACGGCGAACGAACGCGTTGAATGAAGAAACTAGGTGATGAAGTTTGTTATCTTACTGTTTTGATTTGGCTAGGCGCGTTTAGGGCTCACGTTGAATTATATAACGTGGACTTACCTATACATAACCTGCACGTGTTAAACTATGATGGTACGAGTTACGGCGTGGACAGTCGATGACGCACCCGCTCGGTCGCCGCTCCATCGCCGCTCCGCCCCCGCCCCACGCCCGCTAAGCCTCGCTCTCACCGCCTTGCACCGATTTGTGTCTTAATGCTCGTTAATAAGTCTCTTAATACATCGGATGGAACGAGCAAGGCGCGGCGTCGAAGCGGGCGCGGGGCGGGTGCGATGAAAACCGGAGCGGGCGCGGAGCGGCGGCGATGAAGCGGGCGCGTCATCGTCTGTCCACGCCCTTAGGCCAGAAACCGACTGGATGTCGTAAATGTTTGGCGCCTACCAAGCTGAGTCAGTTCAATAAATCATAGGTAATTTTATGGATTCAAGTCGGTTAAAACTAGTAAGCAAAATTATTGCATTGAATAACTGGCTAAAAGTGGGCACAGCTGTGCCTCTGCCATGCCGCCGTATGGAAATGTGGGCACAGCTGTGCCTCTGCCATGCCGCCGCCGTATGGAAATGTGGTCACAGTTGTGCCTCTGCCATGCCGCCGTATGGAAATGTGGGCACAGCTGTGCCTCTGCCATGCCGCCGTATGGAAATGTGGGCACAGCTGTGCCTCTGCCATGCCGCCGTATGGAAATGTGGGCACAGCTGTGCCTCTGCCATGCCGTCGTATGGAAATGTGGGCACAGCTATGCCTCTGCCATGCCATCGTATGGAAATGTGGGCACAGCTGTGCCTCTGCCATGCCGCCGTATGGAAATGTGGGCACAGCTGTGCCTCTGCCATGCCGCCGTATGGAAATGTGGGCACAGCTGTGCCTCTGCCATGCCGCCGTATGGAAATGTGGGCACAGCTGTGCCTCTGCCATGCCGCCGTATGGAAATGTCGCGACGTTCTATGCTGTCCTGTCGTAGAAAGTCGGTGGCGATAAGTGCCTTACCACACTATGCCAAAGGTACGCGACCGAAGTTTGTCATGTTTACGCCTGCAATGCTATTTGAATTACTGATGACACATAATGCCGAAATAACGTTGCGTTATAGCGTACAGCGTAACTTCAGTCAAGCGCAAGTTCAGCAGCAAGGTAACTACTAGGTAAGTTCGGCACTTATGGTGCGTCATATCAGCCGAATACGTCAGAACGTAGAATCAGCCGCGGAACTTCAGTCGCGTACATCCGGCATAGTGTGGTTAACTGTTTCACTCTCAGAAGCACACCGGTTGAACTAACGGGCGATGGGGAACAATAGATAAATAAGATGTGTCAACGAAAGGGTTAAGACCTAACTGTCAATTGTTGTAAAAACAAAGCCTCACACTATACATTAGCGTATAAATATATCTAGCAAAGGGCTTTACGCTTTAGATATTAGGTATATCCACAATAATCTCCAATGAGATCTATTCTCTTCATATAATGGAACATTCCAATCAGTACTCCTTACGCTTAAAATTGTGGCGTGATCCGATGATCCAATCAGCTAGTATAGATGACACGAGTCTGTATAATGTAATAAGCCTTCGTCAAAGTAAGGGTATTAAGCCTGGATTTTACCAACGAAAGAGTAACTTGTACTCGAAGGTATCTTCTACTTTTTCATAGATACTAGTGACACCCAGATCAGATCACCTCATTTTGAACTATCATTGTCATACAAGTTATCCCCGGGATAGGTTATTCTCTTATAACTTTTTCCTAAGCCTGAGGCTGGATTTTACCAACAAAAAGTTATCCAGAGAATAACTATCCCGGGGGGCACTATTGAGGGTGAAGCCAGACGAGCGTAATTTTGTGTGTCGTGAGTCGCAGAATTTCGGTCGCGTAAATCGGTTTAATACTAAAGGACTCATTTTGCGACGAGACGCTTAGAAGTTTTCTGCGACTGCGACTGCGACTCACGACTCACAAAATTACGCTCGCCTGGCTTCACCCTTATTCTGTAGCTCCGTAGTAGGCTTGATGTAATTTTCTAAGGATTAAGTTGTGAAACTTGTTAAGCGTGTTGGTTTCGGATAGGTATGTCGTATGGCTGGTATTAAGGTGTTATTGTTTGAAATGTTTTACAATGTACAAGTTCTACAAAGTATGGGGAGATTTGGTTGCTTGCTGTGAAGACATTTCCGGGTGGTTAAATAAACTTTACCTACCGCTTTGAAGTAATATGACATAAACGATGTTTCGAAGTAAGTTAGTTGTCGAGAATGATAATTAGTGCTTATTATTTAATAATATAGCTGCGCTATTTATAGGGGAACCCTAAGGTTGCCAAACGGGTCCATCAGCGGGCTGTATCGCACAAACCGTTTTAAACCCATCGTACTGCGAGTGTCTTAAACATTATAGTATCTGTGCCTAAAGGTAGGTTAAGGGAATCAATATTTATTTATTTATTTATTTATTTATTTATTTATTTATTTATTTATTTATTTATTTATTTACAATATATATATATGTGACATTACAGTGTTCACCAAATCGACACATATAAGTTTTTACTAATAATCATTCTAATCATTTTTATATTATACGCAAAGGCGAGCTTATCTCTATAGAGAGATTTCTTCCTGCAAACCTCAACAGGACAGGAAATTGGATGTACACGACAGTCTTAGTGCGCAATAAAATTCCTACCCATATCCGCTTATTAAAGGCTCCAGCCCCACCCGCAACTTGAATCTGATTGATCCGCTATGTCTTGGAAAAGTTTGCAGTGACAAGTTCCCCTCTGATTACGGACCTCTTTAGCATTTGAGGAGTTTCATAATACTTGCCAGTGGCGCTCATCGCGTGTCCTGATTTATTCGCAAACTTTACGCCCCTCTGATTATTGAAAGTTGAGATTTTTCACTTCTTTTTTGCATCGCGACAAGACGCCGATCCATCAAGTCTGGACGTTACGTGGCGATAACGCGCCTTTGAATATTGTTGTTGCGCGGGTCGGTTGAAAATAAGATTTCTGTAAGCTTGAAAAGGATGAGGATGAGAGTCACTTACATAATGGTATAGAATGGCTGGGCAATTTCATAAACATATAAAATGGAGTAATCAATAGATTAAAAAAAATATATGAGTTTACTAGTTTGTGCGCTGACCAGGGCAATGAGTATTTTCAATTAAGGGCAGAATAACAATCACGCAAGAGACATGTAGTTATTACTTAAAATGTTGGTATTTCATGTGACCATCAAAACCAAGTATTCGAATTAGAATACTCGTTGATTCAAAATGGGGTCCACACGCTCAAAAATTGGAAACTGACCCATATCCGCCCTAGTCGAGTGTTTTATGAAGTTAATACGTTTATTTAGCAACTTCAATTGCGACGCAATACGTATTAAATCAGCTTCTACGCCCTTGAGTCAAGGTCGAAGGGAGTAGCTCAAATAACTGTGTAAGTGTACAAGCTTTGCGAACTTCATTTATATTCAAATGATATTGCTTTCAGTGTACGGGACCGCCTACTGGAGCCGAACAATATAGTCTTTCGACTTACAGAGGAAGGGAATTGTAATTTCGGTAGATTATTCAACTTTTTACATTTTAAATTAAAGAATTGGGAATAGACATCCTTGTTTTAGTAGTACATAGTACTTATTTAACAAAAATCATATACCTTTGAACTTATTAAACAAAAATCATATGCTCGTATTATACATTTCATTTAAAACTTAACAATATTGTTGTTACCCAAAGGTATTTGACTACTATTTAGACAGTTCACCCCTACTAATAAACATGGAATAAAAGTTACCTATCCTAGGAATGAGCAAAATGTTAACTTTTAAACTAGAAATAACTTAAATCTATTAGCATAACGTCGGCGTAACAATCCTATAGTATAGACCGCTATTCCAACACCGACCCTTGTTTATATTCGGAATAACCTTTAGGCGTGGTGCGGTGCGCACGATTTCATGGCCAGGGCAGTTGAGGCAGTGGAGGAAATTGTTAACCTGGCGAATCTCATCAAATATCATGCAACTTGCAACACGCAAAAAACATGAAAACGTTAAAAACTTGAGAGGATCCATTCGAATTGTCTAGCGATGAAAAATTTCGTGTAGAATATCACTTTTCCAATAAGTGGTGTTATGTTTTTGGATGAACTGATAGGTACTTTGAGTAAGGACAAACGCGGTGGTGGTTTATCTTCTACCAGGGAGCACTTATCCAGTGGAGAGCGAATATGAATATACATTTTCCTTTGAAACACAACTAACCAATTTACGGGTGGCGGGGGACGAGGCAAAAGAGCTGTGATTGGTCAGCCGCTGCGAAACTGTCTGGCGGCCCGTCATCGTACATAGGTTGCATATGCGAACGTTTGTTGAATACAACAAACGTTTGGCGAGCCGCATTCCCCCGCAGGTGCAGTCAATTGGATATTAGATATTATAGTCTCTGTCTTCTACACTCTAGATCTTGGTAGCTCTAAGATATTGGGGCCGTTATTAAGTTAGTAAGAATGATAAAACTTATGTTAAGTATGCGTATACCATAGGTACCTTTTTACTATATTTTGTTTTTTCAACTCTGCACCTACCTAACATGGTTGTGAATTGATAATATAAGAATGAAACACTTATTTCACCTAATCTTTATTACTTGTATGTTCTTTTATGATGATAACATTTCTCCGTAAAATTATAACGTAATGCCGGACTGTATTGTATACTGCCTAAGACACCCATTCTCTGTGCAGGACGCATTGTGCTTGTTACACTATAGAGAAAAATGTATTCCAACACAAACATTTTCTGTGTTAGTATGCATTATGCTCGTCATTTCCAAAGCAAAGTACGTACGATATCAGAGCAAAGGATTTGGCAGGGTATTGAAACACATTTATTATACGTAAGAACATAAAACACAATTTGTTATTATTTAAAATAAATAAAATTGGGGTATCACTTTGCTTCGTATCATTTCGTTATTTCTAATTTTTATTCGCATTTGTCATTTCGTGTAGTGGCATATTAGTACTTTGGCAATTCAATTCTTTAGCTTTAGCATGCTGTTTTGTTTGGCATAACTTGCTTCTAGTACCTATATTTTAGCTGGACTACTTGTGAATCCCTTAATTAATGTTGACATATTATTTTTACAGTTAAAAATAACATAAAATAGCGTTATGCCTTTTCCCATACGGGGTGGCAGAGGCGTAACTGTGCCCAATTTTAGCTAGTGATCCAATACTCTATTTTTTTCAAGGATGATTTGTAACATTCTTAACTGCACATAAATCTGGGCAACTGTATTGTATATCTGGGCAAAGCGGTGGGTCAGGGTAGATGAAGGCAAGGGGGTGAGCGAAGCGAAGCCCCCTTTAGTCTTTAAGGTTGACATGTAAGAACCAAAAACATGTATTGTAAGAAGTGACTGATAAGTATTTTTGTAATTATGCTGTACAATTGTAGGCTTTTTATTGTTTATGACTTTCCTGTTTTTAGTCTGCTGCGATGCCATACTATCTAGGTATCGCAGCAGTCTAAAAAGTCGAAATGATTGTGGTTGTCTGTACTCAATTCATTTAATTTCATTTATTCTTTATTGGACCAAACATAAAAAAACACGTAACATTTACAAAAAGGTATGTACAAAGGCGTGTATGTACTCGTATGTATTTTGCTCCAATATTCTAAAGCAAAATGTATTTCAACATAGAATGCTCCGTGCTGGTATGCACTTTGGCCTCTATTCATAGGAGCAAACTACCTGCGAGCACAGATCAACCCATGTCTGTGGTAATATACAGTCTGGCATTACGCGGCCTGGTAAATAAAAGAGATGGAACACATAACTACTGATTCTATACTGAAAATCCATCTTGATTGTTTTGGGAGTATTTTGTACCTCTCTCACTAAACTACCTCATTTGATGTAAGCTGGATGTAAGGTAAAAGTACCAATTCCATGGGCTATAAAGTTTATGTCTGTCTTTTTAAAATTGTTATGTATTGTGAGATACTGGTCGTTGAAGATAATATAATATTATTGTCATTGTACAAAGGTGTTAGAATAAATGCCACTCAATTGTGGGCTTGAGTAAAGTTTGATGCGTAATTAAAATTCCATACCAGTACGACATGGGTTCTTCTTCGCTTTGACGACGGTCGGGTAACACTTACCTGAAACGAATTAGGTACAAATTATTATCATATTGAGGTGCAATTTAGTAGATTTTACTTGAACGTAAAAAGTTGGTGCTAGATTTGTTGGTGCTAGATATGTAAATGATGGACTTTATGTTAAATAAAAAATAATTTAAAAAATTAAGTCGACTTCAAATGAACTCAAAAGTAAGAAATAACCAAATTGGGACAACCTGTGTCGTGGGACCCAGAATCAGCGACATCACACACATGAACATCCAAGACTTGGAATTATTTTTGTTTTCATAATCCCAAGCAAGAGATCGAACCTGGGGGCTCTCGCGTGCCACAGAGGTCGTATAAAATCTAAAAGAGAACATAAACTACCTCAGAATATTACGAAAGTCTTTATGAAATTGAGATTACAGATTCAGGTGTCAAATCGAAAAATATAAAACAAAGTGTTTCCATTAGGGCGTGAGCCCCGAAACTCTGAGATACGTGCACTTATCTAAGTCACGTACAGCAGATAATGAGGTCATGTGCCGGTGTGCCTACCCCTACATACCGAGCCACTTCACGCACACATGCAAAAGTCAGGTTTGTGTGCAGTGCGGCTGTTATTTTTTGCGTAAATGAGGGCAAAAATTTGCTGGAGCTTATTGTAGGCGACAGATACGGCCCTTTTAGGGTTCCATAGTGAAACAAGGAACCCTTATAGTTTCGTCAAGTCTGTCTGTCCGTCTGTCCGTCCGTATGTCACAGCACCTTTATTCCGAAACTATTAGGACTACACAGTTGAAACTTGGTATGTAGATATATTCTGTGACCTGCTTTAAGATTTGTATATAAAAATTGAAAAAAATAACAAATAAGGGTGGGCTCCCTTACATGGAACTGAAACCAAAAATATGTTTTTTCATCATACCTATATGTGTGGGGAGTCTATAGATAGGTCCTGCCTGACATTATTTTTCCTCAAAGTTAATCGTTAAAGAGACACCCAAAGTGGAAAAATTTGTGTCCCCCCCACCCTCTAACTTTTAAAGTAAGAGAGTGAAAAATCTTAAAAAAAAATATGCTGCGTATCTCAATACACACTTTCAACAAAAATTGGTTTGAACAAAATAAAAGAAGCAGTTTTTAAGATATAAAACATTTATCATAAACCGCAAAGATAACTTTGTCATTCATACAAACACTATGAAAAACAAAGTAATTGTTTGCTGGTGAAGAATGATAGTGATATTTATGCTAGCTAGGTGTATCAGCTGTATTATGATGCTACTGCGGAACCCATCATGGGTGAGTCCGACTCGCAGGAGCGAACCTTCCGTAGTTCGCACAATGCGTCAGTAGCTGGAAAAAAAATACGCGTGTAGCACCGTACACGTGTTAGAAGTAAAACTTCTGTAGCAAGATCATTAAGTGGTACCTATACTATACACCTATACCTACCTATACTAAAAGAGATTTAAATTTCCAATTTTGAGATCCAATCTCTGCTTCAAGTTACTTTTAAGTTTCAGACGTCCGATTATTTGAAATTATTTTATACTTGTACTTACTTTTAATACGTCATGTCATTTATTTCCCACCATTCCTTATCTACAATTTGTCGCGCTCGTGGTGATATACTTAACTCATTCAATAGTGTCACTACTATTTGCATCTCGCTCAAATTATATACCATCTGCCGTCACGTCTTTAAGCCGTCTCGCTCAAATGTATGCATTGCTTTGCTTGTTTTAGAAATCCATATCGACCCGTGTGACATTGATGAAACTCTTTTCTTACAAACTGTATGGATCGCATCGCACAGCTGTCAAACATAAGTTCCGGTTCCAACAAAGAGGTTGAACGAAGTAGTTTGAGTCATGCTAGTTGGTTTTTTTTGTCCCAGCCAGCGGCGGCGGCGGCGGCGGCGCCATCTTGGCCATACCGGAAATCAAGAACTCGTGGAAGAATGCTTAAAATAATTTTTATTTGTTAACGTTTCATCAGGTTTTTCTCTCACTAATTAACATTCTTTATTGTACGAATGTATTATTATCTTATCTGATTAGTTAAAAACCGTATTGAAAATAGTTGCGGTTTTAAAAGTCTTCAGCCGACCCTGACGTCACCGATTCCAATTTCCGTTACATTTCTTAGCCACTCGTGATAGCACCCGGCTAGTACCAATTGAAAAGCAAATATATGAATAACCCACAGTTGAGAGGTTAAATAAATTTTACCCCCGTGCCCCAAGAAGTTTTACTTCAAAAAGCTCATCTGGTAGAAAGGTAAACATGCATAGAAATCGACGTTATGTTTTGTCAGAGGTTTACTCATAATATTAATAAATGATTCCCCTACTTTTACATTTGAAGGCACTGCATTGACGTTGGAAAGTTTCAATTTTTTTTAACAAAAAACTTCGTACAATTCGACAGTTGCCGTGTCATCGCGAATGCACCACCTAGCGTGAGAAATTGACAGTATTCCACCCAATTAAATCAATTTATAGTTAGTGAGATACCTTTGACACATCCGAAATCCACAGTAGATAATCTGGATTACAATGACCCAGATTTAGAATACTGTAATGACACATAACCGCAAACCAGTAACAATTTCAAATAATTTGATCCCACATTATTAACGTCGGTACAACAAAACTGTTCACTTGCATTCGCCCATTGTAATTGGACGACGATTATGCTGCGAAATTATGCTAAATACCTACCAAATTTTAAATCATTCGATATGTTATGGCTGGTTAATGGCGATATTAAATAATGCATTTTGCATAGTTTCATGGGCCGTAAGCAACGGATTTCATTCTTTTGTTCGGCAGTAATTTTGTTCTGTAGTTTTTGATTTTGATAACTTGATGGATATAAGCTGGCTTTGAGTAGAATACAAGAGTGTTATTCCATTAAATGTTCATGCATACTCGTAACATCCAGCTAGACTTTAATCCACAAGTTCAAGACGGGCATGGCGGCGCGGCGGCGCACCGCGAAAAAAGCGGTCGATATAAACCCTCTGCTTCATAACCTTTCAAATCCGCCTCCAAGTACAGACAGTCAGTCAGTCTTCACCATCCACCTTATGTATGTAGCAACGATTAATTAAAAGATTAAATATAAACCAGATGTTTGCCGTCGCGCTAGACCTCATTTCGGAAAATATCGTCGCTTGCAAAGTCAACAGTTCAGCATAATTGATAAGGCTGCAGGAAGAGGGGGTGAAACCTGAAGCTGGGGGGTGGGGAGGCCACGTGTTATTAGTGCGAAAGAGTAGGAGCGATTTAGTCTATATTGCTCCTGTGCAAGGACTTGGGGGAAATAATAACAACATGTCCCGGTTCGAGCTGTATTTCTTACTTAAAATTTAAATAAAGGTCTGGGGTTTAAACAAGTTGGGATGCTTTACTTATTCGGTCGAGATTAGTCAATGGAATAGGTAAATGTGTTTATCTACTCTCATGTCATAAAGTTCGAATTACAAACTTGAAATCGAATTCATAATGACGTACTTTATAAACGCAATACAGTAATCAAATTATTTTTTTTTATAATAACACTACTTCTCGAACGAAACTAATGTTATTATTAATCTTTTTTTCTATAACGATACAGTTCTACTTTTTTGGGAAGGGCAAGAGTCATGAAACCATACAGCCAAGGTGTTTGATAGTCTGTATCGTTGGAAAGTTTTTTTTAGCTATAACTGACAGCCAAACAGCCACTCAGTGAAATGAAATGAAATGATGTGAAATTGAAATGAAATAAATGTTTATTCTCCAACTAAAACAGGGTAGCGTTCTGGGGCCAACGTTATTTTTGATATATATTAACAATCTTTGTGACCTAAAGTCGGCAAACTCAAGAACTTTTACATTTGCTGACGATACTGCAATAGTAATTATATATTTATTTATTTATTTGAACTGCAAATCGATGACAAATAAAAATCTTTTTTATTGAGTATCGATTTCTGATCATGTTATTTTTTTCACATGGCAACACTGATTTTAACATCAAGGAAGATTTTTCAACCTTGGGAGGATGTGGGGGATGAAATTATGATGAAATACTTTTCAATAACAAAACCTTTTATTTTCATTCATAAAAATTGGTCTTTATAGACCAAAATAATATGTTGATAATTGATCTTCGGAATTTATCATCATTATTAGTAAGTCTAGTGGTTGGGCTATCTTGGGCCTAAAATGGGCATTCTCCTTTGTCCCACAGTAAGTTGGCACGAAAATGATGGGTCTAAGGCACTGGTCCCACCAAGAGCAAGGAAGCGATGAGCTTTCGACTATTTTCTCGCTCAAGAAACGAACAAAAGATAAAGATCCCGTGTGCGTAAAAGAGAGAGATATATTGATAGTTTACCACTGGCTATTCACACTGCCGGCAAGGACTCTCTTCACTATTAGTTGATCGTCGCGATAACAACTGTCAACGATGAAACTCGCTCAGCGGTACTCGCTCAGCGGTACTCGCTAAGCGATGCCCTCTTGGCGGTCAGAGTCAGAGCTATCATTCTATTGTTCAACTTGGATTTGATTGCGGACACTCGCTATGGAGCCGAGCGACAAAACTATCAGAACTACACACTCGCTCCTCGCTGCTCGCCAAGTCGGCGGGTGGTGGGACCAGTGCTTTAAATGAAAACAGTAAGCAGTCAAATAGTTCGATGTTATATGACGAACAATAATAATAATTTTGAAAATAACAATCTCTTTTTTAAAAACTTATTTAAAATCAAATAAATCCTACTTTTCTAGAAACACGACAAATCTTCAACTTCTGTATAAAATGGTGCAACACGGTGCAACACTCAGAACAATGACTAAAGGTGCAACATAATATGATGGATGACGTATGATGACAATGTTTTGATATGTCACGTCAATGTGTCACGTTGTCGTAAGTTTAGTTTATATACAATTAACTTACTACTTTATATACTCTTTGGTCAATATTGTCAAATTACACACAAATGTCCATTTATTTTTCTATGTGATTTAAAAACCGAGAAAACCACAACAAACCATAAAATTCTAAATCAATAAGTCTAGGACATGTTCATTTTTGGAATCCCTGCACTCCTGTTGATAACCGCAAACATTGTCCAATCTGTATTCCTTTTCTTCCTTACTCTACCAATTGTAAATGTAGTGAAACTATCAAAATTTCTGAAGGACAGTGAAAGTCTTCGCCACAACAACATAGCACAAATACTCGCAGGGATATATGCATTCACAGTCTTCGTATTTGGTATCTGTTCGTCGTTATATACTCTTAATGGTCTAAAAAACTGTGAATGCTCAGAAACAGACACCGACAAAATCATAAAACTGATCACCTTCACTTCAGCGTCAAGAAACTATTTACTAGGTGTTATATCTCTATTCCTTTTAGTCGCAACCATAAGGCAAATTGAGATTATACATTACATAGCAAATTTAAACAAAGCCCGGGTGTTTGAAGACGGTAATAGAAGATTTCCACCAATCAGTAAAGCTATTTGGGATATATGAAACAAGACAGTGTTAATGCAGCGGGGGTTTCAAGACAATATACCAAAGTTCTACAGTAAAAATCAAATACAGCTGCATTGATTCAAGAACAACTAACAACTAAGTCTTACACATCATCATCGTTCATCAAGTATTGACGTCGACTTCTCATTTAAATTTGTCAAATCTAAACTCTACAGGAAAACCAAGAAACAAATAAAGATGATCAACGTGTTCAGTACATGTATTGGAGCGTTACTCTATATTGAACTGGTCTGCATCATTGGACTTCTAAAACCAGCCATTGATCCATACTACATAAGAGACCTTTACCGCAAACTACAAGATGCATATTTTGTAAAATTATTTGTTTTATCCATTATTTTGCTTTTTTCAAACACCTTTTTAGAGATAGCTTGGGAGAAGAAAAGCTACCAAAATCTTCTAAACCATATTGATGATCCGGATTTGGTGACGGAGTTTTATGCTAGTAGCATATCTATGAGTTACACTTGTCTGTTTATAACTTTGTTGTTGCTTCTGATTACGGAGAGGTTAATGAACCAGCTGTCGGTTGTGGCTAGTTTGGTGGATATTCAGTGGGCAACCAGATACTCGCGATTGGACGAAGTAGCAAGTCAGGATACTAGTGGAGACACATTTTCGTAGCAAACTTATGAAACGTGAGTGAAAAACGTAAAACTTTGACATGTACTAAGTTTTTTTAAATAAACGCTGCAAAAAATCAAAGCTATAAAATGTCATAATCACTTTATAAATTCAGAGGTAAGGTACAAACATGGCCTCACCCACATCATCATCCCATCTCAGTGCTACCCTACGCTACATAAGGAACCCCTGTACAAATTTCATGGCTCTAGGTCCACCAGTTTAGGCTATGCGTTGACCGTCAACCACGCATAATAGATTGCATTTGTAGTTTTTATCCAGTATTGAGCAGTTCTGATGGCCATGTGTGGACTTCATCATCAGTTCCGCATCACAATATTATGCTTACCATGAGTGAATGCACTAGTTATTATGGAAAACACAAAAAAAACATATTTTCATATTTGTTTATTGCACTCCATAAAAACAAAAAGGTCTTAAGAAATAGTGGTAAGTAGATCATTATGGACCCTGTTGGGCACAAGCAATATTCTATCTAATATAATTATTACATCTTATTTACCCCTACTTACTTTATTTTATTACACAATAACCCGAAGGGTGCCAAACGGGACCCTATTACTGAGACTTCGCTGTCTGTCCGTCCGTCCGTCCGTCCGTCCGTCCGTCCGTTTGTCTGTCACCAGGCTGTATCTCATGAACCGTGGTAGCAAGACAGTTGAAATTTTCACAGATGATGTATTTCTGTTGCCGCTATAAAAACAAATACTAAAAATCAAAAGAAATTTAATATTAAGGGGGGCTCCCATACAACTAACGTGTTTATTTTGCGGTTTTTATAGATAATGGTACGGAACCCTTCGTGCGCGAGTCCGACTCGCACTTGGCCTGTTATTGTATTTTGTGTAAGCTTTAGCGTCCCTTTTTTGACCCTCGTAGAGGCATAGCTTTGAAGAAAATTACTGAACTTTCGTCCTGGATCTTTAAACTACCTACCTGCTAAATTATAGCTTCTTATGTCATGTATATGTCGCAGGCATTTTGTATGATTCCGCCGTTTACATTCGGCGTCGCCAGTTTATAAAAGCTCGATGTTTTGTAATATGCCGAAGGCAAAATGTATAATGCCGTGTGATTATCTAATATGCCTAAACATTTGATTGACGATTGAATCGCCATATACATAATGCCGCGGCAAATTGAAGTATTTCGTTCTGTTTCTATGTCCTTTTTGTCGATACAAACTTTGCTCCTCCCCCTCCATCCTTTCTTTGGACTTATAGATCAATCCTGCTAAAGGCGATTTAAAAAAAAACAACTTCAGTAGTCCCAAATTCGTCACTAGATGTCGTAGGCGAGACATGGGGTTGGATTTTAAATCGTTCATCCTTCATTTAAAAAGCTAGAAGTCACTTTTCATACCAAACTTGCTGAAATTTGCTGAATATTGACAATATATGCAAATTTACCCTGTGTATGGTCTTTTGACGTATAAAAAAGCCGATCTTTGCGTTGTGATGACAAATATTTTGAAAATGCCAACTTAATTGTCCGGAAAAACTATGCATTTCCTCACAAAAGGAAAATAACTTTGGTGAGGAAAGTTACCACCAGCTATCCATTAACAGTAGTTTATGAAACTGTTGCATAACGAGGGGTATTAAAACACGAGTGGGTGTTTAATAGTATCCCACGAGAGTTTTAATACCTAGTTATGTTCAGTTTCCTACTGCTCTCCTACAAAAATCAAAATTAAAACAACAATATTTCTACATAAATCAGTGCTTGCATACACAACAAAACGTTGTGACGTCACGTTGATGTTTTGTTGCCACCAAAACTCAGCATATCACACACTCGCCACACTATTAAACCTCAGATGAATGAATCTCTCTTAAAATCTTCCAGCCTCCAAACACTGAGTGGCTGTTTGGTTGTCAACTATAGTTAAAAAAAACTTTCTAATGATACAGGCTATCAAACACCTTGGTTGTACGGTTTCAAGACCCTGCCTTTCCCAAAAAAAGCAGAACTGTATCGTTATGGAAAAAAAGTTTAATAATAACATTAGTTTTGTTCGAGAAGAAGTGATATTTTTTATTTTTATTTTATAACTGTATTGCGTTTATAAAGGAGTCATTATGAATTCGATTTCAATTCGAGAGTAGATAAACACCTTTTTTTAATCAAATTAGCTATTCAGAGCTTTCATAGCCTTCATGGTGAGAGTTTTATTTCTGAGTTCACCTCAGATTTACAAAACTTTTTGCTTTCTGTTCACGTCACGATGGAATCAAATGTCACACCGTCACACCACACGAAAAGTATATAAACGACATAAATAAAACTTGTTTTTTATTGAACAAAACATAAAAACATGGAATAAAACCGCAAGTCCATCTTATAAACAATGAAACTATAAGCCCCGATGGCGTTAGTAGAATACAAATGAATTGCAAGTTCAAGAAGAAATAAAAATGGAAGGTGGTTTCTTCATACTATCACTTCTGGTGATGATCCAAATGGGCTGCCTGATACTGATGCTAAACCCAGTATTCGATGTAAGGATGATCAGTCACTACGTCAAACTGACTACTGTGCAATACAAGCGATTCTCTCTAAGCTGCATCGGATTCTATATCATAGCTATAACATACTGGGGCATGTACGTACCACTGCGAAACATTCACAAAGTCATCTTCCTCGACCACCAAAATGAACAAGAGATACTTGTGCTAATAAATAGAGTTGCAAAAAACTACATTGTAACAGCATTCTCGCTTTTTCTGCTTGTGGTTACTTATGGAGTAAAATCACTGTTGGCGTACGCAGCGACCCTTACAGAGTTCTGCGATAGTAAACGCAGATTAACTGGCAGCTTGCGGAAATCGAAAAAATGTGCATACACGTGTTGTTCATCGTCCAAACCCACGGATAGGATACTCTCGCAGATACTTAAGTTGAAGAGGTCAATTTCCTACGAAAATATCTTGTTCAAGAGGGAAATGGTCGATAATTTGAAATTAATGCTTGCAAATGTATCCAACATCCCTGGGTCGATAAATGAAGCTCAAAAACAGGAGCCGGCTTGAATCACAGAACAGGTCATCAACAATGACGCAGAAACAATTACCTACAAAATCCCATACAAGTAATGTAATTAACCCATTAACGGCTGGTAGGGCCATAACGGCATCACCTATTTGATGTCTAAACTATCGCGCCTAATATCGCGGCTGATTGATTAAAATTTTATGTGTTAAATCGCTCTAGAAGGAACATGTCTTTTGTTAAGTCGAAACAATATCCGATGGAATTGTGCGTGCAATCGAGTTAAAAATCACTATTTGAAAAAAATGAGCAAAAATGGACGTCGCTGTCACGTTATAATTTTATTGTTGGTTTTTAAATGCTGTTTTGTTTTTTATTAGAGTCAGTATACATTAGAGAAACATAATGAAAAAAAAATAACCCTCTATAACCCAACAACTTCAAAAACATATTTTTCATGAGACCGGATAGGTTTCTATAAAATATAAATACGTATTTTTTAAATATATTTTTTTTTATTAATGAGGCAAAATATTAAAAAATGGAGTGTAGCCTTTAGGCAACATTGAGTAACACCTACACGTGTGAAGTGACCGATTTTTAAAAGCTTTTATTTAACTTGCACTGTATCTAGCTCAGTCCGGACACATACAATACATGTCATACTAAGCTTTATTCGTTACACTATTCTGCACTAGAAAAACAAGGTTTGGTTGATGGCCGCGCGAATTTTTTTTTTTTTGTATTGCCATTTATCGAATTTCAATAGCCTATAAAAACAAAGCCATGGGGCGAACAGGTTAAGAAAAAACTAGGATTTGTGTGTTCTATCCGAATATTACACTTTTTTCTGGCCGGCACTTTCGCTTTTTGTCCAAAATGAATGATCTCCTTTCTATTTCTTATGTTCAATATATAATGACATACATATATGAAAATCATGAAAATCGGAGACATGAAAATAATTCAGCCGTGAATGGGTTAAAAAAGTCGCTGAGCACAATTCGAAAAATGCGCTCGGGTAATAAGAATTTGGGCATTGTTTTCGAGGAACTTTCTGGAGCGTTTGGGAATTTTGCGAATGGCATCAGAGAGGGAACGGGATATATTCGGAAAGACGCGGCGATAAAAATAAAACGCCACTACAAAAGTAAGGACAGGAAAAACGTCAAATGGGAATGCGATGAGTGTGAGTTGAAACAAGAGTATGCGCGGCACCTAACAACCTAACTTTTTTTTTTATTAGAATCCGTGTTCAGCAAAACGAAATCGCCACAAATCCTCTGCGCATATTATACGCTGCCCGAAACATCAAAAGACTTTCATTCAATTTTCAATTCCGTTGGCATTTGCAAATTTCATCAAGGAACTGAATAATTTTAGTGCAGAAGCATACATTACTACTTAATGCACATGTCATATAAGAACAGCGATATATTAAAATTCTGTTTGTGCCAACGTCCATCTCTGCTGCTCAGATCTGGCACATTCGCGTTCTTGCGGTCGCACTACAAGGTTGGCAAAGAGTCAAAATGGTGGTTCTGGCGCCAGTGGCCTCGGCTAGTAAATTTTATAGAAAGCACGTTTGTAGTAGTGCGCGAGACGTGAATCGGGGCGCGGGCATGAGGGGCGGATCAGCTAGGTATATAAACAAGAATACTCTTCTACTACGTGCATTTCTTGAAAATCCAACATGAAATATTAGAAAAAAGGTACATCCAGATTTTCTGTCACACGTTCAGCAAAACAAGTAGGGCAAGGGGATCATCAGTCAGCTGTCAGTTTTTTATTGTCATGGCAAGGCACAGATACTATAATCTCAGAACAATAACTAAAGCATAGAAGGAGCGTTAAAAAATGAACAAATCCCGTATGTCTGTCTCGTCAATTTAGCAATCAATTTAGCAACGTGATAGAAAGAGAAAACAATAGTTATGTCTTGTCTCCTTATTCCGGGATCGTGAGGGGATCGTAGTACCTATAAACGTCAGTTGGGTCCATTACCCCATCAATTTAAAAAGGTTCACAAAATCACAGATTGTAATGCGTTTCCATACATCATCTATTTGACAGTATGCTTGACGTGAAGTTTGGATGTGCATTAATTTGCAGAATCTTGTGGTTTTTTGTATTTATTTTGGATAATTTGAAGTATCGTGTGGTTTTCGTGGCACCTAGACTAAGTGAAATACATCGGCAATAATCGGCATGGCTTGTGTGGTGATGGGATGTAAATCCAATTCCTCCCGAAAAGAAAACGAAACTACATTGATCAGCTTCCATCGGTAAGTCTCAATTTTGTATATAATTAGCAGATTTTTTCCCTAGGGTTTCATTTGTGAGCTACTGGAATTGATAAATAACTATAATACCATTAAAAACTACTGTTTTGAAGTCTAGAAATCATGATTATTGTGAAATTAAAGCATGTAACACGTTTGTTGTTTGTTGTGGGTAATAGGGATGGGCGATTGTCTGTTTCTCAGTGAAAAAGTTATCGATACGTACCTAGATAATTATATTTTGTTTTATTTCATAATTATCTATTTTAGGTTACCCAACGATAGCTTGATTCAACAAAGATGGAAAGAAGCCGTTTCACGAAGAAATTGGTCTTGGCAAAAATCACGACGAATATGCAGTAAACATTTTGAAGATGACTTTTATAAATAAAGGGTACAAGTACCGTAGATTGAAGCCAAATGCCGTACCTTCTCTACGCCTATGCCTAGAACGCTCTTTGGTAAGATTTTAAAGTTAAATGATACAAAAAGAACAAAATAAATTCAATACACTGGACAACTATATCCTCAAAGGTACTTTTAACACAATTTTCAGGTTGCGACCTCCATGGAAATCGACGATGTTCCTGAGCTGGAACAGTAAACAGTAAGTAAATACTAACGCTCCATTGAGTTCATTTTAGTGACCCATATTTACGTGACAGAAATAGTGGATTGTTACACAAGGGGCGTAAGTGAGCCATTTCGGAACAACATCCAAGCTTACAATTCTTATTTAGCAAGGAACACAGTTATTTAGAAATAGTTTATGTTGTTTCAAATATTGATTTACCCTTTTTTAGGTTGGGGCCAACAGAAAACAGATGAACGAGAACGAGATTGCTGCAACAAGCTATCCCAATCCAGAAACGGCGAACGAACGTTACTGCTGCAACGGCGGCGCATTAATCAATTGGAGCAGATTTATAGCAGATATTATATTGACGTTGACTAAGTAATATGTATGATTTTATGGTCAATAAAAATTTTGAACTGAACTGAACTGCAGATATTAGACAAAAAAATCAGTTTGAGAATGCAATTCGATTTCAATAAAATAATAATATCGACATTTTTATCGCATTTGTCCCTTCTCTCAAGATATTGGCTATTTTGCCAGCCTGGTACGATAGACAATTTAGATTGTAGAAATACACTATAGATGTCTCTTTCTACCACACATAAGTTTCGTAAGAGTGACGAGCACGTCTATTCAATATTACTTTATATTCTAGAGCTCCTTCTATGCTTTAGTTATTGTTCTGAGACTATAATATTATACTAATACAGATAGACCATCTAGAACAAAATATGACACCGGCGTAAACTGAGATGCTACGGAAGCTTCTTTAGTTCGAGGCCATTATCGCTTGGTGCAGCACCATGGAACAATTGCAAATACCACGAGATGGCGCTAAGATATAAAGGCTTTATTCTAAGATTAGCGCTACCTAGAAGTATGTTAGCTGATACCATGGCGTCTAAAGTACAAATCTTACTCCTCACGCCATCTCTTTTGTACGAAGGGTTACTAATTCTAATTTGTATGTGATGAGCACCCTGTGGGCAAGGGAAGATAAAAACCTTGTGAGGACAAATAAATAAAAACAAAAGTTTACCAGGTTTCGAACACACGTCCAGATTTTTTTATCAATATTACATTCAAATGGTTTTAATTTTAAATAATTTGCGTAGGTTTCAATTGTCAAATCAATCATTGCAGTGTTCTTAAATTCTAAAGTAGAAAAACAGGTCTAGCTCACAGGTCTAGCTTTTATTCGATATCAACAGACTCGCAGCTTCTAGCTAGAATCATCGCTTACAAAACTCTACAATACTTTAGCGACGAAATTCGAATTTATTATTTAGCCGGGCTCTGTTGCGAGTTGCGTACTCCAGGTCCAGGGGAATCTCTTGGGTCCCCGCAAAGTAGCTATTTTAGAGTCCTTCATACAATCCCGTGTTACACCCGGTGGCCTGCCCGGCTTTCAGTAATTATGGATGTGTTTATACCAGCAATGAATTGTGAATGTTTTGTATCGTTAAGTTTCACGAGTAGGGCACATTCGGGTGGCGTTTTATTATTTGTGGTACGTTGGCAGTAATGTATTTATGTGGGGCAGGAGGATAGAATGACGGTAATGGGTGTTTGTCGGAGGCATGGCGCATAGGGGTTTCGGTTTGTATAGGAATTGTGCGTAAAAAGCTGTCGTCATCGGCGTATTTCTTGTGTGTTTGTGCGGTGACTTATCGCTGATTGAATTTGGGGCGCGTTTCAAAAGATATCCTAGTTTCATGTTGTCCGTAAGTATAAATCTCATCTTACGACAGTTTGTTGAATCAAGACGATTATTATTTTTGAAGAAACGATATTTAAACTTCGTAGTGGCAGTAGTCGTAAAAACCTTTCAACCCGTACTGAGCCGGAATGAGGAGTATGGCCAAATCTTAATCGTATCCGAGAGTATTCGACCTGTGTTCCTCGGTGGGGTCATTAATGGGTTACATTATATATTCCGGCTGAAAGTGTGCACAGTGGTGCCTCTGCCATCCCGTATGCGAAAAAAGGCGTGACACTATGTTATTTTATGTGTTAATATTTATTTTTAAGATATTTTTTGTCGTAGTAAATATTGATTTATTTTTACTCTTATCTCAATTTTGAATTGACTCTTTTGTTCATTTTACAAGAGTCAGTAAGTGGTTTGGCGCAGCCCACTCAGCCCATGGTCCGTTCTTTTGCCAGAAGTTTTCGATATAAAGATTTGATTTACGATAACGGGCTTTTTACCATCGAAGTTTTAAACATTCTTGGAAAGGAGTCAGATAATTTCCTCTCCAGTACCTATATATTAATAAAGAAAACAGTAGACCAAATTTACCTTAAGGCAGCGCATTAGGTCAAAACAGCCATATGTAATACAATGAATATTTTGTCGGGACAAGAAATACACATTTGAAACTTGATATATAGATATGTATTCTATGAACCGCTTTACGATTTTTATACAAAAATAATAATTGAAAAATAAAAAGAAGAGGGGGCTCCCCCATACATGGAACTGAAACCAAATAATATTTATTGATCTATCCTATATGTGTGGGGTATCTATAGATAGGATACCATTTTTCCTCAAAGTAAATCGTTAAAGAGACACAGACCCTTCCAAAGTGGAAAAGTAAGAGAGTGAAAAAAATATGCTGTGTATCTCAATACACACTTTCAACGGAAATTAGTTTGAACGAAATAAAATAAGCTGTTATTAAAATTAGAAAAGATACTTTGTCATTCATACAAACACTATGAAAAACAAAGTAATTATTTGCTGGTGAATAATTATTGATAGTGATATTTGGGCTAGGTGTATCAAGTGTATTTTGATGCTACTACGGAACCCTTCATGAGCGAGTCCGACTCGCACTTGGCTACTTTTTACATTGTCTCACAATCAAATACAAATACAAATTCGTTTATTTTGCCAAACAGAGTACAATAATTATAAAACTTACTAAAATGTGTGGGTACTTAGAAATTTTAATTAAAGTTACAGCAATCTCCGCACTAGGCTAACCTGTATCGCGGAGACCACCACACATCGAGTGCCATGAACATATCGATCGATCGTAAGCGGAAACGTGTTAGATTTATTAAGTGTGGGATATGAGATGAGGTAGTATTATTAATAAATTATTATACAATGAAATGAGAGATCAGATTGCGGCCTGAACTACATATTTGTAACAAACTGCCATCCAATACCAATATCTTGAATCGCAAGCCCCTAAGATTTATGAAGTGCAAGGATAATCCTATGAAGGACTTCCTATAGACGATCCGATATTAGAGCGGAAACCCATGAAATACAACTTAAATCTTATTTAAACCTTTTCTGGACCCTCTGCAGGCTTACTTCGCGTCTTTGAAGCCTTTAAGCTGGTATGCTGCGGAACACTTCTTC
Source organism: Argyresthia albistria (assembly GCA_963457715.1). Lineage (NCBI taxonomy): Eukaryota > Metazoa > Arthropoda > Insecta > Lepidoptera > Argyresthiidae > Argyresthia > Argyresthia albistria. The sequence goes on from OY735260.1 coordinate 5,345,132, forward strand.
ACCGCCCTTGGATTAACGAGCCTTCATTTAGTGCTTGGCTATGGTGTAGTCAGCATAGTCATAATACAGTTTTTAAGAGATAGGTCACGATCCATAGTCATGTGATACTGAAGTACGACACCAGTATTTATTTTATTGAGCTGCGTGATCTATTGTTTTCATGTTCGCTTCCCATACAGAAGACACTATTGGAATCAGGCCCCCGATTCTCGCGCTATCGAGATCATCTCTCCAGTCGAAATATCGGTTTTGACACCGGCTAATTCCGTTGAAAACGAACTCGATTTATATTTATTTCAATCGAAAACGGGTCGAGATATCTCGGTTGGTGTAAAGGCTAGTCGTATAGCTTTTCTTTTGTTTTTGATGAAGATTTCAGTATCTCAAAATCGATATTTCGACCATAGACATGATCTCGCTAGCGCCAGAATTGCCCCGCAGGTGTCGACTATGTTTTAACGAGATAATGTTTAATCTTTACTAGAGAGATAATAGTACTCCGTACAGATCGACCACTCCCTTCCCCGCGCTGATTCAGATACCGCACCCCACCCCTGGCGTCAAAGGATTGGTTAAAGGATCAATAGACAGGGCTGAACGCCGGACGAGTGACGACGCGTATACTTTAATATCGCCGCATTTGCCGCGCCACCAGCCCTAGCAAAGTTTACGCACACATTTGCACGTATACAAACATCATTTGGTTATGTAGTAGTAATAGGTGATTATTTTACGAGCGTTCTATGGAGTGTCCGAGGTGTGTCTTTACTATGTTTCGGACAGTAACCGAATAGCGGTTATGAAGATTTGCGCACTATTGAATTAAAATTAAAATACGTATTATGGTACTAAAATATATGTAAAGCACCCCCTCGCACCGCTAAGTGGTACAACATATTAATAACAACCTAATAAATACAAGTTTCCTTTCTGAAAGTGCTTACAACTATTCAAGCAGAACGATGGTGAAAGTTTCTAAGAAATATAACTAAGATGGAGAAATCCTTTCTTAGAAACGTTTCTGCTGAAGAATAATTAAAAGAACAAGAGCTACTTTCATATAAAGATAAAAATGTAATGGATATAAAATATTTCCATGTTTTATGTTGTGTTGTTAAGTTTTATATTGAAAATTTAATGCCAACCTGTAATTGGAACCTTTCCTTACGTAATCCTGTCAAATAAATCCTGTCATAACTGTGTTTTCTGTTGGTTCACTTACAAAAAAATAAATAAACGGTCAAGTGCGAGTAGGACTCGCGCACCAAGGGTTCCAATCAGACTAGGAGAGCGTTTTACATGTAACTAGGTTTCACATAAAAAAAAACTAGAGTATGATGTCATCCATGTAAACCAAATTGAATTTTTTTGCAAATTTCAGATTTTTCCTTTTACTTGTGCTATAAGAGACCTTACTTTGTGCCAAATTTCCTACGGAAAGTACCCTATAAGTTTTAGGTCCATTGCGTTTACTATGAAAATCCAACAATTTCACAGCGTAAACGGTCGTAACGTTCGATTGCCTTGACTAGAAGGTTGATTTTTAGGGTTCCGCTAGAGAAACAAGGAACACTTATAGTTTCGTCAAGTCTGTCTGTCTGTCTGTCTGTCCGTCCGTCCGTCCGTATGTCACAGCAACTTTATTCCAAAACTTTTAAAGCATTACGACTTTTATGAAAAAAAAAATCATAGGTACATGGAACTGACAACAAAAAAAAAACATCAAACCTATATGTGTGGGGTGTCTATACAACGTGTAAATGAATTAACGCAAAATGAGAAACTTTCATTATGAAACCGATTTGATCAGAGCAATTTTATTTTTCACATCCCAGTACATTTTGGCCTGAATGGCTCAGCTGATTTGTATGGAGAAGTAAAAATATAGTGGCTTTGATCAAATCGACTTGATATTGAATGTTGCTCAGAATGATGTCCCTAACAAAGAAGTTTCTCATTTTGCGTTTTTTCGTTTACACCTTGTAGATAGGTCTTTAAAAATTAAATGACGTTGAGATTTTTAAAACCATTTTTCCTCAAAGTCAATTGTTAGAGACAGACCCCTTCAAAGTGGAAAAAATTGTGTGTGTGTCCCCGCCCCCCTCTAACATTTAAAGAAAGAGAGAGTGAAATAAATATGCTGCGTACCTCAATACAAACTTTAAACGAAAATTGGTTTGAAAAAAATATAATCAGCAGTTTTTAAGATATAAAACATTTCTTAAAAACTGCAAAGATAACTTTGTTATTCATACAAACACTATGAAAAACAAAGTTACAACACAAATATCTTATAATTACTTGCTACTAAAGAACCCTTCATGGGTGAGTCCGACTCACACTTGGCCACTTTTTTACTTCACAGCTATATGCGACATATGAATTTCAGCTTGAGATGTCGACGCGTACTTAATAATATAAAATGTCTTGACACACAGACAGACAGACAGACAGACAGACAGATAGACAGACGGATGGACGGACAACAAAGTGATCCTGGGTTCGGATTAGGTACTAAAAGGTTTAAAAAAGTGTATAATCTGTTAAAATATTTGAGGTTTGAAGGAGGGTGTCAGGTCCATGACAGATCTTATAGCGTTTCTGCGTATCAAAGTCTTGGAGTATGTTTCAATCTTAGCCGTATCCGGGCAAAGGCCTATACACCTCGATGCGGACATTATGGGCTACATTTAATATTTAGGCTGGTTAGTTTAGAGATGTTGGACGCTAGAGTAGCTATAACAGTTTAATGTTTTTACCACAGCAAATTGCCAAGAGAGCTGGGAAAATGAAATGTAGGTATGAATGGTAGGTATTCAAATAAATACTTGGTTAGCTTATCTATGACAAAAACATTTGTCAGGTTAAGACCCTCAGGGTAAGTTTACTTTCTCTGTGCCTCAGGGTACCGCTTGACGAAGGTCCAACGAGCTGACAACAAACGTAGAGGTTATTAAACAATATTCGTAATGAAATGGGCCAATATTACGAGTTTAGACCGAGTACATTACAAAGGCCTAGTACTTTTATAAAATCTGTGGTACAAGTCGCACCGAATATTTAGTAATCTACCTATGAAGTTGCTTCGTTTTGCGTTGGAATTAGAATCTGCGCAGTTAGTGCGCAGCGCAGCTAGTCACTTGTAGCAAGCCGAGCTGGATGCGGGTTTCGTCCTGAGAAAGTCAGGGACAGAGCTATAGTCTATTCGTGATAAGAATGCAGTAAAGTCATCACTGTCCGGCGGCCTAGCCAAGCCCCGTAACCAATCAAATTGTTTCCAATTATCAAGCCAAGTTCACAGTGACCAGATGAAGGCAAACTTTCGAAAGCGATTGTTGTGTGCTGTCTTGTGAGTGTGTGTAAACAGATTTAAATTTAAATTTCACTGCATTCTTATCACGAATAGACTGTAGGCGCCAAATACGTATTACCTCACGACGAAATCGGATACTTGCATCAAGCTTGGCACAAAATTTACCTTATTCACCCCGCATCGCAAAAGGTGTAACGGTCATTCATATCATAGACTACCTCATATTTAAGTTGGTAGCCAAGAAGAAAGTCTTACAATCATACCACCTGAAAATAAAAGGTTTGTCAAGCTAAATTGCAGCTACTCTATTCGTGAGAGCGCCATGTCAACCTCATTTAAAATATGCAGCTCTCAGAGGTTTTAACATTTTTTTGCCGAGTTTTATTTCATTTTAAAGCACAACAACGTTTCTGCATTCAAATGAAATCCCGCGGTGTACAAAAAGGGTGTGAAATTAATGCAAGTTTGGTGGGTCAACCGAGGTCCCCTGAACTCTTGCCGGTAAACCACGAATTTAAAAGTATATTTAGACGTTCCGAATGAGAGGGACACTCAGAGCGAGACAAAAGTTTTGTTTTTGGGTGATGAGCATGGAAAACATTTTTAAAAAGTAAAGTAAAGGCGACACCTGAAAGGTGCTTTGTTTGTGTGAATGCTGTCTTACGCAGATTCCGACGAACACATAAGTTTCGACGGAGTTTTATTTTAATCTCTCTCTCTCTCTCTCTCTCTCTCTCTCTCCCGTTGTCTGGAGAGGTTGTGCTCGCACACAAGCGCAATATCATAGTTATAAGGAAGGGCGGGCTTGTCACGCTATTTCTCATACGGAGTACCAAAGGTACGGTAGTGCCTACATTTAGCTCATTTAGTTATTCATTAGTCGATTTTGCTTTACAAAAACTACCTTACCACGGTCACTGCGATATTGGATCAAAACGCCTCTCGTGCGTACCACTGCCTGACGCGAAACTACGGTAATTTCTAAGAAACCTGTAGGTGTTGGAAAGAAATAAAATACGTTTATTTACTCGCTCGTTCGTCCAAAATCTAAGTCCCGCGCATTGTTAATCGCATTGTCTGTTTACATTTATTCACCTAGTGATGTGCCATGCTTACGTAAAAAAAGATCGTTTTGAAAGCTAATTTTGGATTTATCAAGTCAATCCGATAGGAGTGATAGAAACTGCTTTACAAAGAAGCATATTTAAATTAGAAGTTTATTGTTCGCTAGAAGACAACGTATACAAACATACGTTAACAATGTCATTATCTCATACGTAACTATTATGATAATAATATGCTTACCTATTTGTTTTATGCAATAAAACATCATTTTTTATTGATATGTTTATTTCCCAGCACCAGAAGTATCTGAAATGTACCCATGATCTATTGCTATAAGGAACCTTCCAATCTTAAATGGTCTTTTCCGTTTTTTCTCGATTTTCCTTTGTCGGACTTGGGCTAGGCCAGAGGTATATTATGTAACTCTTTAGAAATGCTGTAGATATAATTAGTTTAAAAAAACGCGTAAATATATGCCATTAGCGAGTTGACATGGGATTAAAAAACCCACATTGTACCCGGGGAAGGATGCAGGGTGAGGCTGTTTGAACTCCTATAGCATCGTAGGAAAGTAAGCCTGTTCAGAAGCCCCACAGCAAGCGTGTTAACACAAAAGTTAAGTTTCTCTGATATAACAATAATCAATCATATCTAAATATTTGTTTACAAATGTCTTAAAAAAACCAGGTAAAAATAATCAATAAAATGATTTTTTAATCAACCTTGAAAAAAATAAAATAAAATAAAAATAGCCAGCTAAATCAAATATTCAAGAGCTGTCCTGTAATATTATATTGACATTCCAATAGAATGAGGATTCAATTTGAGAAGCGAATTACATTGGGAATTTTAATTTGATAAGTTGAATAAAATTTTGCGGGAGCAAGTCATTAATTTTTCCTGTCATAGACACTTTTTAAATGTTTTTTTTTAACAACTTTTGTCACATCAACATACCTGTTGATAAATAAATAATGTTATTTCGTAAGATTAAAATTGAATAACATAGTCCTTATATTTAAATTAAAGCTTATGAACAGTCCAAAACGGACAGACGGACAGATGGACAGACGGACAGCAAGGGCTTTGTAATAGGGTCCCATTTGGCACCCTTCGGGTACGGTATTCTAATAAACAACAACTTTATAAGCAAGCATAACTTACGACAAAGTAATACCGTTACGAGCCCCAGAAATCAAGCTACGGCGTAGCAACGCCTTTCGTAGCACATGCTACGCACGTAGCGCCTACGCAGTTTTTGGATGTTATTATTTATTTTCATATCTGCAAGTTTGTTTCGACTTGCAAATGTTTTTCGCTAATGGATTTGCAAAGTTTCCTTTAAGGCCTACGCAGACCGGGACGGCATGGAAAGGTTTAACCAATGGACATTCAAACGTACCTATGTGGAAATAAGACATAAATTGATGTGGTTTGAAATAGTGCCGTAGCATCCCTCGGGATATCGGCCTCTAAAAGTATAGGTACTTTTTTACCTAATTGCTTCATTTGTTTTTAATTTGCTTTTTGTATCCAGTAAGTACGATATAATTTATGGCCATGACTGTTTATCTCTTCTTATCCTAAAAAAGCTGTACTAAACTGTGTCAGAGGCCTCGACACCAGGGATCTATCACTTACTCGCTGCGCTTCGCCATCATGCCTCCATGCCCGACACCACACTGAGCCAGCGTGGTGAAGTATGGCTCAATCTTACTCGTATCTGGGTAAAGACCCGTGCCCCTCGTTGGGGACATAAATGGGCTACATTTATTTTTTTACTTTCCTATAACCTTGCTTATTTATTACAAATAGTTTTGATAATATTTTCAATACTGCTGCTATCTTAAGTTTTCTATCTAGATAAATTTCCATACAGGCAGGCCCTGTATCGTGGGATCGAGAAACAGCGACCTCAGAAAAATGTAAACATCCAAGACCTGGGGAGCTATTTTTTCTTCTCCAGCCGGGATTCGAACCCCGGACCTCTCGGTTGGTAATAACAGCCTCAACAACAACGCCACAGAGGTCATCGTAGTTGAAAGCTAAGATCATAACGACGGAAACCTTAAAACGGTGTAAGTAGTTCCTAGAACCATCTAGAAGAGAAAAAACTTCGCAGTTTTCCCGTGGCTGTATTTTGTTTTTAAAAACAAAGATAATATTTCTCTACCCCAGCCATTATGAGCTGGCAAATTGTTCTGCGTTCTGTTGAGTAATGGAGAAAAACTCGTTAGTTACGTTCAGTACTTGGAACGTAGTAATTTTATTTGTACCAAAGTAGGTAGCGAGCACTTTGGCCAACAAAATAATAAAAATGATATTAAGATAGTCAATAACGAGTACCGTTTTTAAACTATATTTTAGCGCGCGGTGCTAGGTGGAACTAACGCTTAAGATGCCGTACTAAGCAAAAACAGCCTTTAGCAAAACACAAATCGCTTGGATTTATGAGTATTGCCATTCGTTTTTTCACTAGATTGTTTGTCACGATTGTCACAGCGTTACTTCGCTTTCACATAAACCTAATTTGATTAATTTTGCTCGAGTTGGCATACAATCTGTCCGTTACAATATAATTTCATACAATTTCGCACCGCACCTGAATTTGTGTTCTTATTATTTATTCAATCGTTATAAAAATAGCACAGTATGTTCCTCGGTTAGGTTGGCTTATCTTTTTATTTTTATTTTATTCCCTCTAAAAATAATCTGAAGATGAAATTCTGAGTTCTGGTTTTGAAATCCCCCCCCTTAATGACCAAGGAGGAATGAAAGGTCTGTGTTGATGACAGGCTGTTTGCGTCAAGTTGCGTACAGCTGTCAACGATGTTTTGGCGTGCGGTGACAGTTAGAACCCGCTTGTTGAAACGTAACTGGGGCGGTCCCCTGTAAATGTCACTCAAGCGCCAAAGTATCGTTGAAAGACTGTAGCTTACATACACCTTACATAATAAATATACTCTGGCCGCTGAGAGAATGCGATCCTGACACATGTCTATGTCCCTGTCACACTATCTCACTTCCACAAAGGGACATCCCAAACTGACATGTGTCAGGACCGCATTCTCTCAGCGGCTAGATTATAACCGATAAATGATAAATCCTATGTTTAAAATGACAGATAAATCTCCCACATAGACCTTAACGGAAATACTTGAAAAATTACATTATTATAAAAGTTTGGCGCTTACTTTTGTTTACTTATCTTCAGACCAAGAACTGATAGACAGAGTGTTTCAGTCAAATCACCTTCAAAACAACGCGGCAACTTTTTATGCGTGCGTATTGCACACACACATTCAAATTCTTCCCCTTGTCGGATGCCGGAAACGCCGACGCGCACAAAATGTAAAAATAATGTTACCGTCTTATTTTTATTTTCGGCAATTCTGTGTTATCATAAAAGAAAGATATTTTATGGTGAAATTCATACACCCTTGGAAACAAAATAAATGTACCTAGGTATGTAAATAAGTATTGTACAATTTTAAAAGCGATAGTTGGAAGATAAATGAAACAATTTATTTGGTTTATGAATTCATTCAATGTACTAGATACAGAGAGAGTGGTGGAGTATGGCTCAATCTTACTCGGATCCGAGTAAAGGCCTGTGCTCCTCGGTGGGGACATGAATGGGCTACATTTACTTACTTACTTACTAGATACAAAGATTACTAAGGTACCTACTAACTGAGGTCTATTTTATGAAGATACTTACTACCCACCATCTATCATGAGGACATAAATGCCATTTTCAACCGACTTCAAAAAAGGAGGAGGTTCTCAATTCGACCCGTATGTTTTTTTTTTTTCTATGTATGTTACGCGATAACTCCGCCAATTATGAACCGATTTGAACAAATCTTTTTTTCGGCGTATAGGTAATACCTCAAGGGTGGTCCCATTGACACCAGGTCAGGATCTGATGATGGGATCCTGGAGAAATTGAGGGAACTCTTCAAATATTATAGGCAGACCTATAGTGATTTTTGTGTTTTTCATAATAACTCGTGCAAATGCACATGGTAAGCATAATATTGTGATGCGGAACTGCTGATGAAGACCACATATGGCCACCAGATCTGCTCAATACTAGGTACAAATACTATGCGTGGCTGACGGGCAGGCAACGCATAGCCTAAACCGGTGGACCTAGAGCCATGAAACTTTGTACAGAGGTTCCTTAGTAGCGTGGGGTAGCACTGAGATGGGATTTGACAAAATTAATTCCCCAAGGGTGGGGGGATAAGGGGTTACAGTTTGTATTAAACTCAATCTAATCAAATAGGGTTTGTGGAAGTCGGTTTTTTCTAAAGTTTACTTTTTGTTTCAATTATTAGTTACTAATTTCAAGGTTTTGAAAATTGGATGAATATTTCGCAATGTTTTGCCGCAGCGACTGACGTAACAGTAAATTAGAGCTCGTCTAAGCTGAAATGACGCGCCCCACTCCTTGGTTTTGTATGACAAGTAAATACACAACCAAGGAGTGGGGCGCGTCATTTCAGCTTAGACGAGCTCTACCTAAGTAATTTTAGTTGTTGGAATAGGTACAGATATGAAGTACCTTTCTATTCGAGCGATTAAAAAACATAAGACTATAGCAGGATCAGGATTCAACAAAAATGCGAGAAGTGGGGGATTTTTCTCCTTGTTGGTACTAGCAACATTTGTCTATCATAGTGGGCATAAAAAACTAAGAATTAATTTTCTTAAAAAACTTCGAAACTTGCTTTGAAACATTGTATAAATTGAATAACTTTCTTGTGAAAGGTGACCCTTGTGTTTTCAGTAATTTTAGTGGTATTTTGGCAGCATTTCAGAGCACAAATCGTCAATTTGTGTGTATTGCTTTTTACCAATGATGTAGTCCCGTCAACGCTCTTCAAATACTGATTAACTGTCAAAATGCAATTATTTCGCGATGTGTATCGTGGGGGCGCGTATTAGGAACTTTATTTTTCATTGCTCCATACGTTTTGGTCCGGGCGAAGTGAAAATTAAAGTTGCTCTGATAAAGTTGGTTTCATAGTGAAAGTTGCTCAGAATGATGTGCCTAACAACCCCCTAAAATATAACCACACCTTTCTGTTACACCCTGTGTGTCGTTCACACGAAACGCTAATAATATGTATGCGATTTGACGTTTGGTCACGCTACAGCGAGCGTCACTAAATGTCAAATCACATACATTTTGAGTATTTGTTTTTATTCTATGAATCTAACCAAAAGCCACGTCAACTTCTCACCCAAATCGTTGTACAAAATTGGCCGGTGCATTTACTGAGCGGTAAACCGATCAATCCCGTTCGACTAGTGCAAATTAATCCCGGAAACAACGTTACCGGCAACACCGATCAGCTCGAAGGAAATAGCGGTAGATTCCTCCTGGAGGCAGAGGAAATCGCATGCCGGTAGGCGGATGTCTCAATTATTCGGATATATCGCGAATCCATAGCGTGTGAAAATAATTTACGAGGCAAATGTAATTTTTAGAACCATCATCTATAATGTCGGCGGCCGATCGTAGAACATCATGATGTGCCGTCATGTGCCCCGCCATTTCATGATATGCCCAAGCAATTACTGGGCACATCATGATGTTGCGGGTTTTAACGAAAACATGTCTTTCTCAAAGCATTTTTATTCAGCACTACGTGGTGTTTTTTGTTTTATGCATGTCAAACGAACACGAAGACTATTCGGGGGCTTCGCTGCGTTCGCCCCCTTTAGTCTTCACCTAAGCTACCGCAGTGTTTGCCTTAAGAGATTTTATCGTTTCATGATATTTCGCGTTTGAGCACATCATTATGTGCCCAATTCTACGATCGGCCGCCGACATATATTTTAGGAAACCAGTTACGTAGAAGTATAAAAATAGCCTTATAGGACACCAGTTACGTAGAGGTATAAAAAAAGGCGTTTAGGAAACTAGTTTCCTAACTTCGGTTACTTTAACGGCCGAAGGGGAGTTCCACGCTTGATTCTCATGAAAGAGATGCAGTTTTTATTCCGGTGCTGAACACGTAACAATGATCGAGGGCCCTATTTATTCAGGTACTGAATGACTGCGCAGTGACATCGGCGCGACGACGACGCCCAACTTTAGGTATTCATAATCTGGCTTTTGGACTATCGTTTTTTAGGCAATAGGCTTGGGGCCTAGGTAATGCAATAAATCTAGGAACAAGTCTTAAGTTGAAGCATTATGTACAAAATGGCTTGACATTTTCAAAATTGTATATTTCCAGCAGATATATTTTATAAAGTCGATTTTGTGCAAAAAGACAGCATTTGATGGCACTTTTACATGACGTCATTCTGTTGTTATTTCATAGAACTCACGAACAAAATTTCCGTTTTGACAGTTCATAAAAAGTATTTATTTTGACTTGACAGGCCACAAGCCTATTGACGGTACAAATTGAGGTACCTAATTTGTAATCAATTAATTTCTAACATTAATTGACCAAAATAGATACTCCAAACGTAAGATAATGGATATCTAAAGTTCAGCGTTTTCGTCGCGCCAATTCGCGCTGTCATTCTGTTCTGTACCTGAGTTCTGTGTTTTGGATGAAACGGCTGTTGGCTCCGGCTACAATCGCTTGTTAGTGGTAGTCTTAAAACCCCTACATCAACTCTTAGCCAGCTTGGTGAAGTATGGCTCAGCTTTACTCGTCCGCGTATAGTCTTGTGCCCCTCGGCGGGGACATTAAGAGAAACGTTTATTAATAAAACATATACATAATTGGGCGACATTTGTTTGTCTGGAATATTTATTATGCTGAATTATGGTTGAGGTAGTGTCATACATTTGTTATGTATTTACTTTTACGATCATTTTTCTGTTGATTGGGATATTTACTGCTTCCTGCGGTGCTGCATGATTGTTTGGATACTTTGTTGGACGTTTATTGCGTTACAAGCTATATGTATACATGGTGACTACGGGGTCGTGTAGCATTATATTCATTGACATTTACCCCATATTAATCAACCAAAGTAACCTTAGATTTGTCTATTGGTTAGAATTGTAATACTGTTCTGTAGATGAGAGCTCGCTTAGTCATCTTTTCTTTTTGATACAAAAAAAAATAATTAAAATGTATGTCCTATTTAGATTCAGCGTCAGTTGGTCACCTCTTTTGACTTTGTCATAAAAAAATATGGCCTTTGATTTTGCCACTTCTTACTCCTCTGATTAGTTTATTTGAAAAAGATTTTAACAAGAATTGCAAAGTGACCAAACATTCAGAATTTAGGAAAAATAATTAATTAAATTACTTACGCATAGTTGTGATTATTTTATATAGCATAATAGCTGAAATCGCAATAATTTACCGTGTTAGAAATTAGAGTCACGATCCAAAAGTCATCCCGTATATGTTATCATAGAATTGTGCTTCTAATTATTGTCATTTACCCCACGCTTAGCTCTAAGATTTCTCTCAGACACGGTTTCACCATAATATATATCTAGCATGTCACATTCACGCGCTTGAGATGTAAGGGCTAAGAGCAGTTTATTTATTATTTAACTGCAGACATATTATTGCAAATTTGAAATGTGTGCCAGACCGTGTGAATAAAAACTCTCTTCATATCCCCAGCATATTATTTTACAAAATGATCGTCATTATTTTCCAAAAGCGGAAAATTGCTCGCATTTCACAGAAAGAATTGAAATGGTTCTCGTACGTTAGAATAATTGCGTCAAAGTGTTTGAATATTTCATCCGCGCAAGCTCAGCGGACGCGGCTTGCCCTAGTTATCCAAACACGGTTGTTCCATCATCTCATTAATTATTTCCATTTTATCATAGCTACCCCATATGTTTTTATAAGAAATATATTTTTGGATGCAGTTGTATTTGTATTTGTATTTTATCTATATATTTGCACCAGCGCACACACACACAGCATAAAACATAGAAGATACTTAGCGCTAAACAAAATAACATTTAAAACATACAGACAAAGATAATTTGCACTAAGATAGATAGGATATAGGTACCAAAGTACCTATATCGCACTTATCGCATCAGTTGCATTTAGTGAACAAAATTAATGAATCGAAATGAGTAATTTGGGTTAAATCGTTATGAGGAGTATTTACTAGTCTTTCTTTAATGTCTATCTTTTTGTAGTATACAAGTTCAAAACAACTGCGTGAACTGATTCTTATTTTTTAGAAAATGATAAGATAAGATAAGATAAGATAAGATAAGATAAGATAAGCGTTTATTCAGACGTCACAATACACAAAATAGAAACACAGTTCAAAGCAGAAGTAAAAGAGACAAGAAATGATCACTCGTATAGAGCAAAAACTCAGAATGAAGCATTCTAGTAGCCAAATCAGATTATGTTTCGTGAAGTAGCAGATGTGTACTAGGGTTTTCGCTCTAGACTCTCAACACTCGAGAAAATTCGAAAAACCTAGCCAAAGTCGATAGAAATCACTCTGAAGAGTTCCCGGCACTCAAAATATAACACGAGAATCAAAATATGGTGAGAATTCGAAAACCCTAATGTGTACAGACTAATTTCATGGTTACAATGAAACATCTAATAGGAGTAAGTAACCAAAGAAGAAGAAGGAGTAGTATGATTTAATATTTTATTTCGCATAACAAGGAATGCCCTTCATTACAACACAATAAAAAAAAACCTGTAGTATATAAATAAATGTATATGTATGTTTCGCGTTTAAAATCAACAATTTAATTAATTCACAAAGACCATAAGCTCAAATCTTTATGTCTCTTAAAGGCTCGTTTTTTACCGTCTCTGCTTACGAAGATTTACTACCCACTTGAGGGTAACCGCGGTTTTTTAATCACCAGTCGGAAGGAGGCGCCACAAACGCAATTTAATTATTCAAAACACCATAAAACGAGCCTTAAATTCTTTGCGACGACACGAAAATATCCCCCCTTTGCCCCTATTTCTAAAAGACGCAAGGTTATGAAGGGAGTCGCCTACCCAGTTAATATTAAACAAAATCGCTCGCTTCTTTTGAACGCCCCCCCCCCCCCCATTGGGCCGAGATCACGATAAGTATTGGACGGATGGACATTGTAAGCGAGTCCGCGGTATGATTCTCGTGCATTCGATAAAATAATGCCCATATTCACAAACGTCGAACAAGGAAACGCCTTACTAAGTAAATCCTAATGCTAAGTAGTTCTTATTTATACTATTTATTAATTTATTTGTTATTTTATTATCTTTGTTTTAGGTTGTAGATAGGTACTTATTATTTATTTATTTAATACATCAATAGCAAGTATAAGTAGTTTATCCAGTTTATTTTTATCTTTGTGCACTAGGACTATCCTCTCAGCACCAGCTTTCCTGTCCTGCCTAGGTTTGCTGGTAGAAATCTCTCTTAAGAGATAAGCTCGCCTTTGCGCACTATTTGTTATTTAAGTTTTATTATTAAGTTACTGTGCAATAAAGAATATGAATATCCTAATTTAAGGCAATGCTTAGCATAAAGTTCCGTTTCACCAATCGATTTTTAATGGGTTGGCCTCTTAGGTTGGTCCTATCCTAAGAGTAGCCTAGTTTTTTGACAGTTGCCCATGGTTTTGTTCGTCAATCTATCACATGTCTCTCTCTATCACATGAGACTGTCACATGTTTCAATTTAGGGGCACCTAAAATAAGCACTACGCCCTCCCGAATCGGTGTCGTAACTATAGGTGATGCTTAAAGTCCTTAGTCATAAGGGTTAGTGAAACGTGTTTTTGCTGTAGGAAACTGCTGAATATTTAGGCATCTGATTTAGGCGTGTCCTATGGTTAGTGAAAACGCGTGTAAGGATATCAACACCTATATTGAGGAATTTTGTATGGGGATCACTCGATATAGGTGCCGATATCCGCATATCGAATGCGCGAAAATCAAACCCCAGGGGCCCAATTCTCGCCAATGCAAAAAGAAAGCGTATACGCAAATTGTCCATGACCGACATGTCATACTAAAATGACAATATTTAACGTCTACTATACGATATGATAGAATGATATTTTTACAGGGAGCACTTATCCAGTGGAGAGCGCATAGATACATTTTCCTTTGAAACACAACTCACCAATTTACGGGCGGCGGCGGGGGATGAGTTAAGAGCGCTGTGATTGGTCAGCCGCTGCGAAACTGTCTGGCGGCCAGTCATCGTACGTAGGTTGCGTATGCGAACGTTTGACGAGTCGCATTCCCCCGCAGGCGCAGTCAATTGTATATATAGTCTCTGTATTTTTACCATTTTGTAAAACAGTCATTATACGCATGATTGTTAGTGAATTAAGCTTAATTATTTAAAAAAAAGTCTTTTTTAATCTCTCACTTTTCTCTTATGCTCACGTAATATAGGACACAGGCCGAACAAACTAACAATGGAGAATAATAGATGTGGGAGAATGATACATGACATGTGCGGCGATAGGCTAGATATAGTCTTTATTTACACAACAATTACTTAATATTACTGAAATTCAACTAAATTTATCGTTCAGAACAGTTCGTTTGATGTAGGTGTCCTGTTTGTGCCTGAGGGCGTCGGTAAATCCAATCGAGCAAGTAAGTATATAGTATGATATGTTTTGGCAACCCCTTAGCCTTTAGATCTGAACTGAAATAAAACCCAACCCATTTTTACGGGTCATATTTAATTTTGTACCTTTTCTAGGTAATTTCCTACTTTCTGTAATCTGTTATCTGGGGGCGCGGCAGCGCCCCCAAGCCAAGTCGAGCAAAAAGCAAAACATACGGGCGCAGCAGTAACATCCTTTACAGGAAGCCATTCAGAGCATATTTGACCTACCCTCTTACTCCGTTGTGGATAAAGATAGAAACCTGAATTCCCGGCGGCTAAAAGGCACCATGTCATAAGACATATTCTCAAAATTTCAATAAATTTGAACCAGTAGAGTTGAAGGTACAGCAATTCAAAGTTCCTCAATTTTGACACTCACTGACTCACTGATTCACGATCATGAAAACTCTAAAGGTTACTTCTAGCGAACCCACAAGCTTAAAATTTTGAGCATGGTTAAAGTTTAGCCTGCAAAGCCAAGGAAAACTCAAACATTGCGCAATTTTAGCCCCAATTTCATAATATATTAATTATCAATAAGCTCAGTACACGACTACTTCGATTCATCGCTATTCCCCATTAGATGTCGCTAGTCGCTATGTGTATCTTGAATCGCGGTATGGTTTGGTTCCAGCTATGATTTAAATAAAGCGGTTACAATATTGTCTAATATCGCTATTCCCCATTAGATGTCGCTAGGTGTGCATTTCCTAAATCGCGGTATGGTTTGGTTTGAGGTATGATTTATATTTATATAATTCACCGCCCAGACTTGTCACAAATCGTAACATCAAAGCCACAGAGAAGAGCCCATAGAGATAGGGAGTGGGCTTTGAGAAAGTCGGTATCTAACGCACAAGAAATAGTACCCGAAAAGAAAAAAAGGAAAGGAAATTCAATATAAATGAAACTTGTAATGAAGTTAATTATTTTAAATTTGACCATAAATAATAATAAAAAGTTATTTAAATATATATTTTTAGGGGGTTTAAAAAAATTCAGGGTTTTCAGTTTTTTTTTTAACGAACACAAAATATTATATGTTTTTTTTTATAATTTTTTCAGTAGTTTTCACATTTTTTCTCTACAACATATATTTTTTTATCAAAAAAGGAAACTTCATGCATTTAAGGGTTAAGTGGGGTAAACTAGTACCACTTGTACCATGAATGGTACTGGCCATGGTACAACCCGGTCCGGAGGGAGAAAATGTTCTGCAAGGCTGGGAAAACTCGTACACCATATCGTATAATGTTTTTCACCTTTACACTTAGGGTTTAGAAATAAATGGAAGGGATCGAAGATTAGCCCTTCGTTACCTCAGCTCTACGGCACCCTACCTACCTCTACCGACCAGCCCTTTTAGCCAATTAGCCTAGATAGAACATTCGCGAATATCAAGAAAAGTCCCGTGATTTTTGGTTCTCAAATGTCTAATCGCATTCATTTTCTTAGCATTGCGCGCGAGTGATATAAGCGAATTAATTTCTACGGACTCTGCAGTATCTATATGTATCTAAGTCTACATGCAGTTAGATGATGATTATAAAAAATATAGGCAGTATAAAGAAAAACAAAGCAACCTATAAAAAAGTCCCAAAAAAAGTTAATTACCCACACATGCTCCAATAATAATTAGAATAACTTGGCAATCGCGCTCAACTGACCACTCTATAGCACCCAGAGCACAAATGAATATTATTACTCAACACAACATATCTCTAAATAAAGATAAACTTAACTAATAAGAAAACAACGAATTATTTCGGAGCGAGAGCAATAGGTACATTACGTTGCACACACGGTCCTATAGTCGACAACTTTTCTACGTGCGATTGCCAAGTCATTCTAATTATTATTGAAGAAATAAAGATGTCTTATATTGATCCGATCACTATAAATGTTATTAGTTAACTAATTAGGTAGGTATTTAACAGTATACGATAATAAAGTTGTTGGAAAGATTCTACCATACACAGATACTGGTTAAATTAACCGACTTGGTTTAAAATTAGATCTCACAACTTTTTACGGTAGAATAAACTGCGCAGGCTGCGAGACTGGCGTTTTTGTATATGCCTATGCATGTTTTTGTTGGGATAATGTTGTTTTGAACCAACTTTTTGTATGCATTGACGTTTATTGATGTGGCATCCCGAAGCTTTCTTTGTAAAGTCGTAGACATTTCTCGACTGATTTCATGGTCATTAACTTCATGATCAATTTGAAGTATCAACTTACCAAACTAGTTTTAATTATACGAAAACCGAAACTGTTTTAAAAATCTAGTGCAAAAGATTCAAGCAAAGACTTTCAGAATCTACAGACCGTGAACACGAGTCTCCTCCACCTCTTGTTGACTCTTATTCCGTGAAACAATTTGTTCAATTCTTCAACTCCGTTGACGAAGTTTGCTCCACGGAACACAACTGATTCCCGTAACTTTGCAATTGTTCAAAAATCGCTTCAGGTTTTTCAGACGGTAAGAAAGTGTTTAATAAGTTCTCATGTAACGGAAAAATATGACTTAAATAAAAAGATGATTTTAAAAACTAATGTTTTTTTTATTATAAATGTTTATTTCACAAACTTTAACTTAATAAACAAGAAATTTGATGAGACCTCCTTTTAAGTGTTAAAACACCTGTGCTAGGAGGCCCCTAATATATAAATGTATTAACAATCACGGTATATAATTATTTCAGGAGTCGATTTTTTGTGAGAAATGAAAAACGGATGCCTCAGTCAACAGAGCAGTTAGACAGAGCTACGCGTCAGTGTCTTTTTCCTTTCCTAAGACATTCCTTAGAAAAAGTAAAGGTAGATTGATCCATCGCTCTTCCCCTTACTTCTGGAACTTGATAAGTCTTCGGAATATTACCTAGTTCTTTTGCGGTCTCCTTTTAAATAAAAAACTGTCAGTTTAACGATTTTTTTGAAAAATGCAGAAATATTTCAGTATTTAGTTAGGCTCGTTACTTGGACCGATTTATATTTCCTCAATTTAAAATTATCTCATTTTTTTAAGATCATCATAATGATACAGAACTGATGTATGTTAGGTGATTCGTTAGATTATAAATTGACGATAAATTGTACACTGTACCGTACTTCTTACAATATAACGCGTTAGTAGAAAACTGAAATGATGAATTTCTGGGCAAAGTAATGGTCCAGGGTAGGTAAAGAATAAAGGGGGTGAGCGAAACGAACCCTGTCGTATTAATTTACAATTTGTCGTCAGTTCATAAGTTCTAAACTAACTTTGACCATTTTACGGTGAAATCTATAAATTAAAACTCACAGTGTGTTACAATGTGGGCACATAGCCTCGTCGGCGTCAGTGCCCGCCTGCCGCCCGGCCGCACCGCCGCGCTACCTCCGCATGACGCCAGCTCGCCCCCCCGCGACACACACTCACGATATGCGCTTCGACTGGCCCGTCCGACTGTGAACAAGCAAACCCACCTTGTATTGACACTCATGTAAAGAAGACACTTTTTATTTTGGCACCTTGATAGTCAACACTTTTGCTATTGAAGACCGGTCGCGGCAACACTTTTGAAGGGGAGT